>OY787665.1:13142650-13742650 GCA_963678985.1 Spisula subtruncata
TGTCACAAGGTGCTACTACATCTTAACCAATCAGATACATGTACAGACACTGGGACACTCCAATACACAAAACATATAGCCCTATTCATGATAAAATAGGTTGATTGTGAAACAAGTTCTAAGAACATAATTAAATCAAACACAATAGACAGCTCATGGTTTGGTGGTTATAGTATACTGGATTTGGAACCCAGCAATCAGTGTTTGATTCCTTGTCATGGTAGGTCATACCCTTTGTTGAAAATTTGACAACAAGTATACAAGTAGAGAACTTGCAGATTCCTTGCTGAAGCAGAAGTTAGTACAGGTTAAGATACATTCCAAGAAATTTGGTTCAGTGGATCAGCTGCTGTACATAACGGAAAAAATGTTAAGAATGACGTTATAGAACCCAAATAAACATTCCAACTATAAAACATGAATCCTATTCGTATTTTCAATCAGGAGTCATAGAATTTAAGAGGAGTAGTCTAAGTGCATTGTAAGAACATTGGTAAGACTAAAACATGGTATGACCATTGTGAAATTATACTTAATCAACCCAATGATATGGACAATATAGAAATCCATTTAGTAAAGAAAACCATGGAACTTACATAAAATTGTAGTTAACACTTTAACTTAACTAGAGGGAGAAATGTTGTATGATGTTAAGTTTTACTTAAACATCTTC
The DNA here is from genome assembly GCA_963678985.1 of Spisula subtruncata. Lineage (NCBI taxonomy): Eukaryota > Metazoa > Mollusca > Bivalvia > Venerida > Mactridae > Spisula > Spisula subtruncata. The sequence continues at coordinate 13,143,324 of OY787665.1, forward strand.
AAATGAAGCAACAACAACTATTGTATGTGTATGTTTGTTGTATAAAATCAGAGCAGAATGAGGTGACTGTAATGTTGGCTAATGAAGTAGAAAGTGAAGTGGTTACCCCGAGGGGGTGGTATAGGGGGAACATTTAACACACTTTAGCAGGTGTCTGAGATGACACAATAAGTCCTATAAGTACATTGTTTGGTGTGATAGAGAGATCAGGCTAGGTGTGGAAAAGCTGAATGTTTGGTGGTAGGCCACTATCTGGACACTATCCGCTGGTCGCTATCTGGTGTACTATCATCAATATCATCCACAGTTTGTTCAATATCATACAAGTCAATTTACACCATTTGTACTGCATCAACACTAAGTACAATTTGTGCTCTGCTGAATTTTAACTAATTGCAATTTGAGATTTATTAATTCTATATTTATTCTTTATTTTAGTCTCATCAATGTACATATACAATATTATAACATCAAATAAAGTTATAATTTAAAACTAGATATATCAAAAACAGCGTACTTTAAACAGTTACTGCAAAATGGCATTTACACATTTCACCCCATTAATTTCTTACATGCCATTTTTTCAACCTTAATTTTTACCATTGGTTATTCTTTCAGATAGGTTTGCCAAAGACACAATGCAAGTTTACCTCTACAATGATGACTTAAAAACCTTCAAAAAAACTTTCAGGAATGTTCATATGAGACAAATGATATAATAATAATTATAGGATCATTTTATCTTTATTTAATAATAAATCCAATATAGACAAAAGTGACAGCATTAAGGACTTGGTGATCAAACTAGGCTCACTTTGGTCTTACACAAACTGTAAGCAATATTATACTAAAGGGCATTGAAGTGATTTTCAAACATATATTGTATAATCCACTTAACTTTGATAGATTTGAAGTGTTCAGAAGCTCTCCAGACACGAAGTTAATAAAATACAGTCTATTTGCTACCTATATATAGTATATATAATATTACATTTTCAACACTCGAAATAAAACTGCTTGTTGAAAAATTCAATTACCGCGATTTAAGTACCTTTGAAAATAAAATCAACACTTTGAACAAGTGTCCCATGTTACTATATATCAGGAAATAGGGTATGAATGTCCATTGTTGACATACTAAGTTAGTTTGTTGACATTTCTCAATGGTCCCCTTTTGTTACCCGCCACAATACTAAAGACATATTGTATCCGCTAATCCAGAAAATCTACGTCAATATTGTCTTACTGCGAGGCTCTAAAAGCTACGTTTTTAACACTCATACCTTACTGTATACTTTAACATTTTGTATAAATATTGATGAATTTACAGGAAAATAAACAAATATTGATTTGTCACCAGTAACTGCGAGGTTTATCATTCCAAAGGGGTTTAACTCTTACAGTGTCATGAATTAAGGGATAAATGTGTCATCAATGTCACTGATTCCATCCATTGTTATGACATCATTAAGACATTATTACATATTATCCCTTATTTAATAGACTAATAAAAGGGTCATTATGGACTATTTGTATTGGTTAATTGGTGCCTAGACTTTGCATAAGGAGGAGTAATGTCCCTTGTAAATACATGCATACCCAGTACATACCATATATATGTAGCATTTTTAATCTCAGGTTTTTTTAATCAATGTGATGTAATATACATTACTAACAGGATTATACTATTAATAAAATACCAGCAATTACATATTAAAGTTATAAACAGAATGTTGAAATAATTAGTGCTATATTCATATAAATTATATTCAATAATTATTATATCATAATGTAATAAAAAAATCTCCTTAATTTTACTGGCAATAATTTATTTGCATCAATTCTCATTATTTACCATGGTAAAATAAATTAACTATATTACATTATTAAGCATTAAAATTATAATATGTTCCCTGGCTTTTTTTTCATTTTCTGAATATTTTTCAAAGTGTATGATTTTTATACAAATTGCGTTATGTCTCAATCACAAACCACTAGTCATGTCTGCACCCATCATGGAATACCTCCAAATCAATCTTTAAAATGTTCAAAACTGACTCTAGAGTTTAGGTTATATTTAAGTGAGGAGCCTCATAATGTCACCTGACCAGTCAATGTAGCATTTAATATCCCTCCATCAGTATGCTCTAGTGAAGCATTGCGCACATACCAGAATATGTGCATAACTTTAATGAGAATATTTATACCCTAACATGGACATCAAAGATAGCCCATGTTTAACATACGGATCATGGTCAGTCTACATATATATACAATACTAGCCACATCGTTAACTATTATGAAGTGTTATGACAAAAGTTTATTTGAAATAACAAATTCCTGTGAGAAACTATTTTCACTCTATCTGTTTGATGTTGGCTCAGATTGGTTCATCAAAGACGGAGAGTTTGTAAATGTGTCTAACAATTTAACACAGACTAGAATAGTACCATGGATACCGTATGAATCAAGGACAATATTTGGACAATTAATTGTAAGACCAGTAACTATCATCTCGTTCAAATTAAAGTAGCCATTAATTAATGGTTAAACCACAACCTATCTAAACTGGACTCTCAACAGAAGATCAAGTATCTTTATAATTCATATCACAGGAACACATGAGGCTTCATGGTAGTCACCATCTTCTTTTATGCTAACTTCTTCATTCTCTGGGATAATTATAACTACTTTTTTGCCTAGCAGACAGACAGTATTTTGCTTCATTCTCGCTTACAATTTTTCTGGTATTAAAGGTACATGTTTCACTAATAAGACCTGTATAACTGCAATTTCTTTGAAATCGAGCAATACTTTTCAGTATCAAATTTTGCAAATTTAAAGAATAAAAGTTTTAAATTTAAAACAAGAATGATCAGGTATTTTTCAACTGATTCACCATTTAAAGACCACCATTTTGTATTTTTGTCTTTTAAGGAGAACTTACTGCTATAGTAGGATACTTGTACTTGTTGTACAATGGTAGGTGACAAGTTTAAAGTCTGTGTCCCAACCAGTTCACTGTGGGTTAGGCAAGAGTTTTTTAAATATTCGACACTCGATTTTAAAAAAATTGTTCAAATTTTGTTTCTGTACAGAATGGTACATTCAGAATGGTTTATTGTTGAGGATAGTGTAATACAGACATCAACATTGGTTTGTGTCATACTCATGATCAAACCAGCATGTGATAATGAGCATTAACTATCAACACAGTTAGGGACCTTGTTTGTTAAACCTGGTTTGTGTGAAACAACAAAGATATGCCTCTTGTTATGCACACAGAAAATTGATTATAGCAGGACAGATGCAGTATTTTATACATAACAACTAGTATATTGGTGATTTTGTCAAGAGCTTTTGTTGGGGCAACCTCCTCTGGTATTGCATATGTTGCTGTAAAAAAGGACAATGGATGAAGCACAGCAGTATATGTTTGAAGTAGGTGTGAAGGGTACTTGATTAGAACATGGTTACATCGGAACAATTTAACCGAACAATAGAAACAAACCACCAAGGTGTCTATTAGAGAATAATTCAATGAAACTTGATTGGTAAGCCAGACAAAATAGTGTATTTGTGTGACACAGTCAGGGCCGAGGTAAGGACAGTTTATTCACATTAATTGGGTTCAACAAACTGTATTATTTGAAGAAAGCACCAATCTATTTGTAGAAATGTACTTCATTCTGACATGGTTTGTACTTTAACAGCTATTCAACTCAATATCTTAAACATTCAAGTCTATTTACATACGCTTCAACATAACAATTAATTATATTTGAAAAATTACTGAATACAATCATGTATTATTGTATTTTCGATAATGAGGCAAAAATGAATTAATTCCTAGACAATGATCCCCGACACCTATCCAGTGAAAAGGCTTTTTATTTTCTTCAATACATTCTGATTGATAAATGTTTAAAAACCATAAGATTGTTAATTTTTGTGGGAGATAAAATTTCATGGATTTCTTGGTTTGCCTTTAACCACAAAAGTAAATCCCCTCGAGCAGTTATTTGACCCTTGTATTTATTACCTAAAACGCAAAATCCACGAACTAACGTCCCGTCGAAATTGTCCTTTTTTCCATACCCCGAAATTTCGTCCCATCTAAATGAAATGATTTTACAGTATGCATAAACCTGTTTTTAAAAAATTGATTAAATGATATTTGATAATTGGTAAAAGAAAAGCCTTATTTCATTGTTTGTCAGAATCATAGACAAGAGGGCCAAAAGGGCCCTAGGTCGCTCACCTGTTGCACATTGGTCTATGTATCAATACAACTTACATTCTGACCATATTTCATTAAGATTGGATCAAAAAGGTGACCTCTGGAGTGTACACAAGTTTCAAACTTGGCCAAATTTCATGAAGAACAACATTCTGACCAAGTTTCATGAATATTGGATCTAAACGGAAACCTCTAGAGTGTACACAAGGTTTTCCTAAGATTTGACCTAGTTTTTGACCCCACATGACCCAGTTTCAAACTTGACCTATATTTTATAGAGAACAACATTCTGATCAAGTTTCATGAAGATTGGATCAAAAATGTTGCCTCTAGAGTGTACACAAGCCAATTGTTGACGGACGGACAACGGACGAAAAGTGATCAAAAAAGCTTACCTATGTGACAGGTGAGCTAAAAATAAGAACGAATATGACTGCTTATGATGCTGACAGACACCCCTTCCATCCAATTTGTGTAAAAGGGAAAATTATTTACTAAAAGGTTAAAACACAACTGATCTATGTTCAAAATGAGATGAAACCGTATAAAGACAGTAAATAATTGTCCCTAATAAACCTAACTGTTTTAAAATATAAATGAAAAATGATATTTTCTGGCTAATGGCCATGCATCCTCTCATGTATAACCATAGCTGTTGTAGATAAAAAATGATAGTTTTCCAGCTGAGTTGAAGCCAGCGGGTTGGTGTGTAGCATCTTGTATGACATTACCTCCACTGAACACCATAATTCTCTGCCTGCCATGTGACATACTGTGCTGACAATTGTTGTTTTCACTTCACACTTCTGTGATCATCTCATTAATTTACTCACCTGTTTATAATTAACTTATTTGTTAAATCTGACCTCATTTTGTTTTTTCTTGACAGGTATTTTGTTTTTTCTACACCAAAAACATAATTATTGCAATTAATTAAACCAGAATTTGCAACAAGTGAGATTTAATATGATGTGCCACAAACCATGCTCTAACATTAATATGCAAAAAATGATTATTTTAGTGAAGCAACTTGACTCATATTGTAATTAAGTAAAGTGAAAATAGTGAAGTTAAAACACAGGTCATAAACAGTAATTAAAATAAAGTAAATATGACAAAATAAATGTTTTGTCATTTCAACAATTATTTAATGGAATTTAGAACTTTTTATAGTAGCAAAAACTGTGGCTTGTAAGTGAAGCAAGTTGCTACAGTTAGTGCTATTTGTATAAGAGATCTGGAGATTGCCAATGGAGAATAGAGCATGGTAGATTGTGTATTTCTTTGACCTTTGGCAGTACACCCTCCACATTTTATTCAGGAAGGGCAAGCCAGAAGGATAGTATGACAATGCCACAAAACTCTGCTAAAGGTCAAGTGACCAATACAGTCATATGAGTGACAAAAATATTGAAAGGGTATCCTGATAACAACATAAAGAACAAATCCATTGTGTGCACCATGGAGGATCACTTTTATCTAAGCAACCAGTAAGGCCCATAAGGACAGAAACAGGGTTCCTAAAGGTGGATTATTTCTTAATAGTCATCTTTAAATACCCAGCAATCAGATCACAGCATTGAGCAAAATGGACTAAATGCTAATGAACAACTGTTAGTAGTCTTAAAACTGGGATCTGAACAAATCACAGGTACGCTGAATTTTTGCTCAGGGTACTCAGTAGTGCTAATCAGCCAGGGCTTTTTTTCAGGACTTGGGGAAGGGGCCCGGGGCCTTTCAGAAAGGGGAATTTTCGCGGCATTTTATCATTTTAGGGGAAAAACACATTGATTAACACTAGGTATATTTAAACCTTTTACTACTTAATATAAGTGTATGGCAAATCTATCACACTTAATAAGTCATAACTGTAAATCTGTAGCTATGATAAATTTTACTTCAAACAGACTTTCAAAGAGTCAAAACTCTGCCAAAATGTTGGCATTTCAGACAGTACAATGTTTAAGGTACAAATTCAGAGTCTTTTACAAATCCAGCTCTCTCTCTCTTCTTTCCCTGAACATCTGTAACAGACATTCGTAGTCTTCCTCTTTAAAGCTGTAATTGTAACTGCTGATTCGCATAAGTGAATCCAAAGTGTTTTGTGAGAGAGTTCTTAACTCTGTCAAATTTATTTATGACATGTTGAAGGACCAGTTGAAATTCTGGAGGACCAGTAGATTTTAAAAGCTGGTGGTCCTTCGGGCCACCATGAAAAATTGGTTAGTGTCGAGCCCTGTGAAGCAGTCATATAGATTTTCAAATCATCAATGCAACCTATATCCTTCTGTAAAAAGGAAGAGAAGATAATTCAACTCCTCAGAAATGATGCTGAATTTATTCACAGATAGAAGACCAACACAACAGTTCTAGCAAGATTATTAAAATTATTACACATTGGATGTATAGCAACAAATCTAACTATCCACCACCCCCTCCAATATTTGGTAGGGGAATAATATGGTTGAACATTTAACTCAAATCTGAGGCATACCAATGTCCAACCAAGTTTACTAGTATGAGTGCTCATTGGATGATTAGCAACAAATGTAACTATCCACCAACCCCCACCCCCATATTTGGTAGGGGCATTATAACGGTAGAACATTTAACTCAAAACTGAGGCATACCAATGACCAACCAATTATTTTCATGATGAAATGATCAGCCATAGCCCTGTCAGTCTGACCAGTGACCAACTTGTAGGGCTAATCTGAAAAATACAAGTGATAGGTATAAATTTCACCATGTTAATTTAGGGTTTTTTCTCCTTATATAACAGAGGCCAAAGGCCCCTTCCCAATTGGAAATTTCTTTAAAAGCATGCAGTTTTCCCAAAAATCCCAAGTTAGCCCTACTTTTTTGTTTCCCAAAAATTGAAGTACACCGATATTTCCCCAAAATTTAGATGCTAAGACCCCTTCCCAAAATGAACAGAAAAGGCCCTGGTTATACACGCTAGAAATGCCACATTGGCCGTTTTTGTTGTGTCAAGTTTCGTTTTCGCTAAATTTATTTATTGAACGGTCTTCATTTAAACAATCTGCGGCGCTAAATACATCGGCGATTCTCATTCCGAATAAACAATTAGAGACCATATCAATGCCAGTTTTATTTATGTAATGCGTTAATTACTTTAACTACTAGTATAACAAGTTCGAAAGGAAAATCGCAGCTCCGCGCAAATCGTTTTCTTTTTACTTTTTAAGAGCCCGTTGCTAAGACCCGCAAATTGCAACATACGTAGCCGTTATATAAACACCCGTTCCGAACATATTTGGACTTTAGTACCTACCGAACAACATCCGTTTTGTACTGTTGGAATTCCATTCTTTAGCGAAAGTTTACGTAAAAGTAGGTTAAGCTCTGGCATTTTGGAATTTTAATTTCGAGGGGAATTTTCGGAGGAAGGGGAATTTTTTTCTGAGGGGAAGGGGCCGTTAAACGGCGCCTGGTAAAGAAGGAAAAAAAAACATGTCAGCAACTGTGTTCATTTCTTAAGCAAACTTTTAATTCTACACCAAGAATTTAATTAGTACTAAGACTGTTCTTAAGATGACAAAATCACCACTTGTCTCCATACAGAACCACTGTTCAGATTTGATCAAGCCTGTTCTACCAACTGCTGGTCAAAGAAAGAAGAACATTGTTCTGTATTGTTAAAGTCACTCTTCAAACAAACCCTCCCTACTTTATCCGTCTGCTGCCCACACCTGAGGCAGTGATTATTACAGCCCTAGAAAGATGGTGATTAGACCACACCTGTGACCAATTGACCGGTGAGTTTCTCTCTGTCAACACGGACATTGTAACATGGCCACCTTTTATTAACTTTTAATATTTCTTGATAATTGAGCGAACATAAAATGTTGATTCTCCATCAATGATCATATTCAAATTTAATACAAATCATCGTATGCTTTTAGTACATATTTAAATCAAGCATACACACTTTTTATTGTATTTTATTGCTCCATGAAATTGTACCGTTCTTATTTACCAATGAGGGTGGAATTATGAACCGCAGTTATGCAAATTTTATGCAAATGTTTCCAGCGACTTGATCAGAGCCTGTACAGCAAATCATTGTTGTCACAGATTTTCCAGTTACTGAATCATAGCAGAAAACATGTGCAGGTTCCAATTACATTCACATGGTCACCCATTCTTTTACTTGCACCATTTAACCCTTTATTCCATGACGGCACATATTGGTGTATACATGCAAGTCATCTCAATGCAGTCATATCATTTCAGCATGTCAACCAAATTTCTATAGTAAAGGATCCACGATGCAGAATTGGTGTCAATTATCAATATGTGTCAAATACCCAGTATGTTGATGGTGTACATAAGTTAAATAATTTTTTATCAGAAAATACTGAAGGGACGCTAATACATAGATAAGTGCTTTGGGAAAAGATGGGTAATTTTTTAAGAGTGATTTTAGTACTAAGCTATTACAACAGTTTGAAGGCTGCTGATCTAGTGCAGTTTATAGAAGATAATTTATCCCATTATCATAGGATTAAGTAATTCAAATAATAAATTACCATAGTAACTAATAAAACCACATTTTTAGATTCAATTAAAATTCCCATCATGATAAAACCAGCATTTGAAGTTCAGCTGATTTTTCACCTTTCATAATAAATTAACTAGGACTTTTAGTTATCTTCATTTATTCTCAAATATTGTTTTATTTATGACTTTAATTCAAATAAATCAATTTTATACAAGAAGACTTAACTATTATATCCATTGTAAATAAAATTATAATTTTATAGCAAGGATTTAAATGGGAACATTAAAATTATACAGTTCAATAAATATTTAATATGTGATATATTTCACTATCTCATGATCAAGAAAGGTGAGATATTACACAAAAATCAGACTAAATCTATAAAAGATTAAAGGTGAATTTAAAGTTACGGATAATAATAAAATTTCAAAATGACTATAAAATTACAGCAAATTGTTTGGCTTGTACGTAAATCATAGCATCTATCCATTAACCTGACACGATGTTTCTAGAAATATCACTCAAAGGTTTAACACATACATTTTACTGATATTTGTATGATATTGGTTATTTATTTCAAACTGATCCATTTGTATCTGTTTTCGATATATTGCTGCAGATGCATTTGTATGTTTTATAACTACTTTAAAGTGAATTTAGAGCATCAGGCCAGAGGCCACCTGAAAAATTTTGCTTGAAAGTTAATAATCATGCTTGAGAAAATTTGCCTTAATTCACAATTTGATTCAATAAGTTGTGTTTAAATATTTTAGTATTTACAATTACAATGAGTATTGATGTCATCTGGACTTGTTTAAAAAAGCTGGTCAAAGCCGGGGCCACAAAATAGGTTGACAGAATTAATTGCGGCCTAAAGTTAAACAGTTATATATTATGGCAAATATTATAATATTTTGTTGAGTAGTTCTTACATATGTTAGATACAATTCTCAAAAAAGGCAGCCCTGTTCATATTATTGTATAACATATGCATTGTGACTAACTTATTATATTACATGGTATGATCAAGCCAAGGGTACGAGACAGAAATAAGAAAATGTTAAAATGAAGTGCAATTACCCTAGTAGATTTTGACACTCACTGAAATAGAACCTGAGTACAAACTAACTAGTATACTATACTCAGAGAACAATATCTAGGATTTATCTGTCATGTAAATGGTTGCATGGAAGATAAACACTGAAGACATATTACTCCTAATATACAAATTAGCATAATACACTGACATGAAATAGTTGTAAAGGGTTCAAGGGGTAAAATATTAACACAAAGTTTGATAATTTAGGGGTTATGTCCCCAAATATAAGCTCTTCAAACCTGTTGAGACATCTAGTGTCACATTTTAATCTGCACCTGAACTTGAACTCGAGTACATGGCACAAACAAACAAGTAATTCACTATATACCTCCACACCAGTAGATGCCGGGCATAACAAAATTATCATCATCATTTGAAGTTCCCTACAGACATTGGATCACAAGCACAATGTTACCACTGTCAACTAGCGTATGCAAACAGACATTGGATTGAAAGCACCATGCAACCACTGTCAACTAGCCCATATATGCAAAAAGACATTGGATTGAAAGCACCATGCATGCACTGTCACCTAGCGTATGCAAACAGACATTGGATTGAAAGCACCATGCATGCACTGTCAACTAGCGTATGCAAACAGACATTGGATTGAAAGCACCATGCATGCACTGTCAACTAGCGTATGCAAACAGACAGTGGATTGAAAGCACCATGCATGCACTGTCAACTAGCGTATGCAAACAGACATTGGATTGAAAGCACCATGCATGCACTGTCACCTAGCGTATGCAAACAGACATTGGATTGAAAGCACCATGCATGCACTGTCAACTAGCGTATGCAAACAGACAGTGGATTGAAAGCACCATGCATGCACTGTCAACTAGCGTATGCAAACAGACATTGGATTGAAAGCACCATGCATGCACTGTCAACTAGCGTATGCAAACAGACATTGGATTGAAAGCACCATGCATGCACTGTCAACTAGGGTATGCAAACAGACATTGGATTGAAAGCACCATGCATGCACTGTCACCTAGCGTATGCAAACAGACATTGGATTGAAAGCACCATGCATGCACTGTCAACTAGCGTATGCAAACAGACAGTGGATTGAAAGCACCATGCATGCACTGTCAACTAGCGTATGCAAACAGACATTGGATTGAAAGCACCATGCATGCACTGTCAACTAGCGTATGCTAACAGACATTGGACTGCAAGCCAAATGCAAGCACTGTCAACTAGCGTATGCAAACAGACATTGGATTGAAAGCACCATGCATGCACTGTCAACTAGTGTATGCTAACAGACATTGGACTGGAAGCAACATGTAACCACTGTCAACTAGTGTATGCAAACAGACATTGGATTGCAAGCCACATGCATGCACTGTCAACTAGTGTATGCTAACAGACATTGGACTGGAAGCCACATGCAACCACTGTCAACTAGTGTATGCTAACAGACATTGGACTGGAAGCCACATGCAAGCAATGTCAACTAGTGTATGCTAACAGACATTGGACTGGAAGCCACATGCAACCACTGTCAACTAGTGTATGCAAACAGACATTGGACTGCAAGCCACATGCAAGCACTGTCAACAAGTGTATGCTAACAGACATTGGACTGCAAGCCACATGCATGCACTGTCAACTAGTGTATGCTAACAGACATTGGACTGCAAGCCACATGCAAGCACTGTCAACTAGAGTATGCAAGCAGCTGGATGTATACAACCATATGAAGAGTTATCATGTATGAAACTGTACAAGGTACACCTGTAAATATACGTGATTTATACCAACGAGAGCATGTTATAATGTGCAACATCTTTAGTAACATATCATAAAAACTGGCAGCTAACTTTATGATAAGTTGTAACCCTGTCAACCACAATAATAAATCAGAACACAAAACAACCAACAAAACAATCAGTACCAGCGTAATGTACCTTAAACCAAGTGACAAGCTTTTTTTATTTGACAATTAACTCATTTTTCAACATATTTCTACTCACATTTTTTATTTGTTGAGGCCAGTACGAGCTTGCTGCAAGGGGATACTTGGAGGATGTTTTATACATTATCGTAGCTTATGTATCTCATCCCCTAATCGTGCAAAAACTGCTGTAATATTGTACTATATGAGAGTAATGGTATAATCATATTCACACCTACATCACAGGTAACTGTAGTATTGAAAATGAAAAAAAAAACGAAAACAATTTTTTTTTGAAAATTTATATTATATAATCTCTTCATAGAAAAATATAAATTTTCAAAAAAAAATTTTTTTCGCTTTCAACGATACAGTTACCTGTGACCTACATAGTACAGTAGTACTATACAGGTGATTATTATGATTCATAATGTGTAATACATGGGATAATCAACATCAGTATCTCGCTACACAGCTTTAACACTTTACTCCATAATACCACAATTTTATATCCAATCAGTGTTCAGGAATATTACTGATTATTTTTAGGGGGATTGTCACAGTGACACAACAATCGTCCAATGTTATATAGGTAAAACACTCTCAAAACGAGGCTCAAGTGAATAACCTTTGATAAATAACCTAGCTGAGACATATAAGGGTACTGTAGGATTATGGAAAAGTCTATAATATGGAGTAAGGGGCCAGATTTTATATAATCATATGTACATAAGACAGAAATATCAGTAAATAGTTTTTAGTAAACCACATATAAATAAGTGTGGAGGCACTAAAAACCTATTTAGTATTTGGAAGCAGTGCCACCACAGTTTATACCTCGGGTTGATATGATCTAGCTGCAATTGCGTGTCAAAGTCCCGAGTTCTAAAGTACCAAAAATCTTCTTCACAAATCAGATAGTATATATAAACTTCTACATTGTATAACTGCCAAACTGAAAGCATGTAATTACTTTAACCTAGAAAAATACAAATCAAACACGAAATGACACCGAAATTGAATGTCCTTATTAAAGGTTAGCAATGCAATGATATTTGGCAATGGTATTCGTCGAGGCAAGGTAATGATATTCTTCAAGGCGAATCTACAGCACATCAAGATAGATAATGATACACGCTACTTGAAATTCTATATTACTGAAGTAGTGTTTACAAATACTTCAATAATCAAGGTTTCTTTAACTATATGACATACAGCACATTTCATTCCATATTGTTAACATGTGGACAATGATACAGTACTGCCAGGAGGTTAAAATAACACAAGTCACTCTTCACTTCTTTACTCCTAATGTTTACTATAATTCTGTAAAAAGCCTTCCGATGACAAGCAATTAGATGGTAATTGGTACTTGTTGACACAACCACTGACTTTTGATGACAATCACACTTCTGTATAAATGATATCAAATCTAAACGTTATTCTTTCGGGTGATAAAGCCAGTCGACTGCTAGTCTAAAAGCGACGCCCCTCTACTTAATGCAGTACATAGATTGATATTCACGTGTCAATGCCAAACTTTTAGCACAACTACCGTTTTAATGAAAAAATATAATTATACTTTTGATAAACTAGATTCAAATGTGATAAAAATTCAATGAAAATAATCAAATCTAGATATGAAAATGCTGACTTTTTCGGTGATATTATTTATTTTTCATCTTGTGGGCTTTGAATGTCAAATAAGTTTCTTAAAAGGATGTCTTGAAATTATAGGGTTTTAAACTTGTATCATATCTAAAACTCAAAGCAATGGCACATGAAAACTTATTAACTACCAGTAGATATTTATAATAGAGGATAGTGACTGCATTACTCTAACATTTGTTTGCTTATATTTAAAATAAACCTAATTTTTAAGACAACTTTTTTATAATTTTATGGCAGTTAATCAATGACAGATTATAGAGCAATATTTGTACACTGCTTCCCCATCCCAGATGAGATAAATGCTCCATTCGTTCATGTATTGTAGGTAAGTTCAATTGCTTTAAGTTGATCAAAGTCTAGGATGAAACCTGCAACCTACACCTCCCCAGCCAAATGCTCAGCTGGACTACATGGTCAACGCTAACCAGATAACATTTTGAATCCAAAGTATGCTCCTAAAATTCCGATGAAGATTTGTCATTCTGAATAAGTTTTTTTTATATCTGCAATGGGCCAACAAATGAGTATCAAACCAAAAGGTTTCAAGATGACTTGGGTAAGCATGTTCAGCCAGTACTGGCCTGGTATATACTTTAAGTAATCATCAGTATGAGATGTCAGCTGGCACAGATGCTTTCCCTTTTTTTATACCATTTTATACATTCATATTTATACATCAGGTAATAGAGTACATTGAAATTATGATATTATGTAAATTTATACCATACTCCATACAGTAGGACACCCTGAGAAATATGAGACTATGACATATCATGTAATATATATACTTATAAGATTCAAATGATGAACAAATGGGAATATAACTGCAAGCAGATATGTTTGTAAGTCAGGGCATCTATTGACCTTTTTATGTCTTTGCACTTAGGACTTTTGTTCAGAATTTACCAGTGATATAGAAATTATAGTAATACATGTAATATAGTTTCTCACTTACTGCGTATAGATATGCACATAGGGTATGTTCTTCTGTGAGTGAATATGGTTATTTTCTCGCTATATGCACATGTAAAAGTGATACTAGTATAACAGTAACCACAACAACATTTATTCAGCTTTTTACAAATAAAAACAGAATTTAAGTTGGTTTAATAGTGGTTCAGTCATGTTTTGTGACCCTTACACAAAAAGAAACAAACATATATATAAGATGTTTGCGGACAAGCAACCTTATAAACTAGTCAAAGGTTATCATTTATCGCAGGAAAAGTTAGTTACATAATAAGCATTGTCATCATTGATATTAATTTAGTAATTTAAACAACTTTGATAAGCAGTGCAGGCTGAACTATCTTTAAAGTGAACAATGTCAAAATTCCTTATTACTGAAGCCATACAAAAATATTATTCACATTTTGAACATATACAAAACATCCCAATTTGTAAGTACATGTATGAATGTCTTGAAAGTGTTAATCATGATAGTTGACATGTACATTTGTGTATTAAATGTCCTGGGGGAGTAAGTCTATTTCCCAGGACCTGGGGATAATTCAGCGTGTCTTAAGATAAAGTTCTGTTTATCCCAGTCTGGAGATCTCTCCTGGGGGCGTTTAAACATTGCAAGGTGAAAAACACGACTTCTCTAGTCATTATACAATTTTAAAGTCATTAGCAAAAAAACTCAGCCAATGAAACCAATACCTTAAACTAGTAAATGTACAAATCTACATCAAACGCATAAAACCGGTCTCAGGAAAACAATCCACTTTATTCAGATTAAAAACAATAGGACTAAATGAGAGAAAAGAGCCATTAAGTTAAAAGGAACACTTTGATAGTATCTGGATAAATGAGTTATAACATCAACTGGGGAAATGTGATATTTTTCTAGAGGCAATATAAAATCAAGATTGCATAACAAAATAATGAAACAATATGTAAATAATAGAACGTGTAAATTAACCTGGCAACAAAACAAAGTAATCAATGTTTGATTGTAAATCAGGTCTCTGCTTTAACACTTTAGGCATGTATTTTTGTACACTTTAATCTTCGTTAGAGAAAGTGAAATAACTCATGGTAAGATATTATGCAAATAAAACATCTGCCACTTAGCGCATGCATATATTAAATGTTGTAGTTGAGTGTTATTCTGTGACATAACTCGATTTTGTGACATAACTCAATTTTGTGACATTATAACGTGATTGTGTGACATTACTTGATCGTGCAACATTACCTGAATGTGTGACATTGCTCAATTCGGTGATTGGGTGACATTACTTGATTCGGTGACATTACTCGGTTTCTGACAAAATCATTGACCTGCTGTAGACACATTTTAAGTATCAGTACTGCTCATTCCCAACCTGTTTTGATAAAATAAATACTTTAATACAGTTGTTTTTAACTTTTCTGTCGACAAAACATTTACTTGCAGTTTTAACAAATGTGGATTCATTTTATAATAGAGGAACATGGAGAAGACTGGGCTTGCTTGTGGTCCCTTAAAAAAGTGGCTATTATTAGAGTCAAATGATTTAAACATTTATATCATACATGTTTATCACATTTAAATGAGTGTTACACTTTGATAGAACATTACAACAGTACAGTTTATTTTAGTTAGATTACCCATATGTTAAAGCCATTGATTGCAATAATTCTTCACAAATCACCAGGCAGCCAAATTGACTCTTCATTTTGTTCAGATGACAGACAGAAATGTGTAATAAAGTAATAATTCAATATTAGCCATCATCTTAATGGAAGAAGCTCTCAGAATGGAAAATTAATGGAAATCTCAGCTGGAAAAAACTTTCAAACCGCTAGAATATCATTTTAAATGGCAATTATTTTGTTTCTCTTAAAACGTAAATTAATTTAGCAGAATTAAGGTTGTCATAACAAATACAGGAGTATGGATTTTCAAACATAAAATACAAAAATACAGCAAATTTAAAATGAAGAAACAAAGCAAATTAAAGACTGAGATGTCAAAACTTCAAGAATACAGACAGTTTATGGTACTTTAAAATTTATGAGAAATAATTGAATTTAATAATCACAGACCCCCTGCACTTTTCTTCAATGCCATAAACTGCATAAAAATATGCAAATTATGTTATTTGATGTTCTTTGTTTGTTGTAATAACATCAAAGACATTCAGTGCGTATATATCATTGGCTTAGAATGAGAAGGTCGTAAGTTACCGTCTCATTCTATTAGCCAGCGACATAGCGCTGTTTATAAGAGGAATAAAGAATAAATGCCTTGAAATATCTTATTTGTCTTATTTAGGTTGGGTATATGATCACAATACTGTATACATATATTTGACATTCATTATACATGTACTTTTTGTCCTTGGCATAACACAGCCACAAAGCAAAGGGAAAGACTATTTAGTGTATATAGACCATAATTTTTCAATGAGTCTTTCCCAGGTGCCACTTAGCAAACCTCATATGGCAACACACTGAAAGCTGACACTCTTAACCACTGTAGGCTTTCCAGGCCATAGTTCTTTTTTCCGGTAATTTTCACATGCAAAATATTTAAATAACTAAACGATGAAATGCTTTTTTAAAAATGATTGAATTGTAAAATAAGGTTAAACAATAAGTTGACTAGTTGACAGTTTTCAGTCACCCCGTCCAACCCCTAGAGGAAACCCAGGTGTATGGTGGAAAACACTCAGGGAGCATCATTAGAAATATCAGCATTATAATTATTTCACACTAAGAAACGCTTAATTATACTCTGAATCTAGATTTGTATAGAAATAGTTATCATTGTGTATCAGTATAGCTCATACTATCACATACATGCCATATTTTCCTGAAGCAAATGCAGGAGATTGGTGGTGGAAAAACTGAAGATTTCAATGAAATACGGGAGATTATTCTTGCTCAAACTTTAAACTTAATAAATGAAGTTAATATGCAGTTTTCACCTATTTTACTTGTAGCACATTACCATGCATGCTTCAAAAAGCAATTCAAATTAATATTTGTTATCATTTTCATCATGCAAACCAAAAATGTCACGGTTCCAGTATTCCAAGAAATGCAGGAGATTCGATAAACTTACCTCAGATCATGCAGAAATAGGGTCTCAAATGCAGGAGACTCAAGCATGATGGTTACCTTGAAACACTGTCCACAATATATGACAAAGAAACAATACTAATGATCTTACCTGGAGTATAATAAGACTTCCTCTCAGGTATAACCTGACCATCTCCAGCAATCATCACTATTATTGGTATCGATCCAGAGACATATCTCACGACAAAGAACATCTTATACAGGAATATCACAATTATGTGTAATTATGTGCAATAAGATGTTTTCTACTATCTGTGGAAGATTCTTGATGACATCTGAAATAGAGAGAAGACTTCAATTAGGAGACAAGAGTGAGTATATATAGAGACACATATGTTACAGAACAATGAGACATACTGTAAAATCATTAATTTTCGTGGGGGCCAGGGGGATTAAATTTTGTGGATTTTGTGGGTCACCTTCAACCACGAAATTTAATCCCATCGAACAATCATTTTGACTCTTGTATGTTATGCCTGAAATGCAAAATCTCGTCCCAGCGAAATTAAATGATTTTACAGTACATGGAAACATTGGTAAACACAGATTGGCAGTTAGAAGGACAGGTTTCCCATATATTCCTAGTTCATTTATCTACATTATTCTGATGAGAAACTTACTAGCATCATGTATACTGAATGAGCACACAGACAGACATACCTAGTGGTAGTTACTGAATGGCTTAGAAAGAAAAGGTTGTGAGTACAAAATTAATATTTTGAGAAAAACAAAGTAATATTTTGAGAAAACAAGAAAAAACTGTCAGAAAATTACTCTTTACTTTTATAATATGGTAAATTAAACAAGCTGTTTCAACCTCAGTTTGATAATGCTATGACAATTTCTGATTTTCATGAAAATAGGCTCAGAATAAGTGCCTTGAGATGCTGTTATTTTCAGATATGTATCTGTCTTATAAAGTTCATGTTATCTATATGTTTTCCTTTGCAGACCATGAAAATTTATTATACAGAGTAAGTTATACATTGTATAAGTATTCTGAAATGGAAAATGAACATCAAATGGTAGGCAAATTATTTGATGTTCATTTTCCATTTCAGCATTTTTCTGTGCAAATGACACCTTTCAAATAAATTACACCAAGAATTGCAAAAACCAATTTGAAAGCATACAGAAAATATTTTGGGTCATGTCAATATTATGTACATTTATTTAAGCATCTGATTGTAATTTGTGAGACAACTAGACTTCAAAGAAAGCTCACACTAGAAGTACAAGTTTCACTTCATTATAAGAGAGCAGACACCAATTTTACCTCCATAAAAAAGAGCATCTGTCTATGAATCAGCAAATTGCAACAAAGTCATTGAAATTAACATCCATAAAAAGGTCTTCATGAAGCATATTATTAAAGCAGGAATATGAATGGCCAATAAATATTCATTATCGCCCATAATATGACAAGAAAATGGCTCAATGATTATCATAATACTGGATAATATTCAATTTGAGTGTCGACTGATGATGAGATAGCTACTGGGTACCAGTCCATGTATAGCGGGATATGTGGGAACCAGTCGACCAACAGCAGACGCATGAGAAAATTTACTGTTTCATCGCGCTAACGTGATAAATAATAGATGTAATATTATGGAATATTGAAATATGGGGAGAAATTTATGATGACATTAAATCCTTGAAGGGACTCGCTGATTGGTGCAGCTCATAACTTGTCCCACCAGGCCCGAACACTGTCATCCTATCATTCTTAGAATTGAGGACATTGAGTTTTATGACATCAGTCAGGACAAAAATTAATCAATCTCTGAGATAATCATCTCCTCCAGTCCACTATTTTTCGTGTCTTCATTTTTTTAAATCTCATTTAAAAATTCAATAAAATCCTTTCCTTTCTGTTAAAGCATTTCTGAATTTTTACCTACATAGGAAATAAAATAAGTCAATATAAAGTCATCAACATTTGAAAAAAAATCGTCCCCTCAAGTTTGGATTCTTCATTATTCTTTATAAAGATAATTATCGTAACTGGATTTATGTTTTCATAAATTTATTTTAATAATTATTAAATTCTATTTTTTAGCATTTTACAAATATTTTTTGTTTAAAAGTTTATGATTCAAAACTTAAGATTTAAAACAACAAAAGAAAGGAATAAACTCCATTTCACATATTGAATTAATCTGTCATGGAACTAAATTGTATACAGTATATCAATAACAAAACAATTGGACTAAAAAAGTACTTTCTATCCATTAATTAAAATTATTTAATAATGATGAAAACTAATATCTTAAAGAGGAAAATATAAAATTGAATGTAAATTTAGTGCAAGTCATTTTTAAAATGAAAAAGTTAATTAAATTTCAAGGCGTCCTTCGTATATGCAAACAGATAATTATAGATATCGAGGGACTGCCAGAAAGTCTAGCTGCTGACAGAGTAAAGACAGGGATAACATCAATATAGCAACGATTACGGAAGAGACAAAAAGTGATGATGCACCGGCGGCACACGGAGACACCAACCTCATGCCCTCCCGTGTTCACCAACAATAATGCTCATTTTTCAGTAGCGTGTTTATAAATTGTAACCTTCGGTGAATTTGTATCTATAATTTGATTTGAAAAGTCGGTAACTCCCAACTTGCTAATAAATCCCTCTCTTTTTGTCCTTGGATAGGTCCTGTTACAAGTTGGATCATATCTGAGACGCACAGAATAGTACCCTATAATTATGATTTCAGTATTGTTCAAAATTGCCTTCTTCTAACCGTCCAAGCGTAAGTCGAATCAGTGTCACCATTTCAAAGTCTAGTTTGTCCAGCTGCATTCAGAAACTGATGATTTTAATTGATTTAAGGTATGATCTTACGACGAACATGCAGCCATTGGCTACGGACATTCGAATAAAAGCATCTAAGGTTACATTTAGCCCTATCCATCAATCAATATGAAAGCTATTGGAAACATTATCATGACACTTGCATTTGTTTCCAATTTCTCGAGTATTATTTCAACGTTTTTCCCATGTAGTGGTGCAAACTTCATATCAACATAAGCCGTACTTCAACTTAATACCCTGATTTTAACACAGTCCTGATGACCGGGGCTAGACCAAGGGTCATCATTTCTAATATCCTATCACCAATGACAAATTTGGACACTCAGATTTATTTTTCATCTTGTTTTACTAAGGATAAATTTGTTACCAAGTTAATCCCATGTTTTAAGGGACAACGCAGGTAAAAGGTCAAAGCCTAAGTTGAAATAGTTTTGTTCGTACAATTCAATGTCAAAAACAACCGCAAATTGAGTTCATAACACCTGAAAGTCAATTCTAGCCGGGACGTAAGAATTTCACTGGATTGAAAGTAAAATATCGGATATCAGATGTTGAAATGTTGCATTGTTACATTGACTGGCAACTGACAGGTAACAATGTCCGTACCATATCAGTACACCGTTACAAACATGTACTAGGATTGTAAAACCATGTAATACAGTCATTCAAATCATGCTGCTGTATATATACATGTTACTGGGAAAGACCCACTTGGTGTGATGATAAGTGCTGCAACACACAGGGCCAGCTTCTCAACCATTTCACTAAGTATTTGGACTACATTTCAAGTTTCCATTCATAGTCTTCATGATTTCAGTAACATTTCAAATAGCAAAGGTGTTCCATATGCTTATTTGGCAACCACTTTATTAGACCCAACAAACTGATATTTATATAAGTTTCAGACATTCAGTCATACAAAAATCAATGATTTGTTGTGGCTAGTGTAGTTATCATGACCTGTAACCAATCTAAATCTGGTTCTATATTATGTTTGGGTGTATAACAAAGTTGGCTCCATCCAGACCACATAGGTCAACGGTTTCTCAGACACAGATGATTGTATGGTCTACTCAAACACAAACAGCCTTCAAAGTCGTACGAGAGAAATAAAACCAGTCAACCATGGTTCCAGGTACCTGACACAGTACAGACAGATGCCCCCCAAGCACACACACTCCAAAATCATCCAACATGAGCAGAACCAGTCAAGCATGAACAGACTGGTACCAGATATCTGAGCGTACAGACAGATAGCCTCAAACATCGTACACAGTCTACGAACTCATCCGACTGAAGTAATCATTATGTTTTGTGTCGGGCAGACATGATGGATGTTGAATAAATAAGCCAGCAAACTGCGTTGACATTTTGATACATTGATTTCAACTGAAGAGTTCACGTTCAGATTGTATCGGCTAATTGTTTTGTAATAAGTGGTGGACTCGATGATGAATGACCAGGGTTAAGCTTTAAATGTACTTTAAAATCATTTAATTTCGATGGGACCAAATTTCATGGTTTTGGTAAAAAAGACCCTTTTGATGGGTCGTTAATACGTGGATTTTGCATTTTAGGTAATAAATACATGCTCAAAATTATTGATCGATGGGTTTGATTTTGTTATTGAAGATGAACCACGAAATCTGTGAAATTCATTCCACAACGAAAATTAAAGATTTTACAGTAAATTGTCTGTAAAGTTTAATGAAGCAATATAAGGAGAAGATGTGTAGTTGCTATGGATATGAAGATTAAGGAAGGTATAAAAGACGAAACATTGAAGAGCTATGTTTGCTCTCCTCTCACCAAGACCTGATAGTGTTGACATAATCTGCTCAGTAAGAAAAGTAACTTTTTTAGTGTTTACAGAAACATTTTTTAACGCCCATAATCTTCTTCACTTTAACTCATCCACAGCTGGTGACTGGTATCAATTTTCACAGCAATAGTATCTATTTTCACACACGAAAAAAAACACATCCAAGGACAAATCTTATAAGAAGATTAGATAACTATGTTGGAGATACTAACACTGACTGGTTTTCTGAAGGATTTGAATATTTCAAGCAAGATTGTTGAAAAGTTAACAACTTTTTTCAAAGTAATTAACCATAAAGACTATTTCAATGGTATTTTACCTTACATGACATGCCTGCAGTAATTTTAGTGACTCTTCAATCTATTAAAATGAAGGAAGGAATCCTCGGAGAAAGTTCTGGCAGATGGGATAGCTACTAATAAGGTAGAAACACCAAAATTCAGACAGCAGGCCTAGGTAGCCTCTCACACACATACTACATCCTTGGTCAGATTCCAACCTGCAGCAGTGTAGAGAAATGGATTTAAAGTTGGTGACAATGGTGGCTGTCTTCATTTTAGTTTTTCACAAATAAATACTTTGAATATTACAAAAATAAATGTATTTTGTGCCGGTCCCCATTTAAAATGAACTTCCCTTTGACAACAACACCTCGACCAACAAATAAACACTTCACTAACAAATTAATGCTAATTACATGAACAATGAAATGACAAAGTTTCAAATCAATTTAGAATTCTTTTGTCCATGTCTTTAAAGTTCAAAAGCTCATCAAAGCATTTAAACTCAAAATAAAATTATATACAATTCAAATTCATTGAACAATTTCCCTCACAGAAATGACGATAATATAAAAATAATGCTAAACAAGACCCAACCTACACAGGCGATGTCACATACGGTTAGATAAATGGGGAAAATAATTTATTTGATTTGTAAAAATTATATCAAAATTACAGGCTACTTAAAGGATTAAAACATTTATAAAGATTCTATGTCAGAAAAGGCTGACATATGAATAAGTTGACCCGCCCCTAAAAAAACAAGTCCGACAGTGAAAATGGTAGGGAGAAAATGACACGTCGCCTTTGACCGTCAAAAAGATACAAGGGTCGCTATTGTGCACGTGGGCGGTTACAATTTAGGGTCATATAATATCATTTTTGTTTTGACCCCTAAAATATTTTCCACTATGGACAATTGGGGTTTTATAAAATAGAATATATAAAAGGGGTTGTAAATTGATGGATGATACAGAGGTACGCATTGTAAGTTATGTCTGGAAATAAAATATGGTAAATATTACATTTATGTATCTTTAAATGGCAAATCAACAGTATAACACAATTGGTCATATGTTTATAAATAACATCACTTAACACAGAAGAAGGAAATTAAAATCAGATGCAATTTTATCACATAACTTGCAGTGCTGTCTGGGAGTGCCGGAAAGCCAGGCCGGAAATATTGACTGGCACTCCAAGACAGAACGTTACATAAATATTTAAATAAGCTTGACGTTGATTGGTTGGTTCTGGGTGACGAAATATAAGCCAATCCATTATGCCTTGAATGGGCTAATGAAGTCAGGATAATACAGACGTTGTCATGACGTCGTGCACATTGTACCACCTAATTTTGAATGAAACCTATGTAGCGCACATCATTTTTTTGAATGAAAATGAGCGTTTTCTACGGTTATGTGATAAATAGAATCTTACATTCGGGCTCATTACATACACATTTTATTAAACTCGTTGACGAAAACAATGTGACACGAGGCTATATTACTTTGTTCACTTGTTTAATAAAACTTATATGTAATGAGTACTCATGCAAGATCCTCTATCTAATGGTAAATGACCAATACAAAGTTCTTGGGATGCATTAAGTTATTCAGCAAGTACAGATGAGGCTTTTTCCCCCTTAATTTCAATAAATGGTACACTAGCAGCCTGACACACTACAAACATCATCTTCAGTTCACAAATCTTCCAATTTCTCATGTATAATGAGAGTCATTAATTCAGCTGCTACCAACTGTTTGCAGACTCATTCATAGTGACTTTACTCACATCATTATGGTAATGAAATAATTACAATCTCAAACATGGCCGGCCAGGAAATAGCTTAATGCAACAAATGAATTATACGCAGCAGCAAAGTGGGTCCCAACTTACAATTCAACTCTCAAAATATTCAAGAAGAAAAACAAAGAGAAGCACTTCGATTAAAATACAGAACAGGAACATTATTCCATCTTGAACTCACACCTAATCAAGAATTCCATAAACTTGAACCAATCAAATTACCGATAATTTTTCAGCTGGGAAATCAAATTTCTTCCAAAAGAGATTTATTCACCACTTTAGAACTATAGTTTGTCACTTTTTGCAGATGTCCAGTTAACCCCTCGGTGCATTAGTGTACTCAAGTGCAAGACTTCAGTCAAATTACCAAGAAAATATGAGCATTTTCATTGACAATAAGAGGTCACAATTAGTCACTGGGAATTTCCATAAAACAACATTCACCCATTAATTTTATTTCCAATTTCCTCCTTGAACTGGTAATGAAATACTTGATTATGAACTTGGGATGGAAATAAAATTCAGCATTAATGGTAATATCATGGGTTAGTGTGTTTTATAGAATGGTCATGTAGCACTGCTGACTGCTGGTTGCAAGCTAGTACTCGTCTGTCTGTAGAGTCAGCTAACGGAGAGCACTGCTACAGCCAAGATGCTGGTCACTTTTAACATACCTGCCAAGCTAGTTAAATCCAAAATAGGAGGGATAAAGCAAGACATGTGACGCATAAGATGCACTTAAATGCGATTTAAAAGGGATTTGGATGCATAAATAAGGAATGTATCAATTCTAATGGTTATAAATATGGGATAAAAAATCATATTAAAATGAATCAAATGTACCTTTGTTCAAAGTAAGGCCACAACAAATTGATCATGCGTTCGTCGGGAGCGCCCGCTCCTGATTTTTCCAAAATGAAAAATAAATATTTAATTTTAAATTATTGCGCCCGCACCTGAGAAAACCACGCGCATGTGATTTTTTCCTACATTTTTTTTATTATTTTGCCGCTAGCATCAATATTTACAAATTACGAAAAATAAAGCCAACTTGTTAATAATTTCGTCACTGTTACTATAGAATATGTTTTGGGAAAGCGCTCTCTGTTGAGAATGTTAGTTACTCGATTAATTTTAGCAGTGAACTGTTGCACACAAAAATCGTGTAACTTTTTACGATCATTTGAGCGCATGAAAGCGTCTGGTGAAATGATTCCTGTGAATATTCTGCCCTTTACAAAAAAAAACACGCATAAGTGTATACATGTAGTAAAATGGGAAGAATTGCGATTGCGGAATGAACCAACAAGCGTATCTAGATATGTTAGTATTCATTATTATTACTAGTATTCCGTACTACTGACGAAATCATGAATTGTCACCCATTTTCGCGACAATGACGTCTCGTTTGTACATGGTCCGTGGTATGTGATATTAACAGTTTTATGCGTCCCGGACATGCAACGCACCTGTTAATAAGTTTCTATACTTTATCCTACATAATTCATCAGGGATTTTAAATACTGTACATAGAGAAACCTTCAGAAGGTCCTACTTTCATCAAAGAGTTCAAAAAATTTGATAAAACATAGTTTGCTCTAATTATTGCACCAAATGCTGTACTTTTCAGTCACTTGCTAAAACTCCAGCTAGATCTATTACAACTGGACAAATCACAGCTTATGTAAGATTACATACCGTCATAACATTTTACCACGGTGGTCGAGTGGTAAGATGCTTAACTCCTGATCGAGAGGTCCCGGGTTCGATTCTCGGCCGTGACACTTGGTCATTTTTAGAAACGCTTTTTAGTGTTTTTCCAACCAGCTAGAGATGATCCTGATTGGAAACCCTGAGGTAGTCTTGCGTGTATCGGTGCTTTACACCGGGCACGTTAAAGAACCAAGGAATTTATTCGAAACAAGCTAGGGTATCGCACCCAGATTCCTTGTATCTCACCTCTGTCTCTAACATTTGCGATTATGCCCCAGAGTGGGCCCTGCAAATTACATGGAAGAAAGAAAGGACCTTGTATATCCCTAAGGGAAGTGTGCTTGATGTGGGGCTAGATCCTAGGACGGTAACCTTGCATAGCATTATGCATCGGTGCGCTACTAACAGTGCTAAATAAACAGCCGTCTGAGCATGATGTATCACTACTAGAACAAAACTGTACATGGTGATCATTGACTAGCTCGATGCTTAGTTGATTTGAATCTTTAACCACTAGTCACTCAGTGCATATGTATGTGACAATGTCTGCTCACAATTACCTTGAATACCTGTATTCTGGTAAAATAATTTGATAAATCCTACACAACATAACAAGAAATGTATAACAATCATTTATTTGGCCTCATTTCTTATTAAAGCTATTGTAATAGTCACTATTTTCTAAAAATGGGTGCATCAGAAATGAATAGGGCACTTTTGCTCCTTCACGCGCATTCAAAAATGGCATTTTCAAAAATAACTTTAAAAAAAATTATTTCGCTCCTTTGCTCGCTCTCAATTACAGGTTTTTCAAAAATAAATATTTAAATTTATATTTCGCTCGCTCGCCCCTAATTTTTCCCAAAAAAATCTGTAGAACCAAAAATTAGTTTGGTGTGGCCTAAGGTGAACTTGGAAAACCAGAAATTAACAACGAAAAAAGGAGTAACTCCACTTTAATAGAGTACTTGGCAGGTATGCTTCTAAGTTCAACCCCCAAGACCAGTTAAAGTTCTGTACATTAAGTTTGAATTTATAATCATTTTTATATCCCAAACAGTTTTATATATTGTACATGGTTTTCATTTGTACTGCATGTTTAATACTGGCACCTGTGACTGAAACATATCACAACAACATAATAAATTATAAAAAATAATAAACAATGTGTATCTATCCCTGATGAAGACTTAAATTAAAGTCGAAACGTTGGATCAGCTCAACTGGAGTTTTGTCTTGTATTTTTATTATACTTAACAAATAATCAACTAATATGGTAAGTATTTATTTATAAAC
This sequence comes from Spisula subtruncata, assembly GCA_963678985.1. Taxonomy (NCBI): domain Eukaryota; kingdom Metazoa; phylum Mollusca; class Bivalvia; order Venerida; family Mactridae; genus Spisula; species Spisula subtruncata. The sequence continues at coordinate 13,170,583 of OY787665.1, forward strand.
ATATAAGATATAAAATACTTTGTAAATATTTTATTTAAATATTATAATAAACATGTATCAAACATGTATCCAGACAAAAGATTGTTACTTTAATTTTCACTTTAAATAATCATAACCGTCTGTACCATTTAACATTCATGTCATTTTAAACATAAAACCACAAACTGTTCCAAAGAAAGTGCGTTGTATATAATTAAACTTTTCATCAACAAAAATAGATGACTTTTGACTGTTTACCAGGCAATCATTAAAGTGCCAAGTGTTTCAAAAGTACATTCAACTGCTCTAACAAATGATGTATTCATGCAATGGTGCACATTTATATCATTAATTTTCATTAATTAATAAATTTTGATGAATGAAGTCATATTAATTTTGCTTTATGTATGAATAGAACCGCAAATTTTTAGTAGAAAAAAATTAGTTACCGCCATGGTGCATCAAACTGGGCATTGATTTATTCAACAAGTCGCGTATAGTCGTAAAACAGCAAACAAATTGACATAAGATTTAACAACAGGAAAAACTAATTTTATAAGGTGTTATGCAAATATTTTCCACACAGACTGTGTTTATTCATTAAACAAATGTTACAAATGGTGTAATTAATTTTCGTGTCAGGCTCTCACCTAGGCTGCTCTAGTTCAACAAATCATGTTATACTTCAAGTGTTTTGTAATTTGTATAACAATAATATTACATTAACACGTAAATATTATGTGAGAGTTTCAACAAGTGGATCTTGACAGCATTGTACTAGCAAGCACTTTGCTCGGGCTATTTGTGTCGGTTATTTACGTGAGCTATTTACATCGGGTATTGATGTGGCACACACTTATTGTAGGTAACTGGTTCCATAACATTGGAAATCTAAAACAAATCAATGTACATTTGTATTTATGTATTCAGTTTGTACAAGTTTCAATTGCACTGGCATTTAAAATATTCAAAGTTTTAAGTTATATTGGCAGTCCATGTATATCATAGAGAGACAATGCATACAAACAACAAGTCACATAATCTGAACACCCCTGAAAATACCCTTACTGAGCTGGAACTATAAACAATTATCATTCACCATTTTTTGTCTACTATGGTGTATTTGCAGCTTCAAATCAACCATGCTCTGTACCAATACCGGAGTAGTCACCATGGACATACGAACACCATGCAGCATTGTGGGTCAGCTTTTGCTCATCTTCTCAGTGTCACACAATGCTTTATCATTATTAGCATCTTTCTGGATTGTACCATGGAACAGACTGGGACATACATGTATCTGTTTACATCTCACATCATTAACAGAGCATCGAAACGGTACACCCACACATGTGAAACAATACAGTCTTGTTCTGTTGCCACAATTATCCCTACCCCAAACAACAGGGATCTGATTTTTGCTGTGAAATATAAGTGGTCATTATATTAGCTTCCTTCAACCCAGTGTGAAAACAGAATAAATTACTGTTACATTGAAATATCTGAATAGAATCAACAAAGCATAGACTGTCATAAACTATGCCTGAGCGGGTCTAAATTGAGGGCAAGACATTCGGGCGGATAGATTCCTGCACATCTTAAACAGCCCCTTTCATAAACCTGTGCCTTAGTTTATAAAGGGGCTTAGGGTCACCGATTCATGTGACCTTACACAGGGCAATCCAGCCCCTGTGTTTGGTGGACACTGCATTGTGGGTAGAAATCTGATAGTAAATTGTCATCGACAGAGGGCGTCGGTAAACGGTCAATTTACCACCAGGGGGCAGTCATTGTCAGGATGAGGAACAAATTGAACATTTTGGATGAGTTACATTGAATTCATAGAGTGGACATGCTGCTTGAGTGTTCATTACTGAAATAATTACAGTACAGAAATCTCGAGAAAAGAAAAGATTTGATTTTTTTACAGCCTTATAAACAACCAATTAACACTTAAGCTGTGGAAAATATCTAGAAGAACTCAAGCGAAAAAGTTAATTTTGGTATATTAATTTATTTTCTTGATCGAATAAGCATTGAAGCTAATATGGCATTCAAAGTTCCATAGTAAACATTTAATTGCCATACTGCGAAGTTAAAAGGCAGTGATTATTATATTTTTAATATTTTTACTTCAATATGTGTAAATACAAAGTTTCATCGACTAGTAGACAGGTTTAGGTAAAAGAAAGCAGAATACCGCAGCAAACTTGCATAAAAACTAATTACTTTTGCAAATATCCATGTGGAATGTTTAATCACATACCTCTCCTTTATTTCTATGAATTTAAGATGGTTCCACATGCAGTCTTCAATATACAGAATACTAAACCAAATATTGAACTATCAGTACATATATTTTGTGATGGGAGTACAAAGGTACTTGATATATAGGTGCAAATTTACTCAGGACTGACATAGTCTATTTCAATAAATGTAAACAAAAATGGAAGAAGGCTTCGGCCGAAAGTAAGTAACTTAATACAATAAAAACAATATGTGTATGTGCTGTTGTTGAATTTGCATCATTATTTGATAAATGTCAAAATAACAACTTTTTTAAGGTTAAATATAACAACAACATAACGAGCAGTTGTAAGCACTGCCTATCATCCAGATTGTCAATAAATAATAAATGTACTTAGGACACTGTCACAATGTCATTATTCACTCAGATATAGAAACAAATGACCAAAATAATCACAGAAAATTGAGTAATACAGCAACACTATGTAACACGCAAAGTTGACAATGTTAAGAGGTGGAGGATGAAGTTCATTTTCCCATGAACTTTTCTCAAATCTAAAATCATTTTTTCTGGCGCATTTAACACAATCCCCTGCTTATTTAATATACTTAGTGTTGTCAAATAGAAACATGACAGACACAGATGCAAAATTTGCAACGTGATAATGTCAACGACTTAATTTTCCGCCATCAGCAACTTAAGGCCATCTTGTAATCTGTCGCTATTCACATTGTGTTGTTATAGTGCACGAGAATTTGTGTACCACATGCGGTGAAGAAGTGGACAATATCCCAGTATCAAATTATTCTAATTAGTAAACTAAACATCTCCGACACATCGCAGGGAAACTGAAGATCTTGCATTTACTTAAGAACCCAATCAGAATAAATCAAGCAAAAGAGTGAAAAAGGAATTAATGTGATGACAATTTGTGAGGGACAAGTAACGACTGACTCATTCTAGCAGAAAAGCTGGTAATGCATTATGTAGAATTGTCAAAGATAATACATGGATTCCAACAAGGTTTCTGTCATCATCAATTTTGTATACAAATGGATTTCTAATGATACTCGTTATAGCTGTATAACATTCTTTATTGCTATGCTCCTATTTCCTACAGTAAAATAAGCACATGTTTTGTTCCATGGCGCTGCTTAAATAGCCCTTAATTGACATTTATAATCAACTTTCATATAAAGTAAGGATTTTTTTAAAGATACGTAAATAAATTGCAATAAGTGCATGGTTTTCATAAGCTACAAACATTGTCCAAATATTGTGAAAATATATAAAATTTAACAAAAAATTTGGTTCAGAAAGATTTTTTAAAAATGTTGTTCCCTTCTTATCAATCAATCATTTAATAAATTTGCTCAAACAAGAAAAACATAATTAAAAGAAGCTACATAAATGTTAATTGTTATTTGATAATTTGAGACATCTATAAAATACAAAACTACAAGAAATTTTTTAACATGACAAATAAAATTATGGATGTTTTATTTCATTATTTCATAAAACACATTCACATCACGTACCACAATCTATAAGAAATGTCAGTATGTAAGTATTGTGGCCACTATGATACACAAAATATTCATTTTATTAATAATTTCATACAGTCCACAATTACTGGGGACGAAATTTCATGGTTTTGGTAAAAAAGACCATTTCGATGGGATGTTGATTTGTGGATTTTGAATTTCAGGAAATAAAAACAAGGATCAAAATTATTGTTTTATGGGATTTAAATTTTGTGGTTGAGATGACCTACGAAATCCATGAAATTTAATCCCCCCACGGTAATGAATGATTTTACAGTATGTAAAAAAAATTAGTCAGTGTATTCATGTCATCATCAATTATCATTTAAACTCTTGATACAAAACTGCCTCATCTGGTCATCGTTTTGGCATGGGTTTCTGTTGGCACTGCTCAGGGTAGTAGTGTCGTGGTGTTTCTGATTTCTGTGCTCAGCTAGTTGGGTTGAGTGCTACCTTCCCTGTCCGATTTTCTCATCCCTTTTTTGACATTGTATGTTTCCGTTGTACTGAGCAGAAATGGTTATTTTCTTAAGGCAAGCACTAAGACTTCTACAAAACAAATGTTATGTGGCTCAGTTTTTATTTGGGGCCCAGGTGGATGGGCAGAAAAAAACAACAACAATAATTTAGGAAGCAAACAGAATGATGTCATTATGGTGTCATTTATGATTTTGAAAAATTTTCATACAATTTGATCAACATTTTATGGTTTCATCCATCTATTCACAAGTTAGGAAGGATATTTCATAGTTCATACCACCAAATTTGACATGACAGGCTGGAGTACCCCGCTGTATATTGATAACAATATTATATCATACTTTAATTACAAATTTGAAATATGATATCTATATTACATATACATAAGTTAACAAGGTAGGTGTCAATTTGGAGCCTGGAGGGATATGAGAATATTAATTTCAACCGTAATAATCATTTGCACACCTAGTAACGAGCCCGAAGGTCAACTCAAAGGTTGCAATGACATGATAATAATTTGATATGAATAGAGAAATATGTAACTATGAGATTTTATCAGCTATATAGATCTACAATAGTATGTCATTATAGGTAATGAAATAATGATTATGTCAATCTGTCCTATACAGAAATAGGTGAATATATGAAATTATAATTAAATTATTGTAGGTACCTGATAGAAATCATAATGTCTCAGTAAATGTACAGTTATATTGTTTATACTGGATGTCTGTTTACTTTGTTCATACAGACTCAGTGCTCTCCCAAGGTCCAGCAACTCCAGAATCATTTTGAGTATTACATACCACAATAGCCAACTGTCCTTATAGAATAAAGACATGCAAGTATGTATTGAGACAGCATGCTAATCTGGTTAAATTATTGTCCCATGACTGTTTGTTTTAAACCAAGATAATGCAGCACTTACAGAGAAATAGTTGCATGCAAAAAATTTAACAAAGGTTTAAAAGGGGCCATAATGAGCGTTAAATTCTACACCAAGATTGATCTAACTTGATAACAGTGTGCACCACTTAGAAGGCCAAGTGTGAAGTTGTAATCCAACACATGTACACATATTAATTGCAGAGATGCTGATTTTGAAGGTACCCTGTATGAAAAACTTTCTCCTAGTGTGTCACATGTAAGGTCCTATATTTCAAGGAATTGAATACAGGGGACATAAACATTACCAGTTTTACCAAACATTATTCCAGCAGCATCACTGTATTATAATCATGTTGTCACACCATTGGTTACTTCACAAGTCAGTTCTGTAAATATAATAAATCAGTGTCATTACTCATCTCAAATAAAGATACATACATCAAATACTGGAATATAAAATATTCAATTTTCCCCTTATCTATATCAGCCTTACAAATGTCAGAAAGATGCATCGATAAAATGTGAACTCCATAACAAGTAAAAATTCTGCATTTTTACTGCTCATTTTATGCTCATTAGTAGTTATACAGCCCCCATCCACTGCCATATTTGTCAAAACTATTCCAACATCAATTGATGTCCCTCACTGCATACAAATGTTCAAATTATGTATATTTTCTAGCTATAAACTTAATGTAGCGTATAAAAGTATCTATTTAGGAAGTATATTAAACCAAACGCATCTTTTGTACAATTTAATTTATAGTAAAACACGATTTCATTAGTGAAGTGATAATGTATCAATTTCATAGAAAATTATCATAATGGCCACCGATAGAATCAGGAGGGAGGAGGTTTAAATCAATAAAATTCACACCAAAGTTGTAAGTCACCAAAATATGAATATATTTCCCACTGCCATCTGTAAGGGCACGAGAGTAACCTATTATATTTGTCCGCAAGACTTAGTGATTCATGAAAAGGTGAAATAATATCTATATATACATTATGTATACTGGAAGAAAACCATTTCTGCCTTCAAACAATGAAGAGTCACTTCCTGTAAAAATACATGCATCACCCGTAACAACAAACTAATAGTTCATTATGTCTGTTATCAACAAAATATCTGAAATTTTGTACAAATTACAAAAATAATGTGAGCTTTAAATGTACTCTTTTAAAATTGAAAAACACAATTAATTGTAACTTAATGAACATAATTATGTTTCAATAAAAAAACTTACTCAGCATTTCTCATACTCCAGTACCAAATAAATTAATAAAGATCACGAAAAACAAACAACATGTAATAATGGATCATTTCAAACTCTTAAACATTATTTTGCACCAAATAAGTTGTGCACAACAGCTGCATTTTATGCTCAGATCAATTTTGACTGATTTATTGCCCTTTGATGTTTTACTTTTTTATAAGTTTTTCTTATAATGCATCCATTGGTGATACATTCTTTCACAAATATCATACATGATGAGCGTTTGATTAGAACCAAGTACTGATACCTACATCTAGCAATCCACTCAGCATACCACTGGTATCGTAACTCAAGCAAGCATGTACTGGTCTCCAAGCTTGTCAACATATAAAGACTGTACAGTCCTTTCCCATTTTACTGCCCTCTATACAATGTCTGACCAGTATTCAAACCTGGTTCACTCGGGTGACAAGCATGCAGTACTCTACTAGTCACTACCCTAACCAAGAGGTTGCTAACATTCTCCATGTAAAGACAACAAAGAATGCATAGAGTGAGACACTGTGCGTTCAATGAATGTAGCTGCAGCCTATCTGCATGTCAGGCTAACATCAATCACGATACAAGTACACCGAGATTTCTATCAAGTAAATTAATTAACAATTCAATGCAAAATTCAATTAAGGTAACAAGATGCTGGATATTGAACTGAGAACTTGACTTGATTTCTGAACATGTGTCTATCCATGTGTGACCGATAAGACAGAATACAACGTAGTTAAGACAGAGACTTTTTATATAATTACTTTCATACACTTTTACAGGAAATAATGATCAAACACAATGATATGACAGCATCTGTCCACTAGGTATAATTGCATATATTTATAATTAAATAATGTTTCACTTTTTAACTATTGTATGTGAATGTTTGCTAGAGTAACATCTTTATTATCATTGTAGTATATGCTATTTTAGTGAAACAGCAGCCAGTTTAGCTTTACACGTTTTTCTGAGATGATTGTGAAACATTTATGCCCCCATGGCAGCCAAATAGTCGGAAATAGTAAAGGTCACAGTGACCACTACTTTTGACCTACTGACCTCAAAATCAATAGGGGTCATCTAATGTTGGTTGTCTACAACACAAGGGGTGAGTATAGGCTGATGTCACAAGAAAACAATTATAATTTTCCGAAATGTTTTAGTCAGACCAGTATTTTCCATGAGACAGTGCTCTATAAGTGCCATCCAGTTATAGCATTCATACAAAACTCGTATTCAGAGGTACACTGGTATGAGCAGAATTTGTCCCTTTACAGTATATCATTAAATCAAGAATTATTCTGTTTGTGGATATGAGGGTAAACTTGACCACAATTTTAAATCCCCCAAATGGAATGGCCTTCCAAATATGTGACAAAAGGGTTATCGCCTAAATGTTTCAACATTTCCTGAATTCAAATAGTTAAGTTCAAAAAAAAAATTCAAGGAAATTAATACCTACTTAATTAAATGATTTGACAGTATTATATAAGAATTACTCTCATTCACCGAATTTTTACGGCAACCCGTGGGCTAGTGTAACATACATAATACTATAAATATGGTAATGAGTGACAGGATTATGGCTGTTTTATATAGTCAGATATAATGACATGTGAAGAAAAGGTATTATAAGACTCATAAAAATCTTTGTAATTTCACAAGTTACCGATTTCATTTTCATCAAATCATTGACCTTACACTAATTTAAAGTGTTTTCAAATGTTGTTATTTTTTTATCGTTCCTTTTGTGGAATACGATCGGAGAAGATGACAGGAATATTACAATGTAACGATACACGGGTCCCCTATTACCCAGGATCACGTCATCTTATACAATGAGAGAGAAAGCTTCATGAGTACTCATTAACATACCACGTCCCTACACTAACACCCGGATCTATGATATCCTCCATAATGATTCACTAATATACTCCTATCTTATATCAATTAAATAGCAAATCAAAGTTTACTACAGATGTGAAGAAAAGAAATCGGTGACAGTTTTACGGGAGCGATGAAAGGTGAATACACTTTTGTTGTTGGTTTTTTTTAGAGATGTTGCCCACTTTCAGTCCTATTTTATTATTACTTGAAAACCAATCGATAATACCATTGTACAAGTGTATGAAGTAGTGCCAGTATATGAGTTAATCGTTTGTGACACATGTAGTCATTGGCAGACCACCACATATTCTGTTCACATAATATGGATATATTTGGGTAAATTCTTGTTCAGTAACAAGTTGACAGGACAACCATACTGGAAAGTCATTGGCAGACCATCACATATTCTGTTTACTTAATATAGATATTTTAGGGTAAATTCATTCTACATTATAATAATGAAGAATGGGGCACTAACTATTGCATTATTACTAAGCTCCTCTGTTTAGCACTCAGCATAAAAATTGTTGGTCCACAACCAGTTAACCGAGGGTCCCGATCCAATGTGTCAGGATAACAGGATAAACAAGCTGGAAAATCTCTATTAGACTGAAATACTGTCAACGTGAAAAAAACATGTTATTATGATCTCTGTCTGGGTAAATACCTGTTATATGGCCTCACAATTCTCCAGGACATCATACGACATCACATGTTTTCATGAAACAATTAACAGGTACGTCCAATCTTATGCTCATCAAATTGGTAACCAGGCTGTTAATTGCTTCTGTATCATCACAAAAACCTGACAAAAATAAAATAAAACTACTATTATCATCAGCGTTTAACATTCAAATTATCGTGTTACAAATTGCAGTCAAAGCTTTAATGAGCAATAAAGATAGCGTAAAAAATGTTTTAACGTAAAATTAATAATCGCGGCACCATTTTACGGTTCAGTGATGCAGCAAATGTGTTTTCAATGTTCACAAACGGCAGACAGTGACTGCTTCATGATTGTTATAGAAAATTGAAAATACTGCAAACACAGGCAGTCATTTTCTACCCTATTACCCAAAATGATAACATTTTTATTGTCAAAGAAAATCAATTTACGAAACTTTTTTTTTTAAATGATGATACATGACTACCACGTCATACACATTTTGTCACATAAAATGAATCCACTTTTATTTGAATACCTGAATATCAAATATGTGAATATTGTGAAAGTCGGGCACCAGTAACTTGACAGGCACCGGTAACTTGACGTGTCTGATCTTAACAAGGTACGATTCTAATTGAAATCAGGATGATAATGATCTCTAGTTAATCAACATAAAAGATAGAAATAGAAAACAGGTGTTGAGGTTAAAATACAACATGTGATGTAGTAGATGATAATGACATTTTTCTCCTCTTTTAACAAATCTCAGGGATGGGAGAGGGGGGGGGGATTTTTTATTCTGACACATTCTGTAATGAAACAAGCATACAAAACAACAAAGTAGGTTTTAACCAAAAGCAAAATTCTGTCTGTCTGTAAAGACCATCCATTGCAACAACCAAATAGTGAACTCTACTGACAGGTGGTGTATGTTAAAAGGTTACAGGGTAGTTGTGTTGTGGTGTTTCTGATTTCTGTGCTTGACTGGTTAGGTTGAGTGCTACCTTCCCTGTTGGATTTTCTTATACCCTTTTTACATATAATTGACAATGATCTGATGAGAGAGACAATGGTGGTCTTTGCAGACAGGTCTTGTGTGAGTGGTATTTGTATTACACAATATTGCAATCAAAGATATATATAGTACTGGTAAAACTCTCATGCTGGGTACTGCGTAAAGGTAGGATAAGGTGACTGGGTAGTTTCTATGTGTCCTATTTTATTATTACTTGAAAATCAGTTGATAATACCATTGTACAAGTGTATGAAGTAGCGCCAGTATATGAGATAATCGTTTGTGACACATGTAGTCATTGGCAGGCCTCCACATATTCTGTTTACTTAATATGGATATATTTGGGTAAATTCAAACTACAATATAATAATGAAGAATGGGGCACCAACTATTGCATTATTACTAAGCTCCTCTGTTTAGCACTCGGTATAAAATTATTGTTCCACACACAGATGACTGACGGTCCCGCCCCAATGTGTCAGGATAACCATCCTGGAAAGTCTCTATTGGACTGAAATACTGTCAACGTGAAAAAAAAAGTTCTTATGATCTCTGTCTACGTAAGTACCTGTTTTACGGCCCCACAATTCTCCGGGACATCACACGTTTTCATGAAACAATTAACAGGTACTTCCAATCTTATGCTCGTCAAATTGGTAACCAGGCTGTTAATTGCTTCTGTATCCTCACAAAAACCTGACAAAAATAAAATAAAACTACTATTATCATCAGCGTTTAACATTCAAATTATCGTGTTACAAAATGCAGTCAAAGCTTTAATGAGCAATAAAGATAGCGTAAAAAATGTTTTAACGTAAAATTAATAATCGCGGCACCATTTTACGGTTCATTGATGCAGTAAATGTGTTTTCAATGTTCACAAACGGCAGACAGTGACTGCTTCATGATTGTTATAGAAAATTGAAAATACTGCAAACACAAGCAGTCATTTTCTACCCTATTACCCAAAATGATAACATTTTTATTGTCAAAGAAAATCAATTTACAAAACTTTTTTTTTTAAATGATGATACATGACTACCACGTCATACACATTTTGTCACATAAAATGTATCCACTTTTTATTTGAATACCTGAATTTCAAATATGTGAATACTGTGAAAGTTGTCCACCAGTATCTTGACGGGCACCGGTAACTTGACGTGTCTGATCTTAACAAGGTATGATTCTAATTGAAATCAGGATGATAATGATCTGTAGCTAATCAACATAAAAGATAGAAATAGAAAACAGGTGTTGAGGTTAAAATACAACATGTGATGTAGTAGATGATAATGACATTTTTCTCCTCTTTTCACAAATCTCAGGGATGGGAGAGGGGGGGGGTTTATTCTGACACATTCTGTAATGAAACAAGCATACAAAACAACAAAGTAGGTTTTAACCAAAAGCAAAAGTCTGTCTGTCTGTAAAGACCATCCATTGCAACAACCAAATAGTGAACTCTACTGACAGGTGGTGTATGTTAAAAGGTTACAGGGTAGTTGTGTTGTGGTGTTTCTGATTTCTGTGCTAGGCTGGTAAGGTTGAGTGCTACCTTCCCTTTCAGATTTTCTCATACCCTTTTTACATATAATTGACAATGGTCTGATGAGAGAGGCAATGGTGGTCTTTGTAGACAGGTTTCGTGTTAGTGGTATTTGTATTACACAATATTGCAGGTTCAATCAATCAATCAATCAATCAATCAATCAATCAATCAATCAAAGATATATATAGTACTGGTAAAACTCTCATGCTGGGTACTGAGTAAACGTAGATCTAGGATAAGGTGACTGGGTAGTTTCTATGTGACTGAACTACTGTCAATGACCGAGCAATTGTTTTTGGACTCACTGCATTTCAAAAATATTTTACATGTCATTCAAGTAATGAATTTTTTTGAAGAATAAATCATGAATATTTACAAGCAATTAAACAAGATATGTACTAAATTCAGTACTTGTTAACATGAGGACCTACAGAATACTGCTGTTTAATATATTGGTGCTGTCGATTACAAACACAATGAAACAAATGATCCTTTAAATGATTAAGCATCGGTGCATTCAATTGTGATAGTGACTGTGATAGTTCTAAAACAAACAGCAAACAACAACCATTCAATGATTAATTCAATGATTAATCATCGGGTGTATTTAAATTCAATGATTCAAGCCCAGAATGATAACGAGATAAAACATGGACCATTGTTTTCCATCATGTTTCCAGAGAATGGTTTTTCAATGTTTGATGGTTGCTTCAGATGAAAGTTGAACATGCACAACAACCATCTACCCACACATGATCACCATCATTATAGTGATCAGTGAAGAGGGATCCATACAGTTAGAATGTCATTATAAAACCAGAAGTGGCAACATTGTGCAAGAACCATGTCATTTTCTAAGACCGCTACCACAGTAATTGCTGTATAATACTTTCACTGACTATCAATTATTGTCATTTCATGTAATTTTATGCATTTTAGTTAACAATACTGCATGAGAAGGTGTAATCAAAATCAAGCATTTTTGGTCCCAATTGCAACAGCATCCTTCATTACCGAAATCTTTTGTTCCCCATATTACCTCAAAGCTTTGAACTAAGGCAACAAAGCAAACATGAGAACAACATTTTTTAACTTTGCAATTGTTTTATGTGAAAAAGAGTCTGAATGAATGAACAGCATAGATGTGATATTTGGCCTTTGGTTAGTTCAATGTTCATACTGATAGGTGATATTTGGCATTTGGTAAGTTCAGTGCTCAGTGGAATGACAACAGTCCCTATATGCATTAGCCTATTACAGATCAACATGCTTTATTAATGTATCTCTTTTTCTTTCCTTAAAAATGTGTGGAAGGATGTTATCCATTCAGTCCAATTGTATGTCCAAGATGAACTTTGACCATCATTCTGTAGTGATGACCATACAATGTGAATCATTGACCTGACATCCCTCCAGTATTCCAGTAAGGTCAGCTATGTACACACAATGATATAGAGGATGAACATCACTCAACCAATACACCAGCAATCTGGCTATATGTCACAGTGATGCATGGTTTCCAATCAGAACTTGTCCATGCAAATTGTTTGATCAAAGCCTACAGAATAATCTGCAAGATTAATATAGAAGATTAATGCCTCACAAATAGCACTGATAGAAACTTCAACAAATACTAATTTCATCAATGGACTAACCAGACAAAGTACAATAGACATGTTAACAATAAATGTTTTAAACAATCAATCAACAAATTGTGACAATAATTCACATTAAGATAATTTAGGTTCTTCAGCAAATATTTGACTTTCAGACTATATGCACTTCTAATAGCAATTCGTGAGAATGGATAATAAGATTTTTGCAGATTGCATGCAATAAATAGGTCCCTAAAACCCTCTGCAAACTCCATAACGGGGATCACAATGAGCATATTCCCAGGCCTTAACTGTGTCACAGAACAGTTTGCAATCTTAGTCATGAAATATTTCACTAATGCTAACCATTCACATATAGCAAGAAAATAAACAAGTGATTATTTAATTGAACTTGCATATACATTTGTGTACTTAAAATATACTGTGAAGTACAAATTTAGCTAAGTACATTCATACTTTATACTCATGTAATTCATTTTATAATCCTAATATTTGAAATTTGCAAAATAAGGCCCATATGAAACTATTTTTTTACCATTTCAACCAACTTAAATACCAATTTTCACTGCTTGTAAAGATTACAAAATGGTCTTAAGTATCTTGGACACAAATCAGACTATTCGGAAAGTTCACGAGCATACTCATAAATATGGAAATTAATTCATAATAAAAGCTTCCTTACTCATAAAACTCTGATTTCATCAAAAACTCACAAAATTGTGATGAAAGTGTTAAGATGATAAGTATGTGTGACACACAGTTAAATGGTTCAGAAGCTACTGTTAATTAGTTCAGTAGTTCAGTACCGGGAGATAGAAACATCATAAAATAGACAAAGATGGCCACCCAGCTTGTCTGGTCAACATAAGAACATGCTACTGGTGTATATATCCCAATACAATGGTCTGGTATAAAATATTAATAAACCAGTCATGATGACCAGTAAATGGGGGTCTAATTTGGCTCAATAATTTGACCATTTTTCATCTGACCATCTTGGAGATGACAGAGATAAAATATCAGATAAAATATCTGAGGGTAATTGAAATTTCTATAATCAAATATCAAAGTAGGGGTCAGTAATTACAAAGAAGAGGTCAATGTTTGCAATACCATAAATAATGAAACAAGGGAGTAAGAAGTAATAGAAAGGGTGGAGAAGGGAAACTGGACAGTAGGCATACCACTGCTCATCTGTGAGTGAACATTCTAAAAGTAACAAGGTCAGATAACTCATACATATTGACCAGCGTTGTTGATGGCTCTTTAGAAATGTATTTTATTCATTTACCAGTAAGGGTCTCTGTAGAAATATACTCTTCTACTCATCAGACAGAATCTATATGATGCCTGGACATGGGGTCCACAAATTCACAGAAATCATCTGGATGTTTTGTTATGTAGGTATCAATAAGCATGGGTCATTGTAGTAAAATATATATCTATATCTACAACAGTACATGGAAATACCAAGCTGTAAATTGTTAGTTTTAAATAAAGTTTCAACCTTGGCACAGCCTCTCTCCCTTGAGCAGCACACTATTTCAATAAAAAACGTCTTGTAAAATATAATTTACCTAAAGCTTACATCTCCGACCAGCAGACCTCGGTTGCTGGTGTAGGACATATCAACCTGATGGTGTAGGACATGAGAGAAACAATATTAAGCTTTAAAATCATACATTTTTGTAAAAGATATGACTCAACAAAATGAATCAGTTTTAAGTTTCAATGAACAAATACAGCACACACTCCTATACATGAGCTACTGATTAATATTTCAAAAGCAGAAACCTTAAATTACGTACAAAACTCATAAACAACCAAGCCAGTGTGATGAAAAAGATACAAACGTGGGGGTCAACCGATACAAGGTCACAAATCAGATTCCCATCTAAGACAACTCATTTAATGGTCAGTTTTCTTGTATAAATCAACACTCCATTGTATGTACCGACTTTATCAAACACTAACATCATATTGGTCAAATTTCTCACATGTGGCTAAAAAACTAATTTTCAAACTAATATGAAGCAATCTTATTTCAATAAGGAAACTAACAGCATTGATGTGTTCTGTTAATCATGGTTATTAAGAAGTTATAAGGGAAGAAATTAATTTCTCCCACCATCAGTCCAGGTTAATTGAATCTACATGATGATTTATACATTTTAATATGGGGGTATGGATGTGATGACTACCAGTATGTACAGCATTGCAAACACACAGGTAGTTTCATTAAGGCTGTTTCTTCTCCTTCCTCTAAAAATGCAATCAAACAGTCAAACCTGTCTATAGGTGTGTTCAATGTGGTATCTGTAAACCAGGTGGTTGTTTACTACAGATGTATATATAGTAACAACATGGCTGGTATTATAATTTGTTATATTTGTTTGCCCAAGACATGTTGTTGCTTTATTCAGGTGATCACTAATGCAAGATCCTTTTTACCCATCAATCAACTACATAGTTTAATAATACATATCAAAGTATATATCAACATATGCATATATGACTTGGAAAATTTGTCGATCAATTCTAGAGAGGTTGAAATGTATTCACAATAAAAAATTGAAAATTATAAAATATGATTTATTTATTATAAGAAACCTCCATTTTGTTTTAAATGGCTGTGCATGCGTGTCTAGTAATAAAATCCTTGAAATCCAACATTGCTGGTCCAAATGTATTTCAATAATTCCGTCATAAATCACATGACCAACTGTTTGAAGTGACCAGTGCATGCTGGGAATGTAACATTTAAATGCATATCCCAGAACACATCATTCACAAAGTCAGCTGTCCATTTCTACGAGCATGCTGTTTTATGGTACATTTGGCCAATACTGCATCAATATGCTCAGTTTAATATTAACTCAAATCATTAAATTATTCATTCTTATCATAAATATTCATAAAAATTGTCCGTAGTAACAGTAGGAGCTTGAAAATAAATTTCATCCAAACTCTGAGTGATGTGTTTCTAGCTGCCCGTTTTAAAAAAGGATTGTCTTTAAAATTGTGTTACTATGATCGATTATAAGATTGTCATTAAAATTTCGTCCATGTCAACGATATTGAATAAAATAAAATATTAAAAAATTCAAGTCCTGTTAACTGTGACAGTCAGTACCTAATACAGAATGAACCACATGCAGAGAACACTTTGCCTTCACCATCCAGAGTGAATACAACTCAGTATGAACATATACCCACTAGTTGAAGCAATTATAAGCAATAATATATTAATAGAAAGCAAATAAATAATTATTTTTCACATTTTTTTTAAATTTCAGAAAAAAAAACAGATTAATAAAATTGACCATTTGCCAATTTCCCAGTCAGAGCTCCAAAATCGTCCCGCAAGCTTGGGATTACAGTTACTCATCTTGTAGGAGTAACTGATTTATGAAGGTCTTTTCTTAAGTACACTGAAACTGTCCACCAAATTTTCTGGGTTATGCAGATCATTATTTCTTCAATCTCATTGGCTACAACAATCATGTCCAAACAAATGAAGAAGTTGTCAAGCTAAACCGGGTTGTCAACTGTTCACCAAATATGATTGGTAAAAAGATTTATGCCAAAATGTCACATATGCCCCCACTTGCTACTTGACCATTTCAAGGTGCATTTATAAGTCAAATTCACAAGCTGGTATTCCTACAAAGTTTATGACACAAATTAATGAAACACATGTAAATAGTCACACCATAATATAATGTATTGGGTGTGTAACATTTCAAGTACAGTGCACAGGGAAACAATGATGAGATAATCTACAGATCAGTGTGTGCATGTGACATGGTGGATGATACAGACAATACATTGTGCCTGCATCATGTACCTGCAACCATACTGCAATGACACACCCATATATGGTAATATAACTCCTCAAACATTGTATTATACCTGTATATATCGCTGGCTTAGAACCAGAAGGTCGTAACTACCAAATCGATATATTGAGAAAACAAAAGAAAACTGTCTATAATTTACTCTTTACCTATGGGAAAACACTTTTTAAAACTTCATTTTGGTCAACATGACAATTTCAGATTTTCATGAAAATAGGCTCATAATAAGCGCCTTGTGAAGCAGATTTTAAATATGTATGTGTCTTATAAGGTCATTGGTAGGAGTTACTACCTTCTGGATCTAAGCTATCCATATGTGTACCGACTTGTATACTGTTTCTCATGGGTACATGGAGGATAATATAGAAGATATTCTGTACATGAGAACAAATGATGAGAATAATAAGCAATGTACAGTGAAAGGTGTAAGTCAATAGGAAAATACGCACAGAATGTCATGTGATATATTACAAGAAATAGTGTTATACATTCCATTAAGAACGAGGCATCTACTACCTGATTGTTTACAATGCATGTGGTCAAACCTGTCCACATGATTACATGAATTATGCAACAATCTCTCCAAAATGGCCAATATGATCATAACCCAGACATTCCTGAATCAAATAATCAATGTGAACGACACTTAGGTATGCAAAGTTGATGCTTAGCTCGGGTGCCTTAATTTACAGGACAGGATGGAACCATGATGTTTATAATATACAACATTAGGGAGGACAAACTAGAGTCTTGTACAATGACCACCACCACAGTTAACATCTATTTCCAAGCATGCCGAGCATAGCCTTTATTTGCCAGTCAGCTTTCTGCTGAAATATGGCAGGCATATATGTAAAATTATGTGCCTTCACTTGGATTTGAATCCTGGTTCCCAGATTTGACGGCATGTGCACTTTCCGCACTGTAACTTCAACTTAATGCAACAGAATCAGCAATATCGCGTATGGGTAAAGTTTGAACAAAATCACTGAATCATTGTTTTTTTATGATTAGGTAATTGTGACAATGCCTCACCTGTATTTATTACAGGTGAAATGTTTGTATATCATGAAGGGAAAAAACTCACACATGATATAGATATCATTTTATATTTCTGCAATTAATTACAACAAATACGACCATAAATCATTATAGTTATAACTATATTGACAAGGTATCGATCATATATAGACAAGTGAAAGGTAGATCGAGGATAAAACGCATGTAATAAAAGCACTCACAGTGACATCTACGATCCAGGTAGTGTCATAATCTACCAACCCATGTCTTAAATGTATGACATAAAATTAAACCCTTTGATCCACTATATTGACCACTCTTATAGCAAAAATATATTCTGCATAGTCAGTTTTTATTTATCTTATCACCCCACCTCAAACTAATAATAAGGTCAATTGTGAAACAAGTTCTACCACTGATATTATCTCAACACCTCATTCCTGATGATACTAATAGCTAGAAGAGAAGCCAGTTTCCCCTTTAAAAATCAGAGTGGGGGAATAATTGTTCTATGTTTCTTCTGTGTTCTATACGAAACATGACCACAGAGCCAACCCCAGGCCTAACACACTTAAAGCAAGGCTATTGAGGCCATCAGGCCACCTTCATACAAAGGGCCACATTTCTATAAACGGACTCTTTATTTTTTATTGTTATGAATGAGATGAAAATATAATCACACAAACTACAACTGCAATAAAATAGCTAAGATGATGAAGAATATAATTTTATTCAGTTAAGAAAATTTATGAGCCTAAATAATTTCAAACACATTCACCTGAAACTGATTAATCTAGTTTTAAGTTGATAACCATGAAAATTTGTGAGAAATATTTCTACTTAGTTGGTCCAAGTTTATCCACCATTTTATCGCCATGCATTCGGGCCATTAACTTGATTAAGTAATAGTATAATTTTTGCATGAATTACAAAATTATATACCATTTTAGAGAATTTGGTCATGTAGATCTAGAGTTAATCATTTATAATGTGTGTAACCGATGCGTGTACTTAAATTGTCAAATAAAAAATTAATTTCTCATTAAATAGGATGTAACATGACAAAAAATGGAAATCTTTTTAATACAAACATAAATCATCATCATGTTACAAGTCAAAATGTACGATGTTTACTGACAAGTAGTAGACTTTGTGTCAAGATGCCACCACTCATAGTCAGCTGGTGAAACTTAACAAAAACCTACTTTCAGAATTTAAGGAAACACCATACATTGTAGGGTTAAAATTTAAACACATAGTTAATGCTATAATATGATAGGAGTAGATTCATTGACTGGGGCTTCCGACTTAATTGTAATCTACAAAATTTAATGACAAAAGTCTGAATCTTGCACTATTTTCCAAAAGCAAAATTGAACTAGGCTATTTTCCCTCTGAGGGTATTTGCCACACAAGTTGAATCAATATTGGTTGTTTAACACAAGACTTAGTGGTGACCACTATACAAAGGTTTGTGTGTGAACCTAGAAGTAGCGGTACATTTGTGTATACCAGGTGTCTGTTGCATAAGCAAAGTGCTACCAAACACCTTCATTCAGTCACCTCCCGTTTCATTAAATATAGAAGGCATGTATTACCTCCCAAGGAAAGCGTTACGTAGCGCTTTGCTTAGGTAACGGACAACAGATATCAGTAACATATGGAGTATGTTAGGTTATAATGAGACATGTATTCAATTAGTTACATACTACTCATATCTTAGTCACCCAAAAACAGTGTTCCAGTCCATCAAATAATACAATAGAAAACAATAGATTTTCATCATTGGTATTGAAACAAGTTATTCA
Source organism: Spisula subtruncata (assembly GCA_963678985.1). Taxonomy (NCBI): domain Eukaryota; kingdom Metazoa; phylum Mollusca; class Bivalvia; order Venerida; family Mactridae; genus Spisula; species Spisula subtruncata. The sequence continues at coordinate 13,190,406 of OY787665.1, forward strand.
CATGGCTTACACAAAACGCACCTGACAACCAACTGTAATTGTGTTTTAATTGGTCGAGATCCATTTCACTATATTACGTATCAATCATCGTAAAACAAAAGTAGATGACCCCGTGCGAGACCTCGGCTCTCAAACAAGAGAATAAAAACCTTTCGATCAACATCATTCATAATTCATTGTAATTAATAATACCAATATGTCACATAGGAGGAGATCATTTATAAATTATTTAAATATATATTTATTCAGAATAATGTTTTATACTATTCCGAGAAAATACCAAGTACTAGTATATCATTATAAGATAATAAAAAAAAAACACAAAGACTAAGTCTTGTTCAACAATAAAAACAAATGAATACTGTAAAATTATAAATCATGATATATGATAAATATTCATGGGTGCCAGGGTGGTAAATAAGATTATGTTCTTGACAACAATAGAGAGGTCACTGGTTCAATTCCATGTGGCTCATTTCTGAAGTGCTTTTCAGCATTGTGTTTTTACTGAAGGGGCAGCAAGTAGAGGAGACTGCTGCTTGTACCAACTAGAGATGAACAGGTTAATTGACAGCCCGGAGATAGTCTAGCATGTATTTAGGGTTAGCTGAATGTATTGCTTTACCCCGTTTTGACAGAGAACTTTCAGACATGTTAAACAACCAAGGTGTCTTGGATTCCTTGAATCACACCAGTGACCACTGTCTCTTCACCTTGAGGTTGGAGGCCACTGGCAAAGAAAGAACTGAAGGAGCACATACTTAAGATTGTTACCAGTGTACACCGGTACAATCAACATTCACTTAGTAGAGGACTATCAACATTAAACACATAACATACAAAATTACCTTATATCCAACATTGACGAAACTGAATGCGCCTGTAAAATATTAGTGTAAAATCATTAATTTTCATAGGGGATTAAATTTCGTGGATTTCGTGGTTCACCTTAAACCACGAAATCAAATCCCATCAAACAATACTTTTTGCCCTTGTATCTTATACCTGAAATGCAAAATCAACGAATTAACATCCCACCGAAAAGGTCATTTTTATCAAAACCACGAAATTTCGTCCCATCAAAATTAAATGATTTAACAGTATCCTACAGTACATTCGTTTAGAATAAAAGGATGTATATTCAGTGACAGAAAACATATGTTATTTGATTTGGAGTATATTGTACCTTTTGTATAATGAACATTAAGATTGGTTCAACAACAAAAGTATACATAGTTTAACAATATCAACACCCGAAATTCTTCATAAATCATAAAATTATGAATAATTATACATTAAATAAATAGAGAATGGTGACAATACAATGTACTTTAGGCAATGGTTTAAAGTTATTTGTCCTTCAGCAGAATAAACATATGATTTATAAATGTACAAATGATAATGAGAAATTTATTGTAATTGAGCTACTTCTGCATGGAAATGCATTTTAATGCATCCAACTCAATCTCCACATCCCTCGACTGACTACAAAACAGAATACATACTGTAAAATCATTTAATTTCGCTGAGACAAAATTTCATTGTTTTGGTAAAATAGACCATTTCAATGGGATGTTCAGTTCACTGGATGGTAATTCGTGGATTTTGCATTTCAAATAATTAATACAAGGGTCAAAATTATTGTTCAATGGGATTAAATTTCATGGTAGAAGATGAACCAAGAAATCCACACGAAATTTAATCCCCCATGAAAATTTATGATTTTACAGTATCTCTAGACCATGTGATATTAAACTAAAATGACTTCTAGAAACAGGTGGCTGTTACAGTTGTTTTTGGTGTACTAACAGCAAACTAGGATTAATCAATGCTGGTTGTTTACAACAAGTGGTTGTTTAATTTGGGTGACTCTACTAACACAAGTTTGATTTACCATAGACAGATCAATCAAGCTACACTGGAAGGCTGTTCAGAACCTGGGAAAACTTTAACTCAACCACGGGCTTATATATTTTTTGACTCCACTAAAGTTAACTCTTTGCCTACTACCAATGCCTAACAATCATTTAAGTTAAAGAAACAGCAAGACATGCTCACTGTATACAAGTATTGTTTTACCCAATTTTGACAGAGAACTTGTCTAAAACTCTTCCACCTCAAAGAGAATTCAATTACTACCATATTCATGCATAGATTTATTTCAGCTATATTTAGTTTGCACAATCATACAGCCAATGCCTAATCAACTTTATTGACAACCCCTTGCAAAGTTAACATACCCTCAATACTATGTTTGTCACATGACACCTTCGCAGGGGTCAGCTCGCGGCGACATTAAGATTTCAATCTGAGTACTTGTACACAACTGGGTGTATCAAATTGTGTTAATAAAATACTCAAATATCAAAACAGTTTTTCCTTATCATTTCACAAAATGAAACAATACCTGAAATAGATTATGCTTTTTGAAATATATTTGTTTTTCAAATAAACTAAATCATAAATTAAGATATAAGAAAAGATTTAACTATGTAGATAAACTCAATGTCGTAGAGAGCAAAACAATCAGTGTTTAGAGTAAGGAGTTGTATCTGCACATGATCCCATGTCATATACTTGTAATACATTTGTAACAAAATAAAAGCTCCGCGAGTCGCATGTGTCGCCTGACTACATGAAATATGAGAATTGATGTTGTAAGTCACTTAACCTTACTTTAACTGCAATAATGTAGGAACTGTTGTGAGTTGTCAGACAACGGGTGGCGCATTCTTTTTATCATATTATCATAGTTACTGGGTCAATACACCGTCAGCAATAACAAATTTAAGTCGTTGGCGCTACTGTTTCACGCCAAAAGGATGGTGACGTCACACATTAAAATTTTGTTCTTACAGGCGTTGGAGAACAACGTTCCGCGACTTGTTCTCCCATGGCAGATCACAGTTACTAGTTTTGTGCCTTTCGTGTGAAAGGGACATAATTAAAAAACGATGCAAGGATGAGTTATAGTTCTTGTGCACTGAACTTTGGCTTATTGCAAGAAACATGCATACCAAATATTGAGTCATTTGAACATAAGGTGACAAAGTTATGGTCTTCAATTTTACCTTTGACCTCTAACTGTGACCTGACCTTTGAGAAAAGAACCAGGGGTTGCTCATGAAACTCCGATTAATAGAGGTTGACATTCATGGCAATTTCAAGCAAGATTGGTCAATGCATGACAAAATTATAGTCTAGACAAGCTTCTTTAGAAATTAGATCTGCAACTGTGACCTTGACCTTTGATATAGGAACCTGAGGGTTGAGCATGACACTCCAGCATATGGAGGTGAACATTCATGCCAAATGTAAGACATATTGGTCAATGCACGACAAAGTTATGGTCTGGACAAGCTTCAATTTGACCTTCAACTGTGACCTTGACCTTTGAGATATGAACCTCGGGGTCTGTCATGAACCTCTGTCTCATTTAGGTGAACATTGATGCCAAATATAGGAAAGGTTGGTCAATGCATGAGTGAGATACAGCCCAGACAAGGTCTATAATGGTCATTTTTGAAGTTTGACCACTGAGTGTGACCTTGACCTTTGAGCTAGACCTGTATTTTGCGCACTGCACACTGCCTCATGGTGTTTAACACATTTGCCAAGTTATTTAAAAATGTGTCTATCTATGAGTGAGATACAGCCCGGACAAGGTCTATAATGGTCATTTTTGATGTTTGACCTCTAAGTGTGACCTTAACCTTTGAGCTAGATACCTGGATCTTGCGCACTGCACACCGCCTCATAGTGTTTAACAACTATGCCAAGTAATTTAAAAAAGTGTCAATACTTGAGTGAGATACAGCCCGGACAAGGTCTATAATGGCCATTTTTTACCTTTGACCTCTAAGTGTGACCTTGACCTTTGAGCTAGAGACCTGGATCTTGTGCACTGCACACCGCCTCATGGTGCTTAACAACTATACCAAGTAATTTAAAAAAGTGTCAATGCATGAGGGAGATACAGCCCGGACAAGGTCTATAATGGTCATTTTTGATGTTTGACCTCTAAGTGTGACCTTGACCTTTGAGCTAGAGACCTGGATCTTGAGCACTGCACACCGCCTCATGGTGCTCAACAATTATGCCAAGTTATTTTCAAAAGTGTCAATACATGAGTGAGATACAGCCCGGACAAGCAATTTGTGACGCCGCCGCCGCAGCCGCAGCCGCAACCGCAGCCGCAACCGCCGCCGCCAAAGTAATACCTATATGTCGCCTTTTGAGGCGACACTAAAACAGTATAAGAGAGTTATGTGCCCTTAGCAAAAAGATTTTTATACATTACCGTACATTTTTCTGATTTAAAGGTGCAAGACTCATCAAGACGACCCATCAAGATCAGAATCTTTCAAAACAACTTCAATTTGTACAGAACTTTAAATACCTAGTTACAAAGAATAGGAACAATATAGTTCTATGTCAAACGTTTATGTCAAGTCCTATACCAACCAAATGAAATGTTGGTCAAACAAGATATATTTTTACAAATTTGTCTTACTGTACAAATGTAATATTAAATAAACACTATACAAAACTCATTCATGTTCAAGGGCCAAATGACCTAAAATCTTGAAAATAAACTGTACAAAAAACCCTATAATGTGAACAACAACAACAACCACTCCAGCTTCAGTATTTAAATGCTATCAGCTGGTGTACATTATTATCAGAAATTTGGGGCCATCAATTGCCCATAAAGCAGCTAGAGTATCACCCTAAATCACTGGGTATACCGAGATTTACGTCCACATAATATCATAGGCATGCCCTTTAATTTAACCCAAATTAAAATGTCAATGAAATTTCAAAGAAATGTTGTAATGAAGTTACGAAATTGCTAGGCAGGTATCTAGTGGCTGCGACATTGTCCCCGACATACTGTTACCCCCAAACCACTCCCACAATTACACCGCAATAATGTAGACATACCCGCTATTTTGTAATTGTGACAAAGTATTTACCAGAGATATAATTATATGCATAAAGACAAGATACAGCAATGTAAAGTGCTGTTATATAAAGTTTTAAAGTGCAAATAAAGGAATAATTCTCCATGTACCTTTGATTTGAAATTGAACATGATTAAACCTATGACCTACAGTAGACTTACAACCCTATCATTACCCGACATATCTCAGAAACAAGGAAAGTGCTAGTTTATTGTTAGGTTGGTCCGTGTCGTTTTGTCAGTATATTCAGGGTAATTATGAAGTTGAATGGAAGTGTACATTAAAGCAGTTTCAACAACAGATAACCTGGCAACCATATGGTGGGAATCTGCACATACTTTACAGTACAGGGGAACAGATTTGTATCTTGTATGAGCCACTGTCTGTCAGTATTAATTCAGGAAAGGTGTCATCAAAAGTAAATGCTTTTCATAAAATTTGTTTACTTTTTAAAAAAAATATCTTCAAATTTTTAACAAAAAAACACTTTAAAAGTCTTCTGAAATGCTTCTTCCAAAACAAAATTGTGAAATAATTAATAATGTGATTCTGTGATTTTTAGAAGTCATCAAAGTTCAAATCATGAATTTAAGAATTTAAAACTTCATAGCTTCAACTAATGTGGTAAAATGACTTGGTGTGATTGTCACTAATTGTCTTCTATAAGATTAAGTACAGTTTTCTATACTCATTTCTCAAAACATCTAATAGTACTGGCCGGTGTTAATTGAGTTGTTTCTCTTTGTGAAACCTTAGAGGGATTTCCATGAACGGTCAACTCGTAACAAGAATTTCACTTGATCATTAATGAGTTCCGTTATGTTCAAATACAAATCAAAACAAATTTCCGCATACATACAGCTTTTTTCTATCTTTCTATATATTTCTGTGTGATGGTTAGCCTTGCAGAGGTCTACAATATGAAAGCACAACAATGTCAACAGATGTATTGGTATTTATCATATATCAGCATAATGACATACTGTCATATGTACATACGGTCATACCTATGTGAAAGTACTTGTCCGAGGCAATTACTGCAGCAAATGCAGCCATCAAACACCATGACCCCTTTTTGTCCCCGCAATATACTTCCCATACATGTAATTGACCCCTAAACCCTGCCACAATAAACTCGGAAACCTCAACCATAAACACACTCGAGTCAGTCAAGTGTCCAGTCAGAGGCTTTACAATTAGTCAAATTATAGTCAAGGTAAAACCATCACTTATAGAAATTGCTGTAATCAATTCCTGGGTGTTCAACATAAATCACTGTACTAAGTACATCTCCTATTTGCTCAAGCTACTTTTAAAGACTCCACCTTGAAATTTGAGCCGCTGGTCAAAATGCCTTGAAACAGACAGCGAGCCTGTTGGGACTGTAAATTTCACATCATCAGCATTTAAAGTCATTCTGACATGCCATAAAGTGCACCACAGTTACTATTTATCAGGAAATTATACGGCTACACAGAAATACAATTATTTCAACCTGCAAAGGAATTGTTATAATTAATAGTAAACAAAGTTGTAACAAAAGCCTCTGAAAGACAAGGGGAGATACTGCATGGATGGACAAAACTTGTGAATTATTGGTTATTCTTTCTGAAATGATAATGAGCATTTTTATTTGAAAACAACTTAAACAAGAGTGCCAGCCTGTCATACTATACTGTTAATGGTGCCTATGGTGAAAGTTTATAGCCATGAATGGTGTGGCTAACTTCAAGAAGGCTCATTTAAAGTTAAAGAGAAGCCATCATTTAGTAAAATATCTTCAATTCAAGGGCAATAACTCATGATTATCTGGCTCAATATGGTTGATTATTGAACACATCGGAGACGCATGTATAATGGTCACAAACATCACATATCATTATCATAAACATCACGTTAAGTTCAATTCCTGTAAAAGCTAACAGACTTTGTTTAAACTGTATACTCCTTACTTGAAGCCAAATTTACCTTCACTAGTACATTAACTTTGACCTTAGGCCTTCTGCCATCAAAACAATGGGTTTCAGGTAGACTGAAGCTCTAATCATCAATGGGGCATGATCTGATCTAACGACACAAACCAACAAACATGTGCAAAAAACATCCCCTGTATCTTTATCCCTGTATCTTCAAAGAGGGGAAATAATTACTAATCATTTTTTTAGGGTTGTTTGTGGATGATCCAGTATTATCCTATCGTAATTCATGAATATATATATATGGGATATATTCCATAGATAATATCTATCATTATTACTAAAAGAGAAGCTTTTCACACATAATATACAATAGCCATCACTAGATTATTATGTTCTTGTTTTGTCATTTATTGCCTAACATGTAAATTACCCACAGTATACCTGGGTGGTAGGACATATCTACAAGCTCATAAATGAATATGAGTGTATAGTTAAATCTTTTAATTTTGGGTTTAGATTCCCACAGAACATGGTTGCCCACACTATCATCAGTTTGCAGTAGTCAGCAATAACGGTCATATGTGCTTCATGAAGTGGTGAACTATTCTACATATTGAAAGCTAAGTTGGCATGGACAGACAGAAAGAGGTAGCACATAACCATAGAAAAACTTAATATATTAAAGCCGCTTCAAATTATTTAAAGAATTTTACTACTAGTAAATAATCTCATTAAAATAAGCTTGAAATCTCATTTTCTCTCATTTTCTTCTGAAATGCATGTCAAACATATTATATTAGGTTCCTACTTGACTGTGTTGACTTACCTTAGTAGAAACCCAGGCTAACCCAGTAAACTCGTTATGATATTTACTATCTGACGGATGGAATTTGTGTAAAATTACTTGCCATTCTACTTTGAATCATTAAGTGTTCATATTGTGCAGAGTCATCTTTTTGAACATTTTTTTAAAGTTGAAAAAAATCACATTTGTAATCATCTGTAGTTGAGCAGCTTTAAACGTGTTAGGTCATCATGTTCTTTGTATGAAATATAAGACCAGGTAGATACAGGGAGGGTGACAAGCAGTCTAACAGACAATCATGATTTGTGACATGGTGCCCATCATCGCTCTCTGTAATTTGCAATACAACCAAACATATCCTCTTACCACATCCACATTACCAACTTCTCTTTCAACATGTTTAACGTTACAATGAAATATGTCAAATAAATGCTGAAGACAGCTTATAGGTTTAAAGATATGGTGTTAAAATTTACTTGAAACTTGAACCCAGCGTTCTGTCATCACTTTTATATGTTTTCTCACCTGATAACCAGTAATCAGTGACTTGTTATTCACCAGTAACGTGAGATAATGCTCTTTTCAGCATCTTTCCGTGTCATTGTACCTCAATCAAGTGACTCTTGAGTAATAATGGTAACAAAGGAATACATCACTGGAAATATTTTTAAAAATCATACCCCACCCTAGATGTATATGTAATGGATTAGAAAACATTGAAGCAATTTATGTAAAAGAGGGCAAAATACCAGTGCTTACTTTCATGCACCTTTAATATTATGACACGCTGAATTGCAAATTTAAAACAAGAGATAGGGGTCATCTAATGTTCCTAGGCTAATTATTAAACGGACCTACTGACAGACAGAACTATGCAAAGCAATATACATGCAACATGGGGGTATACTCATGATGCATGTGATGTGGCATACTAACAATTTGCCTAAATCAGATGAACCAACAGACACCCAAAAGGACATTTTTTATCACATTTCTACAGACATAACTAACTCCCATATTGCAATCATATCAATACATGAAATACAAGAGAGCCATGATGGTTCACCTGAGTACCATGTCCAAGAACCTTAAAGCAATTTGGAATCAAGGATCACCCCTGTCAAGCTTTGTCAAATTCAACAGTTCACCAGTACATACTACAGTGTTCAGGTGAGCTGACAAATTAGTTAAAACCTGCAACAACATGCATTTATAACTACAGACAAGTAATTACTGTAGTTATTGTTATTATATAAACTATAAGATACCAAGGCATGGGAGACATCATTTATAGTTCAAACCTTTAACTCCAGTGTCATTTATACAATAGAACAAGTCAACAGAGGTAGAGTACCTATAATGACAGGAGAGGTTAGAGATCGTGTCAGCATGTAGTCAACTGTAGTTCACACGTTCATGCCTCAATCAGTCGTTATACTATCATAATATCTATAACATATATACACGTAATTAATTATTGTTTAACCTTAATCAAACTTTGACATCGGATCAACAATCAGTGACAATCTATCAGATACTACTTGTCTGATTTGAGATATTGAAACATTATACCCAGTTATATCAAATGATAATCATCGTCGAAGGCATGATGGGAAATCTTGACGGGTATAAGAACGTGTGACACGACAAGTAATGACAACATGTAATGACAAGTAATTAATTAGGTTCAACACTTCAAATTCATAAAAGTAAATGAAAACGGGAGGCAGTTAGGATGATATTGCAGTTTACACAGAAATTTACAAAATAACTAATAGCAATTTTATTTTGCAAGACAACAGCTAAAAGTAACATGATCAGAGGAACAACTTATCATAACAGTTAACACTAATCTATGTATGGTTAACAGTGAAAACAGGAAGCGGTTGCATAAACAAGGCACAATCGAGCGCTTGGTAGCACTATGCTATGAAATGGCTAGCTTCAAAAATGTGGACAAAGCGAAAAAATTAAATGCTACAGGTTAGGGCTCTTTGAGTAGCAAATCGCTACTGAGCGGAACCAAAGCGGTCTGTTGCATAATAAAGCGCTCGGCAGAGCTCGTCTAGCAAAGTGCTGAGACATGGTATGCTATCGGTGAACGTTATCGGTGAACGTTATCGGAGAACGTACGTTCGCTGGTAGCACGTCGTTGAACTATAAGATGTAGTAAAGTGCTACCAAAAGCACTCAATAGCGCCTTGGCTAACCTATGTAACAGGCCCCAGTTCTAAACAAGATGCCAAAATGTCACAAAATATGCCCGTCTTGGTTGTGCTAGTGACAAAAAATATTGATTATGAAATAAAAGCCAATTTCACTTTTTGTTTGGTAAAAGAAGGACCCCAGAAGGCCTGCACCGATTTGGCCTATAATCGAAATTTGCCTAGATATTACACCCATAAGCATTGTCGGCAAGTTTGAAGACGATCGGATGAAAACTGTTTGAGTAAGAGTACAGACAAGGCCAATTTCACGTTCTTGGTAAAAGAAGGACCATAACCCAAGAAGACCTGCACCGATTTGGCCTATAATATAACTTGGCCTAGATATTACACCCATAAGCATTGTCAGCAAGTTTAATGACGATCGGATGAAAACTGTTTGAGTAAGAGTACAGACAAGGCCAATTTCACATTTTTTTGGTAAAAGAAGGACCATAACCCAAAAAGGCCTCCACCGATTTGGCCTATAATCGATCTTGGCCTAGATATTACACCCATAAGCATTGTCTGCAAGTTTGAAGACGATCGCACAAAAACTGTTTGAGTTAGAGTACAGACAAATTACTGGACACCGCCGCCCCCCGCACCCCGCACGCCAAGGGTGTTCACATAATAAGTCCCGTTTTTCAACGGGCGTATAAAAATTACTCAGTTACCTCTTTCCAGATGCTTTTTATCATCACAAGTGATACGAGTGAAGAGATGCCAGTTTTCCTCTTTATGCTGCATGACTGAGTGATTTGAAGTTGTCACCATCCGAGCCTCACAGTATCTCACAGAGGTATAACCAGAGCACAGTCGTCTTCCTGTAATACTGACCAGTGAAATACAGTTATAAAAGATGAAGGCTAAAGTTTGAAGTTTACATCAACCATGTTACAAGTTCTTATATTGTATAGACAAGTTCTTACACCAAGCATCATCAATTGCAATAACTTGCTATTTAGAGACATTCATTAACATTTCAACAAAGACCACTTAGTGATGATCAAGGGGATGATCTATACAGACAGGTTTAGTAATGCCTGCCTTTAACGAGGTGGACACATTCAATTACCCGATCTTCCATGTGGGTTGACTGCATTTTGTATTTTCTGGCTCACAGACTCTCTATGAAATTGGTGAATTCTGAACCATTTTCCCTGTAACCATTTTCCCTGTCACAATTACATGATATATAACTTGATGTTAAAACAAATGTTTTGCATAATGCAGGGATAAAGACTGTGTGTGAGATACAGGAAGGCTATCAGTTCACACCTACTAAGTGCAGCAAGCTATAAAATGTTCTCATTCTATCCCTCAATGCTGGTAACAAATAACCCTGTAGTAACACTTGCAGGAGATATAGTGACAAATAAATAACATCACGTCACAAAATCCTAGAAACCTAAAAGCTGGCTTTTAACCTTATTTTGCCGCCCAAACTTTTTATGCAGTTTATGAGGTGAATATCACAATCAATGCTATTTATCATCAAGTTAATCTGTACAATGATCAATTTTGATTGCAACTCAGATTGTTCATACTGTATAACAGAATCTGATATCATGACAAATGTAGAATCACATGACATGTGTCGGCCAATCAAATCACAGATTTCAACAAATTTCAAAATGTTATCCGAATTAAACAATAGAAGGACATCTTGCACAAACATACAAGCTGATAGTTGTAATTTCAATACATGATGACAGGTAGACTATGGTTGCTCACCTTATCATACCAGTTATCAATGATGCTAGTGTTTCCACGCATCAGATAAGGTCTTCTCATATAACCAGCAACCAAACTCTCTGGACCCAACATAACAAGGTGTGAGATATCCACTGACCTACAATGTAACATGATAGTTTCATGGTGAAGCTAACTTCTACACTCAGGCCAAGACAATTTCGCATTTAAAATTCAACTCCAGAAACATTTATTTCAACTACTCTCAGAATGCTGATAAGAAACATGAAGCATCATGTACTCTCAAAATGCTGATAAGAAACATGAAGCATCATGTACACATATCTCCATACAATTGATTGGAATAGTTAGAGACCAAACATCGACATCTTAGCTTCAATATTGTCTCTAGTCTTTGAGATTGTTCAAAATTAATCTGTATCACATATCACAAAATTAAGATGGAATTCACTATGCCAGTCAGAAATTATCAGACATGCCAGCAGAGATTAGTCTCACATTCAGACTAAGCTTTCTATTTGAGATGAGTGAGGAGATTGTGATGGCTCAACTTGAGAATTTGAATTTTCTAGACGAGTTAACACTCAATCTGAGCATACATAACATACCAAGGCAGATTCCATGTTGGCACATATGTACAGGACAATCACAGGAGAACATCATGGATTTCACTCACATTTCTCTCACCCCAATACTTCATCAGATAGACTGGAACCCACAAGGCAGCAGGAGAAGAGGAAGACCTAACATGACATGGAGAAGAACCCTCAACACAGAGCTCCAAAGATCCAGGATTTCAAGGAGAGTTCAAACAGACGGCACAAGAACATGTCAAATGGCGAGCTGTGGTGACGGCCCTATGTCCCAGCCGGATGAGAAGGACTAAGTCAAGTAAGTCAATACTTCATAAGATAGACATCCTAGGGAGTATTCCTATCAGGCTTCTCAAGTTCTCATGTTTTTCACAATCTGAAAAGAACCAGACAAGTTGAACAAATTTTGGCGGCAAACATTTTCTCTCAACAGATACATACAATGTAACCATATTTATACATTGTTACTATATTACAAAATCTGATAAAAACAATGTACAAATCAACCTAAAGTAACTCTTCTTTTGTTCCAAAAGGAAACAAGATAAAATTTACACAAAATTTTGAAAAGAAAACTTGAACAAGTTACAATGAGTGACGTTGAAAGACAAAATGATACAAGATGGGTGATAGCATTGACGACATTGTCTATAGACATCACCAAGGTAGCTAGTACTGGTAGTATTCTATAGAATGGTTTGTAAGACAATAGACCAGCAACACAAGTGTCAATGTTTTTCTGAACTTTCATGAAAACTATCAGAATTTTGAATCTGTTACAGAAAATGTCCCAATGAGATGTTTAGATATAAAGAGACAATCGTTTACTGATGTACAGATTAAACAAACTGGTTCAGTTAACAAAGAATATGATCTGAGGGGACTCTAGGCATGAGGCAGCTAATTAATTTATACATGTATAGAAAAAAATATCAAAGAGCATAATGATTTGTTGATTTTGGTAGAAGATCCAGTGGTATTTCAAAAAACTTGACTAAGTATAGCAAACTGTAATATTTTCCTTAGTGCCAAAATAACAAAGGGAAAATGTAACATTTTGTGATCACATGCCAAAGAAATGTTTTTCTTAATTTCACCAAAAGGCCAGAACAAAACTGTGTTCAGTCAACGCTCATGCCCGGGTGGAAGCATTGGCCATCAAAAATAGTTAAGCAAATCAGGGGCCATAATTTTGCAAAAATGTTGGATAGTGATATATGGCTTTGAAAATCCAAGGTGCTTATGATAGTAAACATTTGCGAAGTTTGAAAGCAATGCTGTGATGGACTTCAAATATTTGAGTTTCAACAACAAGAAAGTTAACATTTCAATTAGGGGCCATATTTTTGTTAAAATGTTAGTTGTCACTGCTGCTATGTGACTTTCGCTTGTTTGTGCACTACAGCATAGGTGGCAGTATCAGTGTTTGGGGAAAAAAATGAAAAAAAATTCTGTCACTGAGCTAATACACTATCAAGGTATAAAGCGTAGTATATTTCTATGTCCAAAGATTGTGGAACATCGCATCTTACAATAGGCTTGGTTCCCAACAATAATTACGGTAACGTGAGCGCAGCGGGTAACCAGCGCATAAATAAAATTACCTTGAGCGAAGTTAAATAACGAAAGTAACACTGTTTTGCTGTTTCGCAGTTATAAGATACAATTGAACGAGATTTTCGGTAAGAATGAATATCTTATAGTTTATTTGAATGACTTGTATAGCGATTTTTCTTCAGCGCCCGTACTTTATGCTGAAACAACGAGATGCAATGTTCCACAATCTTTGGCATATAGACATATAGTACTCTTTATACCTTGATAGTATATTAGCTCAGTGACGGAATATTTTTTTATATTTTTATATATACAAATGTATTTCTTTTAATCATTGCATACCAAACACTGATACTGCCACCTGTGCACTACAGAACTTACATGTCTTTAAGACATTGTAATGTGTTTATGATGGTTAAAAAGTACACAAAGTTTGACAGAATTACCTTGACAGACTTTATGTCACAAGTCTTGTACTTTTCAGACGAGCGCTGTTGACTTGTATTCATCATCACTTGCATGGACCACAAATCTGTGAAGTGTTTTAGACCACCTGAATAAATAAATAGAGACAGTTATACTTTGGGCAGGACACTTTTGGCAGACATGTTGTATGGACAGTAATCAGCATCTCATTATACAGGAAATTACAATATAAGTTAGGAAAATGAATTATCAATTTATTAAATTAATGTAAATGTATTTGGCTTCTCAAAAGTATAAGATTGTAAAGTCAAATGTTGTCACTAAAATCATCAACCAAAACACATTTAGATCTTTGAATCTTATTTATGTTTTAGCATAAGCATCATCGACAGGATAATAACAAATAAAAATATGTTTATAATAAGATTACCTTGTCAGTCATCAAAAAATAAATGGCTAAAACAAACTTAGTAGGGCTGTAACAGTACGCTCACCTCACGATATGATACGTACCGTCAATTTTTCTAATGGTTCCGTATCTTTCAGTATGATACAATATTCTCTTGCAGCAGCTTAAAAACTACAAGTTTTAAGTGACAATGAATTTGTTCATTCTATAACAGCAATTATTATGTGGCTATCAACTATTTAAAATGAATATCAACAATATGAGACATATCTTAATACAATTAAAACGAGTGATGCATGGTAATTATACATAATCAGAGGGCTCTCAGACATTCTCGTTCTCTGAATATTATTTTGCTCATAAAAAAGCTTATACCGAACCGTACCGAAATTTGCAACTCTTGTACCGTGAACGTGTGGGACTGAAGTCTGCGGTATTTCGTGTAACGCGGTATACCGTTACAGCCCTACATACTAGTAACTGTGATGGTATTCACATGTTTTTTCTAAACTTTACCAAAATTAATGAGAAGATTTTTTCTTTATTTGAGTAATCCTTGGTAATCACCAAGTTTAAAGTTAAACAATACAGGAAGAATGTTTACATAAGAAAGAAAATAACTTACATGACAGGAAGGCACGATTACGCTTGGCTATAGATGACTTAGGTACATCAACTATTTCACATTTATCCAACATGTGGTGGTGTTCGTGAATACACAGAGACTTGCATAAACTGTAAGACTCAAACATGACATTCCCTCCAGGAACACGCTTTGTCAGATCAGAAGTATATTTCCTACAACTCTAGTAGGAAGAAACCTACATGACTTAGAAATATCACCCATTGTATTAATGCTTAGCCAGGTACTTAGTAGGGAAAACATTGAATACATTATTCAATCAACTGGATATTGTCACCTCAATCCCTAAGCCCCTCACATTCAAGCTCCATGATATAGTGGACCTTGTTATGGATTTATAAGTTTTTAGATATTCTATAAACATATACAGTCAAACCTCTGTGTTAAGATCAGCAATGGGAACAGCAGAAGTGGTCCCTGTGGACAGATGATCTCATAGGTTAAATATCATTGTCCACATTGGTGGCCGTTGCAGACAAGTTTTGTACTGGTAATAGTATCATGTTTGAAGGTGGTCTTTAACACAGGGTTGCCTGTATATTTATACAAGAGGGCCCGAAGGTCCCTAGGTCGCTCACCTGCTGCACATTGGTCAAAGTATCAAGAACTTAAATTCTGACCATTTTCAGTAAAATTGGATCAAAACTGCAACCTCTGAAGTGAACACAAGGTTTTTCTAAGGTTTGACCTAATGACCTAGTTTTTACCCAACATGACCCAGTTTCAGCTTTGTCCTAGATTTCATGGAGAACAACATTTTGACCAAGTTTCATGAAGATTGGGCGAAAACGGCGACCTCTAGAGTGTAAATAAGGTTTTTCTAAGATTTGACCTAATGACCTAGTTTTTTACCCAACATGACCCAGTTTCAGCCTTGTCATAGATTTCATGGAGAACAACATTGTGACCAAGTTTCATGAAGATTGGGCGAAAATGGCGACCTCTAGAGTGTACACAAAGTTTTTCTAAGATTTGACCTAGTGACCTAGTTTTTGACCCCATATGACTCAGTTTCAAACTTGGCCTAAATTTCATGGAGTATAACATTCTGACCAAGTTTGATGAAGATTGGATGAAATCGGTGACCTATAGAGTGTACACAAGGTTTTTTTTAAGATTTGACCTATTGACCTAGTTTTTTTACCCCACATGACCCAGTTTCAAACTCGGCTTAGATTTAATGGAGAACAACATTCTGACCCAAAAGGCCCTAGTGCGCTCACCTGTTGCACATTGGTCAAGGTATCAACAACTTACATTCTGACCATATTTCATGAAGATTGGATCAAAACTGCAACCTTTGGAGTGTACACATGGTTTTTCTAAGATTTGACCTAATGACCTAGTTTTTGACCCCTTATGACCCAGTTTCGAACTTGGTTTAGATTTCATAGAGAACAACATTCTGGCCAAGTTTCATGAAGATTTGATCAAAACTGTTGCCTCTAGAGTCTACACAAGCAAATTGTTGACGGACGGACGAAGAGTGATCACAAAAGCTCACCTTGTCACTTTGTGACAGGTGAGCTAATAAAAGCTTATTGTATAATAACTGCTGCAAACAGCACAGGAAATTGAACGGAACAATTTGTATGATAAACCAAGCAACTTGAGACAGGGGAGGTAACTTCAACATCAAACATATTACAGTCCTACCAGAGTTGTCTCTCTTGATTGTAATAATTCAAGTTACAAGTACCACAAGCATTGTCAGCGTCATATCATACAGAGATTTTACGACAATCCTAAACCTTATCTTCCTTATTTAGTTAATAATTCATCATCCAATATCTTGTCGATATTTTTAACCCTGGTTGTAAGCAGGGAGTATCACAAAGATGCTGGAGACCTGTGTATAACGGACGGACTACATACAGACTAAAAGTGATCACAAAAGCTCAACTAGTCACTATGTGAGAGGTGAGCTAACAAGACAGAACATGAGGGAATCATTTGACCTTGAGACATGGCATTTGACCTTAGTTGACACAATATATTTCAATCTTAACCTAGATTTTGAGAGGGTGATCACTATGATCAAGTTTCATCAAGATAAGTCCAAAATTGTGACCTCAAGTGTTTACAAGCAATTTCGAGCGGACGGACGATGAGCAGTCACAAAAGCTCACACAGTCACTATGTGAGCGGTAGCACAATGACATCATCTATTCATGCACAGTTCCATGACAATAGTTAAAATACAATGTACTTTTGGAGGTATGTGTTTGTTGATGCCTATCTGCCGATTGTGCCAAACTAGTCACAGTTATTTTTTCTGGAAAATAACAGATCGGTGGCTATTTTGATAACAGTTTATTTTAACTATTGGAAACAAAAACAGAATAATCAAAAGAATACACATATATCACATTTAACTTTTGCAGTGAGAAATGAGTGAGTAGTGTCATCATTATGAGACTAATCATTATTTACAACAAACCTTGGTGGTCTTATTCATAAATATAACAAACGTTTCCAAGTATCACCAGTTCTTTAGGTGCTTACAATAAAAGTGGACAAGAACAAGTGCCCTAACAACAAAAGATGTTTGTAAAACACATATGACCCATGACAGCCCGGTAGAAGGAAACGGGAAATGTCAGTGACCTTGACCTTTGACCTCAAAATAAATAGGGGTCAAGTACTGCTGCTGGCCAATCTTCATGTAAAGTTTGAATATCCTAGTACAAAGATTTCTAGAGTTATTGAGTTGAAACCATTTGGTCGGTCAACCGACTGACTGACATGTGCAAAGATATATATTCTGTCATCAAAGATGGCGGCATAATTATTTCATTCATTAACAGGGTTTGACAGCAAGTAATCTTTCTAGTGACTAGAATTATCTGACATATTGTATATTACTAGTCCCTTTGGACTGGTGTTTGTGGATCACTGCATGCAAATTTGAAATGCAGACTAGAAAAAGAGACTATTGATCCCTATTGATCCCAGAATTCAAATTTCGTTTTAGAACTAAATAAGATGATTAAATCAAATGTATTCATACAAACTAAAACTTCAAAAGGCTTCATTTTTGTTTTGAGCACACTGTGATGTAAGTATGCAACTGCATTTTTTTTTAAATCAAGTAGTAATCAGGAGGAGAAATCAAATGATGATGCCAGCATTGCCAGGTAATCGTGAAGTAACATAGGTAACCATGTGATGGCTTCTATCTGTCAAACCCTGGTTCAGATTTGGTGAATGCCAAAGACTGGTAAATAAAGTCTTGAAAGTCCTTCTTAACATGTTTATGAATAAGACCACCGACCTTTAAGACTACATAAACATATGATGATGTTATAATCATTTGTACAAGTAGCGTTATTACTTTTAGTTATAATACATTTGATGAAGTGCAAAATACATTATGATTAACTAACAACACTTACAATGGAATCTGTTTTACATGTATGCACATGCCTACCAGTCACTACCCCAAGACGATGCAATGGAATGACAGTAAGTTTACTGGTCTAGTAAGGAATGTTTACAATCAGGAAATTATTTTCAATTATTAAAAGCAATGAGTTTTAAAGTGAAGCAATATTAAAATATTAACAGAAAACAGTCATTTTCCACATATATTCCTAAGCCATTTACAAGATTGCATCGACAGAACTTTAAGAAAAGCCTTTGTAACATTTTCTAAGGGAGGTAATTCATGCCTTCTAAATGTATGTTTAATTGAAAGTGAGGTATAATTCAGAAAATTTGACACATCCCTCGACCTTCTATTAGCATAATTTAACAGCTCATATCTATAAATATAATCCTGGTTGTATGTTTTCAAAAGTGGGGAGTATCACAAAGACGCTCTAAGTGCAATGCAAACATAAATAAAAAAAGACCAAAATTACACCATTTGCTTGCGAAAATTTATATATTCAATGCAAGAAGCTTGTAATTGAATCAGACATTAAGGTCAGGATCTTGTCAAATTCTCTATACTATAACTCCAACAAAATGCTGATATACATCTAGCACTGTTAGTTCGAGAACTAACTCCTGCAGAACAAAGCAAATTTTGTATTTAAATACCCCAATACCAAACAAGAAAAACTTTTTCTTAGCGTAGGGAACATCTACAGACTATCTACCAAGCATAAACAGTTCCTTGAATTTAAAAGATAGTACGAAGACAGAAAATACAGCAAGATATATCGCTGGCTTAGAATGAGAAAGGTCGCACACACTGTCCAAAAATTACTCTTTACCAGTCTTCGAATTTGGCCACTAGCCCGAAGCCCGAGGCTAGTAAAAATCAGGTCGGGCTAGTAATTGTCTCTAGGTGACTAGTCCGAAAGGCTAGTGAAAAAATTCTGAGAACACAAATCAAATGACAAGAAAAATCCAAAGCGCGCGTATTTTACTAACGATTTTGAGTCAGTTCGATGATAATACTGCATTGTATTCATAGATAATTGTAAATAATGCAACACAAATGCATTTCCCTTCCTCATCATCAATATGTAATAAGTAAATCGCTCCTAAATCGTCAAAAAAGTAAAAATATTCAGCGAGATGGAGATCGCGAAAACTAATGACATTTCGATGTGGATAAAACCCGTACACGGTCGGAACCGTACATTCCATTTTCGTGACGTGGGAGTAATTTTATGTTTAGACTTATTTGTAACATAATTTAATTAAAAGATGAATATGATAGAAGATGTTTGATAGTGAATCTTCAATGCTAAAATAATGAATTGAAACAAAAATAACCTTCTTTTCAAAAATATAGGCCTACTATTTGTTTTATCTTCCTTTATGCATGTTTGCTAAAAATGGAACAAGTAACATTAAACAATATCACACAGATGTATAAATAATAAGAAAACAATTGAATAAATCCACTTCTAATAATTTGATGTTCAGACTAGTAAATTTCTTCTCGGGCTAGTAAGTTCTGCCTTGTTGGTAGCCCGACTGGGCTAGTACTTTGAAAAGTTTTTCGTGGAGACTGTCTTTACATATATAATTATTGTAAAATAGACTGTTTCAACTTCAGTTTGATCAACATTACAAGTTCCGATTTTCATGAAAATAGGCCTTGTGATGCTGACTTCAAATGTGTATCAGTCTTTAGAGGTCGTAAGTAGTAGTTCTCATTCTAAGCCGGCAATATGATGAGTGAAGAACAATGGAAAAGATCAACCAACATTTGAACTCCAAGCAGTTTACAGCAGGTAACAGAAGAAAAGGATACATATAACATTTGACTCAATGACACATTACTGTATGCACACTCTAAATGGCATAAAACATCTATTAAAGATCAGAATAAATCGAAATATATAGTATACAAATAGTGTGCAACATCTCCATACAGGCTATTGGGAAAAAAATTGACACCTGTTCAACAAAATGTACTTTTACTTTTTTTAAATTTCACTAGATGGCCTAGTTTCCTTCTTTGATGCAACAGAAGAGCGATCACTATGAAAGGTGAGCTCTGAAGTGCAATAAGTCATTCATAATAATTTAAACTCATTTTCTGATGTGATTTTTATGCAATGTCATATGGCCCCTTTTCTTATGATAAGAAATGGATTTCCAGAACATATTTATGTACACGTATATATACAGGTCTGAGCTTCAGAATCAGAGGTAGCTATAACAAACACTTGTATGGCCTGAATAAATCTATACCTAAATTATCATCAATACTCAGTCTCTCCAGCTTTAAGGTCACCCGAATGGTTTTATCTCCTTTCAACTAATGAAAACATCAATGTAGCGAGTGCTTGAAAAACCTATTAAAAAAGGGTTTTAAATAAAAGTTTCTCCAGAATGTCCAACATTTTAGTTCGGTCCCACACAGAACCAACCACTTGTCTAAATGTAAAGGAAAATCCATATTAATGTCGAGAAAAATCCACATGGATTTCACAAGTATTTCTAGTGAGTGAGCAGAATAGTTATCAATCAAATTATGTGTTTTGCGCTTTTTATAAATAGCTACGAAAATATATGTATGGGCAGGGTTTTAAGCTCAACCTATCATTATGCGACTTGGTATTGATCGTCTGATGACTATGATGAGTCAAGCAAAGTTTCATTGAAATCCATCCAAAATTACAGACCAATAGCACGAACAAAACTTGCACAGGCCAACCAACTGTGCAACACATATCAGTTGGTTCTTAAATATAATTAGTATTATGGACTAAACAAGAGGGCCATTGGCCCTTAAGCGCTCACCTGAGTTTGTTGCAATGTTGGCTTTGTTAGCAAGATTGTTGTAGTATGAACTCAAAATACTTATGTGGCCTAGATTTGAATTTTGTACTAAAATGTTTGTGAGTAGTAGGTAAAGTAGAGTTCCTGAAATACATACTTTGGTTTGACTGCTGATGGGTTTAGTACCGACTAGTTGTACTTGTGTAGAATCAAGCATTAATGAATTTGGAACTTTTTCCACATGACCCAGTTTCAAACTTGGCCCAGATTTCATAGAGATCATCATTCTGACCAAGTTTCATGAAGATTGGATCAAATTGATGACATCTAGAGTGTAAACAAGGTTTTTCTAAGATTTGACCTAGTGACCTGGTTTTTGGCCCCACATGACCCAGTTTTGAACTTGGCCTAGAGTCCATAGAGAAATACATTCTGACCAAGTTTCATGAAGATACAACCAAAATTGTGACCTCTGGTGTGAACACTAGCTTTTCTAAGATTTGACGTAGTGACCTAGTTTTTGACCCCACATGACCCAGTTTCAAAATTGGCCTAGATTTCATGGAGAACAACATTCTGACCAAGTTTCATGAAGATTTGATAAAATTGATGACATCTAGAGTATACAAAAGGATTTTTTAGATTTGACCTATTGACCTAGTTTTTGACCCCACATGACCCAGTTTCAAACTTGGTCTAGATTTCATGAAGAACAACATTCTGACCAAGTGTCTTGAAGATTGGATCAAAACGGTGACCTCTAGGGTGTACACAAGGTTTTTATCAGATTTGACCTAGTGACCTAGTTTTTGACCCCGCATGACCCAGTTTCGAACTTGGCAAAGATTTCATGGAGAACAACATCCTGACCAAGTTTCATGATGATTGGAACAAATTAGTGACATCTGGAGTGTACACAAGATTTTTCTAAGATTTGACCTAGTGACCTAGTTTTTGACCCCACATGACCCAGTTTCGAACTTGGTCTAGATTTCATGAAGAACAACATTCTGACCAAGTGTCTTGAAGATTGGATCAAAACGGTGACCTCTAGGGTGCACACAAGGTTTTTATCAGATTTGACCTAGTGACCTAGTTTTTGACCCGGCATGACCCAGTTTCGAACTTGGCCTAGATTTCATGGAGAACAACATCCTGACCAAGTTTCATGAAGATTGGAACAAATTAGTGACATCTGGAGTGTACACAAGATTTTTCTAAGATTTGACCTAGTGACCTAGTTTTTGACCCCATATGACCCAGTTTCAAACTTGGCCTAGATTTCATAGAGAAGAACATTCTGACCAAGTTTCATGAAAATTGGATCAAAACTGTGACCTCTAGGGTGCACACAAGGTTTTTATCAGATTTGACCTAGTGACCTAGTTTTTGACCCGGCATGACCCAGTTTCGAACTTGGCCTAGATTTCATGGAGAACAACATCCTGACCAAGTTTCATGAAGATTGGAACAAATTAGTGACATCTGGAGTGTACACAAGATTTTTCTAAGATTTGACCTAGTGACCTAGTTTTTGACCCCACATGACCCAGTTTCGAACTTGGCCTAGATTTCATAGAGAAGAACATTCTGACCAAGTTTCATGAAGATTGGATCAAAACTGTGACCTCTACAGTGCTTACAAGTCAAAATGTTGACGACGTACGACGTACGACGTACGACGTACGACGGACGACGGACGACGGACATTTTGCGATCACAATAGCTCACCTTGAGCACTTCGTGCTCAGGTGAGCTAAAAATAAAACAAACCTCATTGGACCATTTCAAGAAAAAATGAAATATTTAAGAAATTGGTCAATATCTATCTGAACTCCCCTATTGATGCAAGATGAATTCAGATGATAATCAAGTAATTGATTTAAAATAGCCTGTACAATAACAAAATACCACAACCACACGGCATGTACATTTACATATAACAACCAAATGGCAAGTACATTCATATCTATAACAGTCAGTCAGACAGAGAGAAGATCTCCCAGTCATTCTCTGTATAACATCTTAGGTAGGTTCTTAATACTTTCAGGGGACACAGAGGAACCTATCTGTCCACTTAGTGCTGAGGGAATCTTCATCCTATGACTATCATGGTCAGGTTTCACTGTAACTGGACTACTCGGTCGATCCCAACCCATGTCAGCCATATTGAAGCCACTGGATCTTCTCTGTCGACGTATCTCTGTTAACTGATTTGTAACAACGTCTGGCTCTTTCTCTAGCTCGGCATTACTGCTCTGTATTTCCAACAATGAATCTGTTCTACACTTAGGACAAACTGCTGCATCCATGAGGAGTATCTCGTTGGGGTGTAACCTGCAGTGTTTACGTACCCGTCCAACAAATATATATCCACATGATCTACATAAGACATCTTGTACCGCTCTATTACAGATACACATAACTGATGGATCCAACTGAAATAGAACAGAATATAAGTGAGGATCTGTATTATTGTTATCAACTTCTCAAGCACCATTTTTCAGTCATACAGTAGTATCATTTAATTTCGATGGGACAGGGGGAATTTCAATTTAATTTGGGACATATACGGCCTAAAATAAAATATTGCTTGTTTCCCCCATCCCCTACCTCCCCGATTAAAAAGGGCCCTACCCAAAATATTTTATTTCCCATATTGAAATAATATTTTTTTTATCAAATTGGAAGTGATAATTATATTTTTTTGTGTTTGCTGGCTTCTTTCTTACATTTACCATTAAATTTTAGTTGGTTTTCACCTTAGATTTAATCATTTCATTATTTGTATGTCTACTGCCAAGGGAGATGATTCCGGACAGGAGAAGTTCCGGACAAACGGTCGTAGACGGTTTATTTAGTTAAATAATTCATTGATATTGGTATCAAATCACTCAGGTGCGTATTTAAAGGAAATCTGGAAGAAAAAAAAATCAAAATCAACAAATAATTACTCATATACCGAAAATATCGTCTGCTGTTGTGATTTTGACATCAGCACCACCGGGGGGTAAACAAATTTAGTGCGCATGCACAATATAGCGCATGCACAGCGCGAGCGACAATGATTTCATGGTGTTGAATTATTATTAGTTCAACATTCTGTAACGAGATCGTGGCCGAGTGGTTAAGCAGCTCGATCAGTAATTATCTGATGCTAAGGTCCAGCGATCGAATCACGGCAGCGCCAAAAAAAAAATTTTTTTTTTTTTTTTTCTTCCAGCATTTACTTTAGCGCAATAGACGGAAATTTGTCCTCATTCTCTGTTGAGAATTTTTTTTTTGATATCTTGTCAATAAATCTGAAAAAACTTTTTCCACATTTTGTTTCGATTTTCGGCCGGTAAACAAGATACGGTATGGATTGGAATTTAACCCGTCACGAGCGCCCCCTGAGTTGAAAAACATGTGCGTCACGTGTTGTCATGTCGTAAATATTGACATATTTTTGCATGATTGTGAAGAAGGAACCTTGTTCTTAATATTTCCTGGTAATATGTTTCTAAATATTCGTCGCGGAATATTCGAAGCAGACTGTCCGGTATATCTACGGTAATATCGATGAAAATAGCACAAAAGTGCCCCTTTTCAGGCCCCAATATTTTGCTGTTCATGTTACGTCATTTTTCGGGAAACCTATTTTTAGTAAAGATCCTGAACCAAGGTATTTGTAAACACAAAAAAATCTGAGAAAAAATCTATTTTTTACTCCAGGGGAAGCTTTTTATGCGATTTCTGTCCGGAACCTTCTCCTTTGCCAGTAGACCATTAACTATCATACTGCAACAATTCAAAAAAAAATATTTACCTTACCTACCTACCTATTCTAAGTATGCTAGGGTCGGGGGGGGGGGGAGAACCAAGAATATGTTAAGTTCGGTCTAACTAATTAAGTCTACTGTAAAATAATTTAATTTAATGATCATCCCAATAGGCATGGAATAACCAGAGAAAAGGCTGCAATGCCGCAGTGAAAATCATTTATTTCATGCTTACCGGTGGTTTACGGCGGAATAACGGTGGATGATTCCCCGATAATTTCACTGTTTGTAATTTCACAGTTCATAATTTCACAGTTCATAATTTCACGGCAAACGGGCTATTTTTTAAAAATCAAATTTCCTCGCCGTCAAAAATAAAATAATAAGCATTTTCACTTGCTCTCTTAATCTTTAACAAATAAGTTGAAATAACACAACATTACATAAACATAAATGTAAAACAAATGGACGAAATTGAAGCCATTGCAGAAGAACTATTTGATTGCAACTCGACGCGTGCATGGCGGGAAAACGACGTCACGCAAAACATTACAGGTATATAGTGGAGTATTTCCATCATTAAGCTATTTGAAGCATGAAATAAATAGAATATTAGTATTTTACTGTGTATGATCGTTTGATAATTCACCTCGTGAGCAGCTGACTTATATTTTCACTCGTGGCGTATTCGTGAAAATATTACATCAGCTGCTCACTCGGTGAATTATCAGCCGATCATACACGGAAAAATACAAATATCCTCTATTTAATTTCGTTTGGTTTTGATAAAAAAGACAATTTCGTAGGCACTTGAATTCGTGGATTTTGCATTTCAGGTAAAAAAACAAGGGTCAAAATCAATGTTCGTCGGGATTAAAGTTTGTGGTTGAAGTGAGCCACGAAATACACGAAATTTAATCGCCCAAGAAAATTAATGATTTTAAAAGTATTTGGAATTAAGCATTTAAAGTAAATAGAATATTAGTATTTACAGTGTGGGATAGGTTGGTAGCCACTACACCTGTAAGTTCGTGCACCTAAAATTTCAAATGGGCACATCTGCACAAAAGCAATTTAATTGGAACCATCTTTATGATCAATAACATCAATTATCTATCTTTGAACAAAATCCAAACACAAATTGAATGTCAAGCTGCTAAAAATGGCAAAATCAGCGTCAATGCTACATGTAGTCTGCAGTCGTGAAATAAACATTGTGACCTGTAAGTTCGTGCACATAAATTGATGACGTCATCAGGAGAGCACATGAAATATTTTTGCAATAAAAAGTTGCATAAAATAAAGTTTGGTCTATTGTCAGAAGGTCAGCAGCTTTTCCGATCGTAAATATATCGCATCTATTGAAAAAAAATAAGAAAAACAAAGGTCTCAGGTTTTCGCAACCGGAAGCGGTGAATATGTAAACATTATAACCGGTGCTCGGACAAAACTCGCCACGAACGTAACAAACCATGTTTTTTATATATTTGTTTGCATTATTCAGCTCGCTGAATGTCTTCTCAATGATTTAAAATGTATTAGGACTCGAAAAAGAGAGTTTTAGCAGAGTAATCAACGTTTTACTGAAGTGCACGAACTTGTAGGTGTGCACGAACTTATAGGAATAGAGGCTAATTCACAGAGTCAGAGAGAGCAGCTGACGTTATATTTTCATGAGTGCCAACCAAAGACCTAAAGTACAGGTAGAAGTCCCCGCCCCTTCAGGTAAATAGCTGGGGTTTTGACAACTCAATAGTAAAAATCCCCGACCATAATGAAACCCGGGGTGGGGGGCGTGGATGCAACTGATTGGTGCACTATGAAAAGCGTCTGCAAAAAACAAGGGAGATAATTTGATAAATCTGCACATCTTAGAAACTTCCGGCCATTCTTACTTTGCTCATGCGTCACCTATATTTTTAAGACTATCGTTCAGCACTCAATTACCCTATTGTTAATTTATCAACTGTGTACAGCATGCTTTCCACTGGAAAGTGTTCAGTTCTTGTTTGTAAACAAACTCAATGACGTTGAAAGTTCGGATCCGTCGCGAGACATGATTCTCATTTTCCGCTTATTTATCAAAAAAGCTTCGTACTTACTTGTGGTGGAAGTATATTTGACGGCGAAGACACGGACTGTCTTGCTCTGGCACGTTCTTTCAATGCTGCAAGCTGTAAAGCTGACATTTTGTGAACTTTCTTCAGCACGGTTTGTTTACAAATTCTCGCGACTGGCACTTCCGGTCAATTTGGCGGGAGATGCTGATCTCACGAGACTATTGGATGGCGTAACTAATTAAGGAGGACCGCGCACGTACAGGCTGTGTTGAGCAATCAGCATGATTGTCCGGATTAAATAGAGGATATTTGTATTTTTCCGTGTATGATCGGCTGATAATTCACCGAGTGAGCAGCTGATGTAATATTTTCACGAGTGGCGTAGCCACGAGTGAAAATATAAGTCAGCTGCTCACGAGGTGAATTATCAAACGATCATACACGGTAAAATACTAATATTCTATTTATTTCATGCTTCAAATAGCTTAAATGATGGAAATACTCCACTATATACCTCAAATGTTTTGCGTGACGTCGTTTTCCCGCCATGCACACGTCGAGTTGCAATCAAATAGTTCTTCTGCAATGGGTTCACTTTCGTCCATTTGTTTTACATTTATGTACATATAACGTTCTGTTATTTGTTAAAGATTAAGAGAGCAAGTGAAAATGCTTATTATTTAATTTTTGACGGCGAGGAAATTTGATTTTTAAAAAATAGCCCGTTTGCCGTGAAATTATGAACTGTGAAATTATGAACAGTGAAATTATCAGGGAATAATCCACCGTTATTCCGCCGTAAACCACCGGTAAGCATGAAATAAATCCAATGATTCCCTCTTAATAAATTATAGACAGTTATGTTTAATAACTATAAACACAATAACTCAAAAACATAATTCAAGATGTTTGACCAGGGAGGTATATGTAATTCCTTGGTTTGACATAACAGTAAGAAATGATAGGGCGGCCCGCGCACTATTTCCAACCTTTTCTCTCGTTTTTGCACGTTTAAAAGGTGGATGTGTGCACGGTAGAACTTTAATTACGGACGACATGCATACGAATGACGAGTCTATGTATCTGCGAGTACATAAATATTGGAGTCACCATAATTATTTTTCAAATGCAAATAAATGTTGTAAATCCACGCTTGTATTATACAGTACATGTAGATATAGATACATGGTTCAACACTACGTTTTTTTAAAAATTGTATTGCATAGATCTACGTTATACTGAAGTAAATATTTTTCAACAAATTATTTCATTCCACTGTCAGATGATAATGTAATCTCGAACTAGTTCATGTCAATTTGTGCAGATGATTTTTGTGATTTTCAGAGAAAATTCGACCCTTACATAGAACTTGCCGAAGTTCCTGGTAAAAGGCGCGTATCACCTTAAGGTGCTTCACTAGTCATTGATTAAAAAACATATGTGGCTATAATTGCACCATTTTTGTTACGGAGCGGTTTCTTTTAGATCCTTATTGACAAGAAGGTGTTAATGGATCTGACGCTTAAGTTGAAGGCAATAAAGATGCCCCGCTAATTGATTTCATTGGTGGTATAATTTTATCAGTGTGTACTACCCCTGTGTCTCATGGGGACCAACACCAGCTAGATAGATCTACGAAGACTTTATTTTATGTTTGAATACATGTGTTGTTATATTTGAACAAAGCTGATAAATGTTAATTTTAAGAAACGAACATTACTATGTAATTCTTTATTGAGTGAGTTATAAATAGTATTATACATAATATTATACATGTATAGACCTATCGGTGTCCGTGATACTCTAATTAGCCCGTATCCAGGGGACGAGAAAGCACCTAGACAAACACTTTTCAAAGTTGGGGTGGGGTCCGGGGGCATTCTCCCCCGGAAAAATGTTGATTGCTAGAATGTCTCAGACGCATTCTAATAGATTTGTTTCGGTATAGTCAGTCTAGCTGATGAAAAACATGTACTATGTATAGTTACTTAAAAAGATTAGACAAAGCTGCCGGTAATACTGAATATAAAAGAGGCACACATTTTTTACTAAGGTTTCGTAATTCATGGAGAATGTTCCCAAGGATCCGTGAGGCCATCCGCCAACTAGTCAACCACACAATATTGAGTCGACTGTAGTAGAACGCATATAAATACACAAACAGACAAACAAACAACAAGAGTTATTGTACAAATGTTACGAATAAAATGTGCATTGTAATATCGTGCAGAGGTACGTGTCTATGTGATAGGATATTAACTAAACAGTTAATAACGCAGAACTTATAAAGCCTAGATCTAGATATTCCATTGAGCATTTTTGCCTCGCCGATCAGTGACCTCGTGGTCAAGAGTGACCTCGTGGTCAAGACAAAACTTCGGAGGAAGTCATGAAATCGGGAGAACTCCCGATGTGTTCCCGTAATTATGCATCGGTCCTATCACGAGAATCTGATATATAATTAAATGGCCCCAAAACACTTATGGGTGCTTGTCAGTAACGGGGTATTGGATAGTGTTTTGGGGCCATTTATATAAATATCAGGTTCCAGTGGTCCAACGTACTGCCTCGGGGATATGCAGCCGATGAAAATCAGGGACCCTATACGTGTGAGAGAAGCTCCCGATTATTATAATTAAACAAATGCACCATATTTGTACAGCCGTTTTATGTAAATTACACGTTCAAGGGTGCTGTACAATCATCTCAATTTAGACATGAGCAAAATATTTTGCAATGTATACAAACAAGCAAGTTGAAATAATATGGACAGGCCCGGGTCCAGAAATTTCGGAGTGTGTGGGGGGGGGGCACACGAAATAAAATATAACCAAGTATGAAACCAAAAATTCAACACATTCATCACTAATTTATGTAAACGAGTAAAATGCACAGTTTAAAATAGTTTTCAAGTTCAGTTGGTTTCGTAAGCTGTATGGCCAAACGCATATTACTCCACCAGTCATGTCTTACTTTTCACTATGCGATCTTACGTCAATGTCTGTTTACCTAGTAAGATTGTTGTGTTTCAAGAACAGCGGCAGATACAACTGCTACGTGAAACTATCTACAAAGGCATAACCGAAGCTACCCTTAAAGAGAACCCTATTCCATTCGGTGTTCACTATGTCACCTAATTAAGACATAATTATTTTTGTGTTTCAAGAGCAGAGTCAAAACATACACTGCTAACAAGAAACCGTCTCCAAAAGTATAATCGAAGCTACGTATACATTTAAAGAGATCCCTATACTTCAAAGAAATAAAATACAAATGCACTTTCTTTTAGAAGTAAAACCTTACTATTAGTAATCGTAAAATATTGTGTGTTTCAGCTCTTTCTTGAAAAACGGTTGTGTTTTACAGTCAACTTTCAACTTTAACTGTCTCTGAGTGCTGTTGGCAGTGCATTCCAGAGTTTCGGTGCTGCAGCTGTGAATCATCGATGACCGTATGTGACAGTCCTCGTCCTCGACATAGCTAGAAGACCAGATTCATTTTGAGACCTAAGCCGTCTTTGTGGAGTATACGAGGGTTGTTCATTTAATTCCCGGACGATCGCCATAGCGCTTGATTGGAACATGCGATTTTAGTAAAATTTCGTTTCATAAGACTTAGTCACCAACTTGATTACTTGACAAAACAGGAACTAATTTTATCCAATCGAACACAAACTACGGTTACTATAGTAACCACACAAACGACTACCCGGCCCAACCCAATTTTGTAGTGGTATGTAGAGTGTTAATTAGGTAGGGGTAGTGGTATTATCGCATATTGTAAGCTTAAAACGTCAGCCAACAATATGTATGTATCTATGTCGTGTAATATAACATTTGATGTCAATTCCGTGTAGCCTTTTGCGTTCTAAGGACGAAGAGCGTGCTTCTGTGAATATCGCGATTTGTTTAGAGAAAACAGGTAATGAAACGATTTTATGATAATATTGGCCGTACACTTGTAAAACTTAAGACTCCCTTAAAGAAAAACTCTTCAGACAGTTATCGTAAATGCGGACCGTTGTTTATATATGAAATAAACCGTTCTACGATGACATAGCACCACCATGTGATGATCAAAGGCCAGGCAAACCGAAAGTCATCAACTGGAAATGTCATAGATTCAAGGCCTGTTGTAGGCGGTATACACTAATAGAACAATAAGTGCTGTATAAATTATAGCTACATGCGACTGTATTGTAGTTATAGCATATTACATCACTACTGAACAGTTTAACATGGCAAATATATGTGTCCGGGCAACTAATTAACCCTTAAATAATGATTAAATGATGCAAAAAGTAGCGTTTTAGATGCGAAAACGTCGTAACGTCGCCATTCTTGACGTTGACTTGAGCCGACTAACGCTACACGTGCTTACTAAAACGCTAATATTATGAAATCCCTTCTTCGTACCAAGTTGAAATTTTGTATGTGAATCAAGGAATGATTTAATTGTGCTAGTGTGCGTTTTCATTAATATCCGTCCAATCTTTTTTCAGCAATATCGATCGTCCGGGAATTAAATGAACAACCCTCGTATACCTATAACATGCTTCAATGGACTTTCCATGTAGTGCTTTGAAAACATGAGTCAAGACTTAGGGGTGATGTGATTGTAACGCGGTGGCCGTTTGATGAGGCGACCATGGCAGCTGTATTTTGAATATTTTGCAGTTTATTCAGAATGGTTTCGGGGGACACAGTAACGAATTGCAGTAATCTAGCCTTGATGTTACTGAATAATTGATAAGGGATTTCGTTGCACCGACAGTCAAAAATTTCTGATTTGACCTATTTGTCGGATCTGCATGAAACACGACCGACCGTAAAACAGAGTTTACATTTTTATCCATGTCCAAATGTGAATCCAATATTGCACCAATGTTTCTCTCCATCGACGATGGTCTGATTACAGCGTCGCCAACAATCACTGTGAGATTCTCGGCTGTGCTGGCATTCCGTTTTGGTACAAACAAGATAACCTCTGTTTTGTCAGCATTTAGTTGCAGAAAATTATATTTCACCCAGTGCAAGATATCCTTCAGACAAGCTTTGCAAGGTATCATCCAGCGAGACACAATCTTTTGGTTTGAAAGCCATATACGATTGTGAGTCATCAGCATAGAAAGGACGTTGCAATTGATGTTTTATACAGATTGCACCAATGGTTTTGTGTACATAGTGTAGTTCTTCGGACTAAGCACCGATCACTGTAGTACACTGTAGTTCATTAGTATAGGTTTTGAAAGTTCTCCATCTATACAGACAGTCTGGTAGCGGTCACACAAATACAATTTCACCCACTCTCGATATAGATAATGGCTTGCCTATTTTACCGAAATGATTTCCAAACCTGCCTGGTAGAGTGTTGTATGGTGTCAAATGCTGCAGAAAACTCCAGCATTACCAGGACCGTAGCTTTATTCTGATCTAGAGAGGAGCAAAGGATGTCATTTTGCAACACACGAAGAAAAGAGCCGTTTTATTTTGTAACCACTGGGAACAAGCTCAGCAATACGAGATTTATCGGAGTGTCCCTGTGCCATGTTTCAGTCACATGCGCACGGTTACATCGATCTAATAAACTTGCATGAAAACAATAGGTACAAAATGTAGTTTATTATTAGAAAGGGATTTTTGTCATGCAAGTTTATAAGATCGATGGAATCGTGTGCCTGTGGTTTCAGTTACAGCAACAGATATCATAATCATTACATAATGTGGAATCTAAAAGGGCAATATTCTTGTTTTTGACTGACCTTAGATTTATGCAACACTCCTTTATATAAAGTTGGCCTTTGCCAACAGTGAATGATTAACCGTTGATCTTGTCAAATCATGATGTTGGGAACTATTTTCATTCTCATGATTAGTTCTGGGATTTTAGGAGATAAAGTAGGTACTATAGTTCCATCATTCAAGCCCCTTGTTCGTTTATACTGACCCCCTCTAGTACCCCTTAATTTAAGTATTCAGGGCCCGGTGAGATTTTTTGCCTCGGGTGTTCTCCCGCTTTGAATAAATGAGCTTCTGAATGTATCGAGAACATAATTATATTTCACAAATTTACCCAAGCTTTATCTATGGTTAACGGATTTAAAAACGCGACACTTGGGTATGTTGATATATTTTAGGAAAGCGAGTTCCTATATCAAATATCTTGGTATTTCCGTAAAGGTGAATTCAATGTCGTCATTTTGATACCAAATGTATTAAAATCCAACAGGTATTACATAAATTATAGCGTGAATCAGACATTGGTCCAGAAAACGAAAGTAACATCTTTATCGGCGTATCGAGTGCACTGCTGAATAATAAAGTCGAATGATTAGGCTACGTAATGATAGTCTTAACTTTATGCAAACATTCTAAATTAAATGGAATAAATGACATACGTGTATCCAATTATTTAAAATGTGTCTATATCGTAGCAGAACGCAAAACATGTTCCCGGAAATAAAAATCTCCTAATGTTGCAATTGGTTATTAAGGATGCTTAAGCACACATGGTGTGATTACATTGATTTTATTCCATAAAAATGAATACATTTGATTTCACTGAAATGGTCACTGATTAACACATGTGTAACACCAAAATGTCACAACATGATGAGTATTTAATACAGTTCATCAAAGTGTTAAAATAGGCAGTGTCCTCCTCCAGCGTTCCTAACAGCAACACATCACTGTCTCATAGAACTGCACAATGTTCGAATAAATGCCTTTTAGAAGGGATCTGTCGCCATTCCATCTGTCGTGCAACTTTGAGGTCCTGTACCGTGTTAAGATGACATAGCCGAATTCGTGGCTTCAGATAGTCCCATAAATGGATCCATTCGGCCTCGTAGGTTTTAGATGTGTCCTACTGACATAATAACCGCTACAAAAACATCGACCTAAATTTAACCATGGTGCTTCCGTCAAACATAAGCCCGCGCAATTTGAATACATCGATCGGCGCTATACCTATTGCCAAACGGTCAGAATGCGACTTTCGTTTTCTGGGTCAACTTATTGATTGTACAATATATTTATTAATACTCATCTGATTTTTATTATTTTGGTACCAAAATGACGGCGATAAATTGATCCTTAACTTGCATTGTTCAAATATAGGCATTAACTCGAACCGTTTGCAATAATACAACATACCCCAGTGTCGCGTTTTTAAATCCGTTTAGTATAGAAGACCACGAGTATCCTTTTCCGATGTGTACCAAATGTACTCGCGAAGTCGGGAATATCTCGGGGTGGCATCCATGGGAAGCATCACCGAAGCACTAAGAACCTTGGGGATGCTTGTGCGACAAACACGTAATCCGCGGGGCATCACAGATGTACTGGTAATTTTACATTTTACTTTTTGAAAAATCATGAAAATGCCCGATTTCATTTTGGTCACTTCTCAAATGCTAGTTTTGTGAACGTTTGGACCTTTAAAGTGAATATACATCAAAATGGCCCACAGGAAACATTTGCAAGTTGGTGACATTGAACGAATCATTGGAATGTTACTGGCACGACGAAGTCAACGTCACGATGGACTTCAGTTTTATAATGGACCTTGGTGTGTGTGAAGTTGTACGTTTGTCACTTTCACAATCTCACTCTATAGGTACAACTTCATTAACAAACACACCTCATTTCCCAGTCGATATCGAGTTGAAAAGTCATTCAAGTTCGTCATACTTCGGTATTTCGTTCCAAACTATCAACATGTCCGTGTGGATTTCTGACGTCGACGTCACGTTACGCACCATGTTGAATATGTCATGATATACACGAATTATTGTTTTTGATATGACATGGTTAAAAAAAGGGTCACTAAATCACAGCCACAACTTTATAATTACTAGTTTTCTGCGAAACCTAAGTATTTTATCAAAAGTCTTGGGTCTTTCGCAATTTTGTTAATGTGACGTAACACATTAAAACAAGACCTATGTATCTGATCTTGGTTGAAAATGGTAAAAACAGAAAATGATCCACCCTTGCTACAGTACTACGTGTATTCAATTACAGATATTCACACTTCCACAAATAAATGTTAATGAACACTGAATTAGTGCTCAAGAGATGGATTTGTTATTCCAATCTGACACTTATATTATGTCTTTTGCAAGGTACTGGTGACGTTGTGACAAGAAAAGGGACTTTACTCATACCAACATTGTGCAACAGAGATTTCGTAGTTGTTTCCCTTTAATGTAAAAAAAGACTTTCGGTGTGCAAA
Source organism: Spisula subtruncata (assembly GCA_963678985.1). Classification (NCBI taxonomy): domain Eukaryota; kingdom Metazoa; phylum Mollusca; class Bivalvia; order Venerida; family Mactridae; genus Spisula; species Spisula subtruncata. The sequence continues at coordinate 13,225,884 of OY787665.1, forward strand.
AACAACTTGTCACAGTAACTTTCCCCATCTCTCACACTTGTGTATGATAAACCACTTTTGATATCTTTGTTCTTGAGAAGGATCTATATAAGTGTGTTACTAAAAACCAGTCAGTAACGATAAAACAAAAGCTTTGAAACAAATAAGTATTGCTTAATGCTAAAGAGCCTCATTTAATGCCTCAAGGGACAAGTGCATTATTTTGCTTCAATCAATACATCAACAAAATAAATTAATTGCATTTACACCATATCAGCTATGGAATTCAACTTTTATAACAACATTGCTCCAGTTCTGTCTACAGGATTAGTATATTTAATTTAATGACTTGTTTGAGCATAGCAAAGACGTTCATACACGTGTATGAACGTCTTTGAGCATAGTAATATGAATTATATCAGATAGCCTCCTGGATTAGTGCTAATGCATTATGTAACTTGGGAATACTGTGTATATTGTATAACAATAAAGCATTATAGATACAAGCTCTTACAATGACAGAAAAAATACAGGGAACACTATTGATGTAATGTAATCAGGAACTGCCCCTTGTGATAGACACTAACTGCAAATGAATGTACATTGTAATATACATCATATACCCAAAAGCAGAATAAAGCAAGTCAGGTAAATAATCAATTAATAATACCAATCTGAACTAAATATTTGCTTGAACAAAGTTTGAACATTCACGCCCAACCAGCATTTTTCCGTCGTCCTTCGTAACAGAAGAGTTATGACAGTGTGTTGACTTTTATTTGAAAGGCTGATTTGCGCTGATTTTTTTTATTGAGTTTCGCATTTCTCTTACAGTTTGATAGTAAAGTCAATTTTCCTCCACATGTGAAGAAGTTGTCAGTTCATCATGGAAGAGTCAGTTAGTACTGGTTGATTACAGGGTAACTGGTTAGATGTATTGGCCTCCATATTATATAATAGAACAAGACTGTGTTCAGTAAAAGCTTATGTCCCGGTAGAAGCCTTGTCCATAACAAACAGCCAAGTCATTCAGGGGACATAATTCTGTTGAAATGTTTGATAGTGTTACATGGCTTTGATGATGTTATGTTTTTATGATTGTAAAAAAGGATGCCAAGTTTGTAAGCAATGCATTGATGGACTTCAAAATTATTTGAGAATCAACAGTTTGTAATGAATGGACGAACGGACAGGTGCATCGCTATATTCCTCGGCAACAGTAGATGTCGGGGAATAAAAATTGTTGCTTTGAGATTGAAACTGTGACATGTAAAAATTGAATGGTCACTACCGGTCTTTTATAGTTTTAGAAAAGAAATGCTGGCACTAAGAAAATAATAAAGATAAATGTGTGCAGTTGTCTTTAAGACACGTCTCTTATTCAGCAGATTTGACATTCTTCTCTGAGTCTAAATCAGGTGACATTGTACACAAGCCTTTATACTTCTATGAGGATTTATTTTCAATACATGATAATTATGTACAATGATATAAGAATGTTAAACATATTGCACGTTATTAAACAACTCGACACATATATTTGGCACTATGATCTATGCATGTTAGATGTATTCAATGTTTGTGAGGAATTTGGTCCCGGAATTAACAATCACAAGATGTTCCATCTGTTCATGACTTGAACTGGATCAATGCCTGAAATTTATAAACATTAGCAATAAGGGATTTTAAAGTTAAACAATTTTAAACCCTTTACTCCATACAAGCTATACAATTATGATAATATATAGCTGGAATGTGTACCAATATCCAGAATGATCTCCCTTGATAGGAGTCTTCATAAATATAAGTTATAAAATTAGCATAACTATTTACGAGAAAAGGAGTCTGCTTTATTGTTAGCATAGACCTCTCAGCCTGTCTTGATATAAAGCTAACTTATTTCTACTTGTTACTGTTAAATTTCATGGATTTCGTGGTTCAAGGTAAAATCCCATCGAATAATAATTTAGACCCATGTATTTATTACCTGAAATGCAAAAACCACGAAACTTTGACCCATCAAAATAAAATGATTTTTCAGTATTAGGTTTTGCTTATTAACAAATTATCCAAAACCTACTTACTTTGTTTGCTGCCTCTAAACTAGATATAAGGTTGTCTAGTTGTTCTTTATTTAGTTCCACAGTGACATTATTTCTCCCATCAGATGTTTGTACAGTCATATCAACAGCTAGCACTGATTCCCTCAAACTGGATATCTTATCACTGGACATCACAAGCTAGAAAACAAATACATGACTATTGTGATATAAACACGATATGTTTTAGTTCATTAAAGGATTTCCAATGCAACTGGGGACAGTAAACATGTTTTTCAATCACATTTGTATATATATGGATAGTTTATTGTTCCCCTATCTTAGATAAAAGGGTATATTGCTTTGCACATGTTGGTCAGTCTATCGGTAGACCTAATGGTTTCAGTTAAATAACTCAAGAAAGCTTTGTCCTATGATCTTCAAACTTTACATGGAGGTTGGCCACTAAAGTAAATTTTCAGCATCACAACAAATTTCTCAGATCTAAAAAATGCTCTGACACCAAATGTGAAACAAAATTTACACTTATCCTTTAAGTATCAGTTTCAAAGTAACTTGCCTTCAATTTCCAGTCAAAGTCTGTCATGTGAGCGAGTGATATAGCATGACTGTCACTCAACAATTGAGATCTAATGTCACTACTTCTACTCCATATAACATCATTCACTATAGATTTGTACTCATCATCCAAACCATCCAGTTGTTTTAAAATCTATGAGAAGAAAAACAAACACATATAATTAACATCAAGTTTTAAAATAGAAAAAAGTTAAAAATTTTAAAACATACTTGAACATAATGTATTCAAATAAACAAATCTGGCACTGTCTAAAATAATCCTAGGGTCTTAACTTGGTTGGGGGGGGGGGGGGTAATAATATAAATTACATTTGTAGCTAGTAATCCTGAAGAAGCTACTTTATACTAGAATTGTTACAATTAACAGACACTATTATGTTATACACAAAGATACTTGGCAATTGCAAAGACCTAAATTACAGGTCTTTAGGTCTTTTGATACTTGTAATAAGAAATAGGTTCTAAAATTATGCCATCCTCATACAGTGCTTAGTCAAGTTCCCAAATTGTGTCAGATGAAAAATATATATGCAGGTTGAATGAGAATGAATTATGTAGGTTTGAAGAAAATTTACTTGATCTTTGGTCCACGAATCTTTGACAGCATTTTTAAGAAGGTTGGTGTATGTATCAGAGAGTGACCACCATTCTTGGAGGGATAGGTTCTTGGAGTATTGTTCATAACTCAATCTTGCTCGGTGACATATTCCATCTGTTAACCCATGTAACAACTGAAATATTGAAAACATTGTATCAATTTAGAGTGATATTCCAACCAAACACGTAGAGATATCGGTAGTTGTTTGTTAAAGGCTTTTAAGTGGATTAATTTCTACCAAAAAGCAGTTGATATTTTGCTATCAGCAAGCTTACAATGATAGCTAGACATGCTTGTTGTCACATTGTGGTATTCCACATCCAAGACTACCAGACTTTGTCACTTTTTTTATGACAAAACGTCCTAAGGTCACGATTTCAGATATTATACATGTGTTTTTCACTGCAACCTCCAGTGCCCTCATCAAGTGACCGTCATTCGAGATAATGGTTGAAGAATTTTTGTTGACACTGGCTTTATCTGTTTTCTTAACAAATTTTCTACATTTTGATATCTAAAATACAAGATCAAAATGATTTGCATTTGGTAATTTTCTGTATTTCCTTTCGGTTCCATAATAACGAAAACTGGTTACTCTACTGTATCTATTTTACATGACATAAGATTTTGGCATAACATTGTACAAAACTTTATGGCACAAAATGAAAACATTTGGTTATATTATGCCCGCCCAGGGGGACAGTCGGTATACAGGGGAATTAGACTTGTAAACGAATCATTCCGACAGGCAGGAATTCAAAAACCTTATGGACTCCGAGTCCCAAAGAATAGACTAGTGAAATAAGTCCTGTTCCAAGACTGGGAATAACAATACTATGTGATTATGTGTCCCATCCTTGGGGATTTAGACAGTAAGCTTCTTCATCTGATGTTGTACAATCATACAGGTGAAAGTGAGATTTTGAAATCCAAATTTATTTACATGTCCAGTGGTTTAAAAATTTCTTTTTACAGTGCTGCGCAGATAAAAACAGTCATTTCCACGTCTAACAGAGCTGGGTCTTCTGGACTTCCCTCTTAAAGGTGTCGATGGTTGGTTTGGCAGCTTGCTACTGACTTGGAAAGTCCACTCCAAAGCCTTATAGTGTCGGGGAAGAAGCTCTTCTGGTAGCAGAAAGGCCAGTTTAGGTAGTTGAGTCCATGTCCTCTGATTGAAGTGGTTGGTACAGGGTACATGGCAGGGACATCAACCAAGTTGTATGCAACTCTATACATCATAGTAACCCTGGCTTGGGTGCTCCTCTCCTGTAGTGAGGGCCATTGCAGTTGATTCAGCATGGTAGTAACGCTAGATTTTCTTCTGACGTCTGAGAAGACCGTTCGTGCAGCCCTGTCCTGTACCATCTTGAGCTTCCTGACAATTGTATTGGTGAATGGATCCCATATGACTGCTGCATACTCAGTTAGTGATCGAATCAGGGTAGTATTACACAGCTCCTTAGTCTTTCTTGGGCATTGATGGATGTTTCGTTTGATGTAGGCTAAGGTGGAATTTGCCTTCTTTGTCACAGAGTTTATATGGCTGTTCCTGTGTTCCAATTAAGTGTCTTGTGTATATTTACTCCAAGCATTGTCTCTGCGGTGGAGCAAAGACCTAAATTACAGGTCTTTGGGTGGAGATTTAGACATCATATAATTAAAAATGTCTAATTCCCCCTGGTTCGCCAAGCCGCCCCACTAGGCGGCAAGATATTGACCGTGGAACTGAGAGCGTTGGATTGGTTCAACTAGATCCTAGCATGTTTCTTGGCGCTCTTTCTGGTTCTTCGGAGCACTTTGCTTTGCACAAATAAACATTAAACAAAATTAGCTTCATCTACCAGCAAAAGCGATTTTTGAGGCAACAGGGCACTGGACACCACCAAGGACCAGTAGAAAGCCCAAAGATAGTGAGATACTGGGCAAAACTACAAAAGGAAATATAAATATTAAGTTTTAAACCACAGTTCTATTGCACTGTTAAAGCTTGGTGTAATTAATTTGGTGCATAGCATACATTTTCACACGATTTAACCTCGATCTTTTTTAACAGAGCTAAATCTTCCATGGGGGCGGCCATGTTGCTGCAAGTCAGGTGACAGTTGCTATGTAAAGCTTATTTTGATTAGATCGTGTATTCCATTTCATCCAATCAAAAGAAAGATAACTTTGACAGGTGTTTATCTTGACTGGTTTTCAAATCAACTAAAAATTTGGCAACCCGTCTGGTCTTAAAACGCATTTGTTATTACGTTTTTCATTGGCCAATAAAAATCTATAAACCAATGAAAACGTCGATAACACTGCGCTGGTTAACAACGTCATATTTTGTTATTCCATGTTTACAAGAAATATTGCTGGAATGATGTTCCAAAAGAGAAACTAACGTGAAAAGTTCCGTCATGAATTGACACGTGAATCAACTAGAAACATGGTGGACTAAGCAGGAGATTCGTTATCGTGTTGTGATTGTGGTGGATAATAACTGTTGTGAATGTGACACAATTTCGTCATAAATCCTGTTTTGAAATCAAAATTATTTATTGGGAGTGTCATAAAACCGTCCCCCTGATACTCTATTTTTATGCTTTTGATTGCACTAATATCTAACCATAAGCATCAAAATATGTAGGTTACTATACTTACATACTGAGACCATTCAAAACCATTTTTGTTTGCCCACCTGTTTTTATTTGGGGGCTATTTTGCATTGTTGTCTGTTTAATTTATTGTAGTCAAACTCAAAGTTGTGTTAAGAGCTGCTGATTTTTATTTTATTCTGTCTGTGATATATATCTACTTACAAACTGAAGATGGGAAACTTTTTGAATCGAGCCAACAAGTCGGGGCCAAAGTACAGACTTATCGCGCCGAACCATGAATGCGATGTGGCAGTCAAATCACCGGGCCATCCAAATAAAAACTTCAGATCAAATCGTATCAAAACCACGAAATATTCCGTCCTGACTTTTCTGCCGAAAAATTTATTTGAACAGTTTCATAGGTTTGCGAACTTGTACTTCTTATTTGTGGTTGCATTGAACTGGGTACCACAAGTTCAAGCATTTGGAAAGGAAATTGCTATGATACCCATTGTATTTGTGTTAACTGTAACAGCTGTAAAAGATGCATTTGAAGACTTTCGACGATACAAGTCGGACAGGAAAGTGAATAGCAGTAGATGCAGGGTGTTTTCTATAGAGTAAGTATAGAATCTGGGATTAGGTCAACAACTTCCAGTTAAAAGTCAGGTACTGACACTGTCCTTGAGTGTACTGTTTATTAACCAAATACAGGCCTATGCCTGCTATGGTAAGCTATCCCGGTTGTATACCTGGATTCTGGTTAAATGGGTGACTGCAGTCTACTAATAGTAAAACACAGCATATAAACTAAATCACTGGAAGACTTATTGGGATACTCTTAACTCTATAATTCAACATGTAGTATGACTCATTGCAATTAAATTACATCATGTATGTAACATTTGATCACAGTATGACATTTTGGAATACTAATAATTGTATAGATCTATTCATGTCAACGTGTAGATGTATGCCTTAATCCTTTATATTGCGATATTAAACGGAAGTTCACTCGTTTATAAATACTCTGTTAAATTACCAGATCGGTATAAAAAAACTTTTTAATATAATATTGAGATATCATGGTTCAACGTTCCGTGACTAAAGGTTGTATCTTTTCGTTCTTGTGAAATCTCTACTTTTGTGGCTATGGTATAAATCATGTAAATATATATTGTCATTTATGATGATTTACAATGATGAGGCTAACCAAATTATATACATGTAAGTTTCGTCAATATGGATCATTCAACTTTATGGAATCATTTATATTTGATCAGTCATAAAATTAGATTACACTAAGTCTTGTAAAGTTGTTTTTATATATATTTCAGGGATGATAAGCATGACTTTCATTCAAGAGATTGGTGTGACATCTATGTTGGTGACATCATCCATCTGTCGTGTAATGACATCATTCCAGCAGATATTATACTCCTACAATCATCAGATGCACAAGGTATCTGTCATGTGGAAACCATGAATCTGGATGGAGAAACCAACCTAAAACAGCGACAATCTGTTACTGGTATACCATATGAGGTAAGGCAACAATTCAACTTGATTTAAGGACCTTTGGAGGCTTTCAACAACAGTCCTCAGTGACATAACCCCATGGCCTAAATAGTGGGATTAAGAATTCAATCATGACAATTTTTTTCATGAGCATGCAAATGTTGTAATACACCCTATAGTATTACACGATTGTATATGCCAAAAACTTATTAAAAAAGTAACATTTTGCATGAATTTGAATGGTGGTACATTATGATGTACTGCAAGTGACAAGGTCTGTATAATTTTTATGTGCATACTGTTGGGTGTGTTGGTTCAATCAGTCACAGGAATTAACATTATATTTATAAGCTCGTTACTGATCAATCAATGAAACATATACACATATTTCTCAAAATTTTGTATGAACTATGAAGTTACTGTACATCACTGTTGCTGTATATCAGGCCTAGTATTTTTCAAGCTGTCGTCTGATTTCAGGTTTCGAATCCTAAATTTTCCTTTGCTTGGTAATTATCATTCATTCACAGGTCTGAAAATCCAAAGTTTCAAAAACTCAAACTCTTTTTTTCGAAATTAACAAAGAAGGAAAATTTTATAAAAAATTTCCAGTTAACAAAATTCAATATATTGTTATTCTCTATTTTGCAGGGTGGATCTTACAAACCGGCATCATTTAAATATCAAATAGAGTGTGAGCAACCTAATGCTGAAATTTACAAATTTAATGGATGTGTGTAAGTATTCAACAATTTTTGCATACTATCATAAATTTATTCGTTTTTATGCCCAGGTGTCTCCTGAGCATGTAGTGATTGACTGTTCATTTGTCTGTCTGTTAAAACACTAATATTTTAAGGCATTGCTTCCGAACTTGGCATACTTGTTAACCGTCATAATTAAATGAATTATGGCTCCTGATTGAGTTTTTATGGACAAGGCTTCTGAACGCAGTCTTGATCTTTTGCTAACAATTATGAATACAGATGTATTATCATATATATACACTGTTAACCCTAATATGAAGCTAGACATCCTGATAGTTTCAAAACAAAAATTAACATACACTGATACAGATTATGATCATATTGTATTTAAGTATCATAATATCTAAATAAAGCAAATTAACATACATTGTATTCGCAAATATATCATGTTAAACATGACATAATCGTCTACATGATCAATCAGGTGCATCTATAACAGTGCATTTATCATATTGTATATGTAACAGGCCATAATAATTAATATTTTCTGATAAAAACACTGAATGTAAAAAATTGTGTTTTAACCTGTCTGTCTATACTGTGGTCACCGCCAGGTTTCTGTAATCCGTTGGTTGGATAATGTAAGAATTGTTGTTGGAATTTGATTACGATGCCATTCATTGATTGGCTGTTTAAGACAAGATGTAGCTATATATAGGTGGCCGTTGGTATCAGAGGTTCAATTATAAATGGAACAATCAGAAACCTATTTGTGTGTTTTCTCCAATTCAAGTTTAATTTTGATATTGTCCCTTTAGAATTTTGAACCCTACGGCCCTTCCCTGGGGAAATACCCAGATAATCGGCAGATTACATGAACACCTCATAAATATTGTTTACTGGACTGTTGCATTTCATGATTTACTGGTATATAATTTGAATTTTTTACAATGAAAGGACATACTGCGACTATATAATATATGTTGTAGTTATCTATTCTGATCAATAACATGTCGTTAAAAGTTCTTAAGCATAGATTATAGTTTATTCATTTGTATACAGGTTAGAGTCTGTTTACTGTCAGTGCAGATCTAGCTTGAGCTATATTTGGTCTTCAACATTAACTGATAAGTAAATAAATGGCTGACTAGTACACGAATCCTTCTAATATATTATTTTGCATGAAAGCCTTTCTTTTTAAATCTAATCAATAAAAATATTTGTAATATCGGTTTCAAAATGCAGTACTTACCAGTATGTAGGTGTGTACTACCTAAAATGAGGTACCGGTGATTCATTACTCCAGTTTGAATTTGAATTTTAAAACAAGTTTGAAGAAAAACTATATCATGAATTCAATATGTTGGTTAACTTATGTGAATTTAGATTTAGAAGTTGAAGTAAATTAAACTCACTGTAAATGGATTTGGTTGGTTGTTATTGAATGCTAGGAATCATATAATAAAATTGAATGTTTTAAAATTCAATAACAATTCAGTTCATTTATCATTTATTCTCTTTGGTAAAAGGGAAAACAATTAAAAACTTGTGATACAAAAACAATTTGACCCTTGGCACGCTTTCAAGAAGCCATGTTTTGACGTTTTGGGAAATTTTCTTCAAAATCTACCTGTAGGTATTTTCGCTAAATGATGGTAAATGACACTGAGTACAATATTATGCAAATATTTATTGAAACTTGACCCCTTAAGGCTTTAATATGAATCCCCTGATATTGTACTGATTTGTTTGAGGAATATTTTTTGAATACAAAAAATGTCAAAAGTTAGTACACACTGAGGCGAGTTTATGTGTACCAGTCCATGTGTACCAGTCCAGTATGTGTTATAAAAGGAATTATGAGTGTGACCTTATTAAATTACCTGTTCGTTTTATAGCGTCTATGTTGACTTTTGTTTCGGGTCAAGTATGTCAATATTTATGGATAAACAAATATGCAGGGGTGTGGTGTATTTGCCACTCGGTGATTAAATCATCTCCCCCAACCGTAGTGGATAGAGTTTCCAGTTACACAAGATTTAGTACATTCTTTCTTTTCACTGGGATTACGCTATACCCATGTCCCATATCACATTAATTTCACAAGATGTACTTTTAATGTCAGTGATGTGATTGTTTACTGAATAAGCCAAGTACGGCTGTACCCAGGAAATCTGTTTCTTAGACACGGTTATTTATCATTGAGGTAGTTCCATTAGGCCCCCTTCCTCTGGGAAAGATCTTTGAAATTATACCTTTTTTTCCCCAAAATATACTTCCACAACACCAGTTACTTATTTTACCAAAATACCTTTACTTTTCCTCTTAATTTAAGGTCTAAGGCCATTTTCCCAAAATTGGGAAAAAGTCCAAAATCAGTAAAAAGCCCAGAAATTTCGACTTTCTGTCCATTCCATGGATATGATAGAAGTGACCCTTATATTATAAAATTCTATATAGATCTGTGTGACAATAAATAAGCTATATCATTATGATTCATGATTGCCTTGTAAGTTGAAAAATAAAACGCCCAATGATTTTATATCGCCATACTAACCAACTTGAAGAATCTTGTTTAATGCATAAGATAAATATTGTGCTATATGTTATAAACCTGGTGATCAGGTTGAATACCAGATATATAGATTAATTATTCTCTCCGGGGTTGACGGATCAATAATAATATATAAAATACATGGTGACATTATTAAAACCAAATATACACAAGAATTATTTACTTTAGCGTGAAAGAATTGTCAATTAACGAAGAACAAATTATTTTTACTAAATAAGGGCATAGATAGTTCCTGGTTTAATTAATTTCCTTCATTGTATTACTCGTTCTAATTACTACTTTTGGTAAGGGTGTTATCAAAGAAATTGTAATTTTTTATCTAAAGATAAAATATCTTGAGAGAAATGTCCTTTGTCGGAAGATGTTGGATTTTTATCTTGAAATGACAAGAATGTAAAATGTTTTGTAGCTGTGTTGTTTTAAGTACCGGGTATGTACTCATTTTTATGGGCAGAAATATGTTGCAACAGTGGACCAGAGTTAAGTCATAGATGTGGGTTCCACCCGGTTTTATCCCTTTTTTCATGGCTTTCTAGTTCCAACTTTGTCATGTCTTCGAAACGTCATTGTTATTCTTTAACTTAAAAAACGTAAATTGTTTCGAAACGTATAGCAAAGTATTGTGTCTTTATTGAAATTTTGATTTATTTGGATAGTTTTGAAAAAGTAATGCATGTTCCTAAGAAAATTTAAAAGGACTGGTGACATGAAAAAATTATAGGAGCCTTAGGGGTTCTGCCAAGATAGGAATTTCTTCATTTTGTCCTTAAATGTTCTCATTCTCAATATTTTGAAATCTTCTTTTAATTTAATGTTATATTTCCTGTCTATTTTAATATGAAGTTCAATTGATTATGTCATAACTTTATTATGAAGAGCATTTTTGTTAAAGCCTTTCCCCTAAAATCATGACTGGGTATCGAATATCAAAATACAAAATGTTGAAAGTTTCTAATTGGCCATTGTGTAAGGCTTTGAAACACGAGGACTCTTGGTTTAACTTGTATTTCAAACAAGGCATGTCTTTTGTTGGTATTTTGGAAAAAGGCCTTGTTAAATTTCGATAAATGAAAGAACAAATGATCGAGACGGCTTGTAATGTATGTGTTTAATTTTATGCCATGATGTGTATACTTCAGACAAAAAATTGTTATTTATAAATGTTATTTGAGTTTAAAAAAAATAAAGGCTATACTCGACATGTTAAATGCATGATCAATTCAATAATTTATCACAGTTTGTCTACCAGTAATTTTAACTTTAAAAGCAGATTAATAACTGATTAATAAACAGACCATGAACAATAGATTATGTCTACCCTGATAAATTGTTAGTCTTTGTTCCTCGATCTATGCTAATGGTATTAACTGTTTCAAATATAGTGTGTTAAAAATGGCATAAAGTCGTGTAACTGTGGTCAATATCTGGTTAACGCATGTCTAAGCATGGTAGTGTTGTATAATCATTGTCTGAACAAAGCGTGGATCATGGATCGATAATCCACTCCTGTAAGGTTAAATTATAGGACACAGTAGTAAATGATCTTCAATAGTAACCAGTAGTGAAGTTATATACACTACCATACATACCAATACATGTTTGTTAGTGAGTCGTTACCAGGTTATTATGTTAATATGTCATGAAAACCTTGTACAAATTGCTTTAAACTATGTGACTTCTTGTTGCCTTTAAACCAAGGTTTCAGTACAAGTCTATGCTATAAATCGCTGGCTTAGAATGAGAAGGTCGTAACTACTACTTACAACTTTTAAGACTCATCCATATTTGCAATCTGCATCATATGGCGCTTCTTATGAGCCTATTTTCATGAAAATCGGAAGAAAGGTGTTAAAGCTTGTTTTAACATAAGTAAAGAGTAGATTTCAGAGAGCTTTTTCTTGTTTTCTCAAAATATCGAATTTGTAGTTACGACCTTCTCATTCTAAGCCAATGAAATGTTTATAAGTATGATCTAGTTTTTTTTATAGGCCAAGGAATTCATTCAGTGCTGTTCACATGAATAATATATGTCAATGAATCCATGAAATGTACACACTTATAAACTAGAAGGACCATATTAATATGAAAGGAAAAATATAATGTAGTGAATTCAGACTTTTACAGATCTTTCAAAGTTAATCAAAACGGTTTATAAACATAAGTTTGTCTGGCAGGTTAACTGTGTTTATCTAGGTTTAACTTGGTATACTATATTCTATCGAATGTTATAGTTCCCTCATTAGTATTACTTATTGAATCGACTATATCAAAAGACTATAATGTTCTTCTATTTTGGTATGAATGTAGCAGATATATGTTAAATGATATCGTTTAAGCTATTGATTTTTGTTCTACCTTATATGGGTAAAACTGAGGGTAGATTATAACTTGACTTAGTAGAAGAATACTACGGCTTTTCCTTATGTGGGCGTTGTCTATGTTAAACCATAATTATATAGTTGATTCAATATGTAATACTAATGAGGGAACTATCCCATTCAAAATAATAGCGGGGACTAGGTTAAAGTATTCTAGGATTCATTGTAAAATGCCGTTAACTCGGGTATACACAGTTAAACTAGATAAACATAATTTACCTGACAGACGACTCAATGTTGAAAAACGATTCTCGTTTAATTTTGAAAGATCTGTAGATGTAAAAATTACTAAAAATAAACAACAACCACATACATGTGTCAACCATATACATGTGTGTTATATTTGTCTGATAAATTAATTCCTTAGTTTAACTGTCCTTGATGATAAAGACCTGATACATACATTGTCTTGGACACTTCAAATAAAAGCAGCTGATTGGCCGGATTTGAATTTTTGAATTAATTATAGTCTATGCGAACTTATCAGTCCATTTTATAGTTGGTGTCGTTGATAGTTTATGATTTCTTTTATACAAATACTCGACAATCCTTTATGTACATAATGACCATGACCAGTATTTATTTAGCGCATACTTTGGGTCGATTATGTTATGAATTTGACAACTTTTATGATTTTGTTGCTAGTATTACGAGTAGTTTCAATTTCGGCATTTTTTAAGTGTTTTAAAGTTTAAAACTAAAACTCTTTTCCTATTTTGAAATGCAGACCATGTATGCAACACTATCGATTAGTCATGTTGAAGACATTGGCCCATAGTTTGAATATTTCATTATATTATGTGAGGTAGTGTAATATTAGCCCTTGAGAGTAAGGGGCGTAGGCTTACCTATTACATGGGTGAAAGTTTTCAGGCATATGCTTGAACTTTAGGTTTATGAGTGAATCAAGATGTCTGTTTTTCTTTATTTTCCCTATATAAATTTTCAGTTTTTGAGAATTTCAGGTTTTCAAAATTTCTAACTTTTACCCATGCTATTAGATACACAAATCATGTCTGTGAATATATGAAGTTCATTTCCCCTGTTGCCAATCTTCTTTGTCACAACTGGCCACTTTTGAATAAACAGCCACCTGCTTAATACCTGGACCTCAAATCACCCGGTCCCTGGGCCAATAAATTGTCTTCGTTGTTAAGCCACGTCTTAATTTTGTCCAACACTGCCCTGTTGACCGGCCAATGTTCGTATGTCCTCCAATTGGCCAAAAGTATGCTGGTTGGTCATCATACCATTGACCATTGGTTTAATTAAGACAGGATAGGCTATTCATACATTACAACATGTATATTTAATGTTTGGTGTCATATTTAAATACTTTTGCTTGTACCTAATTACTAAATTCTCCATCATCAGTTATTTTAAGTAGATGACTTGACGCAATAAATGGTCCTGCAGTTATATCTCTGTGACCTATATATTATTATAACCTTGCGCCACATTCAGTGTGCCAGGTACTTGTATCTGAAATTGATAGAAACCCTAATTGTCTGAAATGGGCAATGTGGTGCTACAAGTATGAGAGGGGGACATGCGGCCCTATTATAGCCCCTACAAGGCGTGAAATTACGACCCAGTGGATGTTAATACCGATGAATGCTGCTTGTCAATGGGCAGATTTTACTTCCCTCCGTATAGTTTGAATCATTGTCGTGGATAGTGCAAATTATCAGTGTATCGTATGATTCACAATCACTATCAGCCTTAAGTGCTCCTACTAGCCTAGTGACTTGAATATTGCTTGACAGACACAAACGTAAATCTTAGGCCTGTCTAAGCCCGCCTACACTATCTTAAGTTAATAAAATCACGCTACTCAACATTGTGCATTGCAGGGTAAAAAGGGTAAACTTCCTTTTTGCAACTGATTTCTAGTATTATTATCACTACGGTAAAATGATACAGTTTAGAAATATTGTTCGATCAAAGATTGCAACATAAACAAAACCTTGCAGACCTGTATAACGGTGTGACCCTCAAAAAAGGTATGAGAAAATTGAAATCGGGACAGGTAAGGCAGCACTCAACTTAATCATGCTTGCCCCATTAAAACTATGTTACAATGATGAGATTTGTCAAGTTACTTCTGCTCTATAGGATGAACATCTCAACAACTGCATTTAGGTTGTAGTCAAGATGTAACTCCTATGGATTTAGTATGTTGAAACATATTCTATAAATGTCTCTTATAATGTATAATGTACAGAATCTTAATTAAATGTAATATAAGAGGCATATTTGTATAACACAGCATGTTGAAGGATTGTTCATTTACACATTTATCATTGTGTTACATGTTAAAACTTCTCGTTAAAACTTGTATGTATGTTCAACATACACCTGTATTCTCCTGTTATCAGTGAGTCAGCATCATGCACAGCTTGTAAGACTTGTTTTGATAAACTCTGTGGTAATCATCCCTTTCTGTTCTATAATGTTGTCCCCTCGCTCATTGTCTGTCCTTTCCCACCTGTCCTTCCATCTTCTGTCCCCTCTGTCCCTGCCCATCCTCCTCCTGCCAGTCACGTTCCCTCCTCCTATCCATCTCCTCATATTCCTTCCGACATGTAATGTCACTTCCCTTGTCCTCCATACCTGTCCCCTCCATTCCTCAACCCACCTATCCTCTCCCCTCATAACTCTTCATCTGTCCACTAAACTGCCCCCTCTGTGTATGGCCTCTACCCATATGACCTCTCTAAATATGCCCCCTCCAAATCTGTACCCCATGTATGACCCATCCTTGACTGTTCCTGCCCATCTGTACCTCTTTACATTTCCTCTCCCCCTTTACCCCTGTTTAAAAACAAACACTGGTCCTCAAAGACAAGTGCTTATTTCTAGTTTCAAAATTTAATCCATTAACAATACTAATTGTATGATATGAAAAGCAGGATTTGTTAATTTAATCTACTGGTAGTCTAATATTAATAAAGCTGAAATACATGGTATGTGTAGGATCCGTTTCTGAATCTTTCAGGACTGATTTTCAAATAATGTCCATCCCTGGATGATAATCAAGCAAACAAATTCATGTGGCCTTGAAATCTACTTCAAAAGTGGAAAATTTGATTTTCCTTATCTGACTATGTGAATATAAAGATATTTGGCCCCTTACATAATGATTTGCAGTGTCAAGGTGTACTGAAATAACTTAGCGAATGTACGGTTATGTGTAAAGTCTATATATAGTAACATGATTATCGTAACAAGGAAGTACTGTCCCTGAACCCTATTTTTCATGTATTGAACAATCGATTCTCGTCACATGGTATTATGCTATTATACATGTTTGAATGTTAAGTGGTTATTGTTAACTTCAAAGCATGTAATATCGAACCACTAGTGTCCAAATTAACACTAACAGACATTATATAAGTTAACAACAACAACAACAACAAATTGGCCATTATGTTGAAAATATCATGAATTAAAATATTTTCTTTGTATTGCACTCAAGTGGACGTTAATTTGTGTTAATAAAAGGGGCATATAAAATTTCCTCCCGATTATTTTTGTCACAAGTACATTTCATCATTTCCCTTTCAAACAAGCCAATCATCATGCAGCTAATTCAGGTTTTGTATTGTTGTTTTAAGTAGGGAAATTCAAGATGTGATAAAAATTGTTCAAGAAATCCTTCCAATTTCTTTAAATTACATACTCGCATAAAAGATGATACTTGTATTTCAGTCAATATGTCACCTTCCTAACTTTAATAGGGGATTAAATAGCCAGCAAAGCTGGCTATTGTAAAAACCCATACCAATAATGTCCACGTGCGTATCTTCGTCGAGTCTCTGCAGGTACTAATGCTTTCAGAAAAAGTTATTTCCGGTCAAAAATTTCAGGCAGTTTTCCGAGGTGAATTGTCCTTTGAATTAAAAAAAAATAGCAATCTGTAAACGGTTGCCCCCTATCATTTTCTTCCGAATTATAACCATCTTTAAAAATATTCAATAAGTAAAATAAACTATTTAAAAAAACAAAGGGAAGTAAGAAATACGCTACTGTACTGGATACACGGCGCCAATACAAGACGTGATGTCATGACGTCGCAAATAACAGGAAATGACGTCATACCAAAAGTACGCCAAATAGACTCATGACGTTACGTTGCAATGTATAACAAATCAGTATAATATAGGTCCAACTCCAGGTTAGGGATGCCTACACTTATTCCAAACATAAACCACAGATACATAGCCAATCTAAAATTTTGAATAATTATTATTTCTGGTCTTAAATTCAAAGAGGAAAAGTGATCAGTTGCTGATCAATTACTATCTTTGTATATTTTATAACATCTAAATTCAACTCATATTTAGTTAGTTTTTATCTGAAACATAGCTTAGCAGATATCCAATGTGTATTTAATCCCTCATTTAGGCGGTGCCTTAGTTCATATTATTTATATTATATGTAGTAATAATCATGACAATATTTATTTTTGGCTCTTTTGTACTAACATTAGTCTGGCTTCCCAACCAGATAGTATATTTTATCAATCAAAGAGCATTTATAACTTCTTTCAATTTTGCTAGATTTTATTCTGAGCTTGATTACCTATGGTTGAGGGTGCAAAGGGGAATAATTTCATGAAAAAAGAGTTGATTGAGGCGTTATTGATAGCCGGCTATCTAATGGAATAGGAAATAAATTTCTCCCATGTAGGTGAAAGGACAAGTTACTGATAGTTAATAAAATGAATAAATTTGTTTGCGTGGATATTGAAGCTATTAATTGATTACTATTTTAACACAATGAATTACTTATTTATTCCACCATAAATTACATTTTTTGGATGGATAATGTTCATAAGTAAAATAGAAAATGTTTCCGTTTTAATAATTCAATTGCTGATCCCTTTTAGCGTAGACTTGCTGGGGTGTCTATTTTTTTTTTACTACTGAACTGATCGCTAGTTTTATCGTTAGTTTTATTCGTTTACCAATGATGCTGATGATTTCGCGTGATAACAATAATATAGAGTTTCATATAAATTTTCTTATTTATCAAATATAGATAATGAAAAGAAAATATATTGCTAAAATTTATCGTTAAACATTTTGTGTATCACCGGGTTAAGTCTATTTATAAATTCATTACTACATGTATAGACCCCTTTCATCAAATCTCCACCTGACTGATAAGCTCATGAATTATATAATGTAGGCTGGTGATAAGCCTCCAGTAGTACATTCAGTATACATGTGATAGTATTTGCAACAATATGGTACATAACTGTTGCATTGCTGGTTGTGGGAACTCCTAAATATCCCATGTTGATGAGAGAGGCATTAACTGACTTCATAAATACTCAACTCATTCAGGGCAAAATTCATGGACAAATACTTCTCGTGTTTGTAGATCTAATAAGAATTTCATAGCAGGTGTTTTTGCATTTATACTGCATTTATACTGCATTTACACAAATCTTTTTATTTATAAATTATTTTTTTATGTTCCGTGTTTATAGTATAGTATGCACATTTTCAAATAAAACAACCTAGATCTACTAGCAAGCAGTCATACTTGAAAGCTTCCTGAAGTGTTGTGATTAAATACCTACATACGATCACCTAAGGTAGTGTGCTAAAATAGTTAGCACATTAGCAGGTTGTCTTTTATTTTATTTATTAATTCATTATAATAATCTACATGCATGTGGTTTCAGAAAGACAAGCACATGACCACTTCCTTAAGATCATCAGTTAATGTTTTGCCTCCAGCTGAACATGTGGTCAAGATAATGATATACATAGGGCTATTTTTAGTAACGGTGAAAAGGGTCTATAAATAGCCTTTTATTTTGGTTGCTGGTCCACTCATAACTCATACCGAGTGAATCGGGAACCAAGCGAAGTGACGCTATAGTCTAACATGCATACTAAGTTTGAATCAAATATCTTTGACGGTTACTGAGAAATGGACCTGAACGAAAAGGTTAACCAACGCCGCCGCCGACGAGTGGGTCATGACAATTATAGCTCCACTTTTTCTTCGAAAAGTGAAACTAAAAACGAAACAATATTTTTTTTGGAAAATTTGTATTTTAATTTTTTTTTCGTTTTCAACGATACAGTTACCTGTGGTTTCATATTTGATATTAAAATGTGTAATCAGTATCTTTATTATGTTGTCATTTTACCTTATTGTTACCTGCAAACCGATTTCACCAGATCAAAAGTTAAGATTACTGTGACCTTAGACTGGAAACAGTTTCCATTAGATTATTTGGCTGACATAGGCGCATACAGGTATGTTGGTCATCAGCAGTACATATGACATAATTTAATTATGAGTCCACTAACAGAAGTTCACTGTGACTGTTGCCTGCAGTGCAAACAATACTCCAATATTATGTCAAGATCCCTGTGGCAGTATCCATGTGTATTTAATTTAGTACTTAGTACATATCTTATAAATCCCAAACAATATCAATTGATATTGATTACTGTATTAGAGATTTCAGTTGATAGAATAATTTATAACAGCGTTATTGTTGATGCTTTATATAACGGTATTCATGTCATGTAAACCACACAATTGCGGCTATTTTGATGCATTGCATCAACATTTGTCTTGTCTTTATAAGCATAGGATAGGGTATGTAAGACAGACCATAGCCCTTATTGTACCAGTCACAATGTAGAGTTATACTGACTTTGTTCTGCACATCTATTTGGATGCATGTTTGCCTGCTCTCGTTCTCGGTACTTTCTGGTCAGATATGGAAACTTCACATGGATAGTGGATACTTTATAGTGGATATCAAGCCTAGTATGGATGTTTATTGTCAGGAATGTGTTTGATGAATGTTGCCTCAGATATAACACTTTGTTACAGACATAGGTTTTTTGTAACCTTGTCATGAATATTTCATCTTGAAAGTCACCCAATTTTTAACACACTGCATTTTCTTATATTTGCAGGAAACTTTCTGACAAAGAAGGGGACATAACTCCATTAAACCAGAACAATATCATGCTTCGTGGATGTATAATGAGGAATACGGATTGGATCGAGGGTCTGGTTGTTTATGCTGGTAAGTTACTGTAAAATCAGTTCCTTCTCTTCATTATATTCACAAGGAACAATTAATTAATACCTCCCTTATTTGAAGAGTAAAGAGTTAGCAGTTAGAATTTCTGCTCAGATTATTGCTTCCCTGTATGAACATGTTTTGTTCATTTGTTGAATTGGCTTCCCTTTTGAAAATGTTGTTCCAGTGATGAACTGTCTCCATTTATGAACAGCTTATGTCCCATATAGAATTTAACTCTTTTTTTCTAAGAATTGAATGTCCGGGGTTAATTTGAAAACTAATAAGGTATATTAAACAAAATTAAAGTAAAATGTATAATTTTGGAAATAAAGATTAGCCTTGATCTGAAAATATGTTTATTTGCGGCCTAAAAATACAAGTCTGGTTCATAAAAGGAAAAGAAAGTATTTACTTGGTTTGCGTGTCTGGGTTTATTGCAAAACTACATAATTTTTGTGCCTCTTTGGTTTAAGTTCTTTTTATCTATGGCTATATAAACCATTATTTTTAAGTATTTCTGAATATTCAGTGCTGTATGTTGCATTCCCTTATTTTAAATTTAACCCTTTTCCAAATACAAGCAGTTTTCATGCATTACATTAAAATTTTCATGCTTGACTAACATGCACACAATTTGTTATCTAAATTACCAGGTGATTTTTAACTTTAAAACTTCCAGGCTTCATACAGCTTTCTAAATGAATATTAATTAGATCATGGTACTCATACCTTTCAGTAGCCAGTTTGAACATAAAAAGCTCATGTGAAGTTAACTTTATCACACTCTTTATAAGACTCGGTCTGACAGCGACATTGACTGCATCAACAGTTTACTTTTAACCTTCCCAAAACCTCATTTCTTAAATTTTGTTGAAATTATCATTGTTTCTAATAAAGTGCCTTGCCAAGCTAGTTTGCTAGTTTACTTAAGCTACTGCTAGTTAATAGCTTATTCAATGTTAATTGGTACAAATCACAAAACCTAAAAACATGTGTAAATTTAAAACCTTAGACTAAAACCTTAGACTTTATACTTTCTATTTGATCTGACATAACACAACTTGCCGATGGTACAAGTTGCACAAAACAAAATGCAATCTGTTTACATATTAACTGTCCCCGGGGCTAGTATTCTGTACCTGTTTAATGTTAATGAATGATCATATGATTTATTGTTTATTTTCAGTAAAATTATGTTTCATTGTAAAATGCAATGTTAAATTTGTCATTCTCTGATATTGCAGGATATTGCATCACAAATTGTTAATTAAATGTTTTGATTAATTAGTGTATACATGTGTTATATACTGCTAGTTTGTTGATGTTAATTAAGTCATGATAGAGAAGAATACCTGATGGTCTAATCTGCTGAATACAAACCCTGCGAACCAAATCTGTTTACCACTTACTTTATTTATTGTTGTCAAAGACAGAGTTGTCGTATTTTTCTTAGTTGACCTTTCATCACAATATCTAAAAAATAGAATATCAGTGAATATTCAATGCTTTGGCTTAAGACTAAGATACTGGTAACATTTATATAAAGATTTAAAACACTGCTAAAACATAGATTTGCTATTTTAAACTGGGGTTCTTTTCACAAAGCTAACAAATGATGATCAGGGAACCCAATATTTTAGTTCATGTGTCAAACCTGAGCATGTGTTTCAACTTGATATATATTTTACCGTTTTACATCTAGATATGTTGTCAATGTTTTAATACATGTATGTAATATTGTAGGACACGAGACCAAGTCTATGATGAACAACCGGAATCCTCGTTATAAACGTAGTAAATTAGAACGAGCGCTAAATCGTGATGTCATCTGGTGTGTCATTATACTACTCTTCCTCTGCTTCTTCTGTGCTGCAGGTATGTAATCCTCATATATACAGGGGTCCTATTATTCCGGAATAATCTGAAAATCCAGATTGGCTGTTTTAGGAAGAATTTATTTTGATGAAAAAAAATCAAAGAATCGACGAAGTTATGGTTATTTGAAGTTCCACTATCTAAGTTTTAGCAATAATAGTGTTTGAAACCTAGTTAAGGTGTAGAAATATGTGCTAATGACGCCCGAAACAGACTTGCGACTCTTTTCCAGGATTGGGCATTATGCCTCAGTAGAACCCCTGTATAAAATACTGGTGCTATATACAGGAGTCCTACAATTCATGAATCATCCAGAGTTGCAGCTTTTCTGCAGAAAAAGTTATGTGGTGAAAAAATTCAAAGAATTGACGAAGTTACGGTCATTTTAAATTGCCATCAGCTAAATTTTAACAAAAGAATAGTCTTTTGAACTGAGTTTTGGTGTTGGCGGGTGCTATTGACCCTCTTTACAAGACTTGTCACTCGTGTTCAGGAGTAGAACATCTGTACATATAGTTTATGTTGTAACATCCTTTTTGTAACGGTCCCTCTGACTAGCCTGGTTTGTGAGTGCTATATTGCCATACATAGTACACGTATCAGGTTCAATCACCAGTCAAGTACTGACAAAAATTGGCATTGAAACTCAATAAAACACTAAACTACCTCATGTAGCATTGTATGTATGTACTAGTCTAATATCAGTAAAATTTCTGCATTCCGAATTTCTGAAAAGTTGGTCTGCAGTTAAACACCATACATAATTTAAATTAAAACATGTCTTGTTTGTTTAAACTGTAGAGGAAAACTTATTTATTTGTTATTGGTCCACTATGCATATTATAAGTGATTTCACTGTTATTACAAGTATAAATTTTGTTTGATTCAAATTTAATTGCTTTGGCTTTATGTATTTGTCATGTTATCTTTTTGTACAAGTTAAAGCATTTGGTTGAGCTTGTACGATGCTTATATAAATGTCAGGTGATTTTTTCTCTTGAGTAGTTTTATATTAATGGCTATACAATGTACATGTTAAAGTATTGATCCGGTCATAAATATTTACCCAGTAAGGTAGAAGGATTTATGGTTTAACACTCAGCTCAGCTTGTCAGTGTTTACATTGAATGATGTCATTTGAAGCATTGTTTTTTACATGTACATAGAGTCGATTCAATAAGTAATGCTGATGAGGGACCTATCCCATTCAAAAGAATACCGGTGTAACGGTCAGTTTTATCCCCCGCCCAGTTTATCCCCCGGGGGCTAAAACTGACTGGGGGAAGACGGGGCCTGTGAGATGTAACGGTCAGTTTTATCCCCCGCCCAGTTTATCCCCCGGGGGATAAAATGGGCCGGCCCGGTTTATCCCCCCCTAGTCCTTTTCTTCCCCCACCCCAGGCCTATTCTTCCCCCACCTAAGCAATGTATATTTTAAGGTATTACTGATTATAATGCTACTTTTGATTAAGTTAATGTTGTTTCAACCTGAAAATGTGGTTTATTTGTTCTTGAAATGACTAATCTGTTAAAACGGTTTGATCAAGATTTGGTTCATAATTGCCATTATTTTGGTCTTATTTTATCCCCCGCCTAAGTAAAGTTAATATGATGAGGGGGAAGAAATGGCCTAGTCTATTTTATCCCCCACCTGAGTATAGTTAATACGATGATGGGGGAAGAAATGGCCTAGTCTATTTTATCCCCCGCCTGACTATAGTTAATATGATGATGGGGGAAGAAATGGCCTAGTCTATTTTATCCCCCACCTTAGTATAATTAATACGAAGATGGGGGAAGAAATGGCCTAGTCTATTTTATCCCCCACCTGATTATATTTAATACGATGATTGGGGAAGAAATGGCCTAGTCTATTTTATCCCCACCTTAGAATAATTAATACGGAGATGGGGGAAGAAATGGCCTAGTCTATTTTATCCCCCACCTGATTATAGTTAATACAATGATTGGGGAAGATATGGCCTAGTCCATTTTATCCCCCACCATAGTATACTTAATACGAAGATGGGGAGGGAAATGGCCTAGTCTATTTTATCCCCCACCTTAGTATACTTAATACGAAGATGGGGGAAGAAATGGCCTAGTCTATTTTATCCCCCACCTGATTATATTTAAAACAATGATTGCGGAAGAAATGGCATAGTCTAGTTCATCCCCCACCTTAGTATAATTAATATGAAGATGGGGGAAGAAATGGCCTAGTCTATTTTATCCCCCACCTGAGTATAGTTAATATGAAAATGGGGGAAGAAATGGCCTAGTCTATTTTATCCCCCACCTGAGTATAGTTGATACAATGATGGGGGAAGAAATGGCCTAGTCTATTTTATCCCCCCCTTAGTATAATAAATATGAAGATGGGGGAAGAAATGGCCTAGTCTGTTTTATCCCCCACCTAAGTATAATTAATATGAAGATGGGGGAAGAAATGGCCTAGTCTATTTTATCCCCCGCCTGAGTATAATTAATATGAAGATGGGGGAAGAAATGGCCAAGTCTATTTTATCCCCCACCTGATTATATTTAAAACAATGATTTTAGACCATTTCTTCCCCATCTTCATATTAATTTTACAAAGGTGGGGGATAAAATAGACTATGCAATTTCTTCCCCATCTTCATATTAATTTTACAAAGGTGGGGGATAAAATAGACGAGGCCATTTCTTCCCCCATCTTTATATTAGTTTTACAAAGGTGGGGGATAAAATAGACTAGGCCATTTCTTTCCCCATCTTTACATTAGTTTTACAAAGGTGGGGGATAAAATAGACTAGACCATTTCTTCCCCATCTTCATATTAATTTTACAAAGGTGGGGGATAAAATAGACTAGGCCATTTCTTCCCCCATCTTCATATTAATTTTACAAAGGTGGGGGATAAAATAGACTAGGCCATTTCTACTCCATCTTTATATTAATTATACTCAGATGGGGGATAAAATAGACTAGGCAATTTCTTCCACCATTTTCCTATTAATTATACTAAGGTGGGGGATAAAATAGACTAGGCAATTTCTTCCACCATTTTCCTATTAATTATACTCAGATGGGGGATAAAATAGACTAGGCAATTTCTTCCACCATTTTCCTATTAATTATACTAAGGTGGGGGATAAAATAGACTAGGCCATTTCATCCCCCATCATCATATTATCTCTACTCAGGCGGGGGATAAAATAGACTAGGCCATTTCTTCCCCAATCTTCATATTAATTTTACAAAGGTGGGGGATAAAATAGACTAGGCCATTTCTTCCCCCATCTTCATACTAATTATACTAAGGTGGGGGATAAAATAGACCAGGCCATTTCTTCCCCCATCTTCGTATTAACTTTACACAGGCAGAGGATAAAATTTACCAGTCTATATCTTCCCCATCATAATGTTTTGGGTGGGGGAAGAAGAGGCCTGGGGTGGGGGAAGAATAGGACTGGCGGGGGATAAAACTGACTGGGGAAGACGGGGCCTGTTACCTGTAACGGTCAGTTTTATCCCCCGCCCAGTTTATCCCCCGGGGGATAAAACTGACTGGGGGAAGACGGGGCCTGTTACACCGGGATTACCGTTAACTCAGGTATACCCAGTTAAACCTAGATAAACATAGTTTACCTGATCGCCAAGCTCATACAAACCGTTCTCATTTAACTTTGAAAGGACTGTATTTGCTCTTGCTTATAATTAGACCTGTCCTAAAGCAACCATGGTAGGGATGCATCAAGTGTGGCCATATAAGAGAGGTGTTTGCTTACTTCAGATGTATTCATCATAAACATGGTTCTATGTGATTAATTATAATAATTGCTGAAGACAGATGTCATGCTAATTCAGTTGCCATTGAATACAGGCTTGGTTGTAACCTTTCCCATGCCATTTTACCTTGGAATTGATCCCTTATATCCCATGAAATCCCCTATTATGTATAGTCCATATCAATCCGTTTTGAATTTTTTAGACAAAAAGGGCAAATTGTTTGAAAATCTTTATATAATGAATTTAATAGTATTGTTAGAAGGAAACAATATTGCTTAACAAAACTTGGCTCTGGACAAGGCATAGCTTAAGAAAAGTCTGTTCTGTCTCGAGACTAATTGTGATTAAATAGCAGTGGGTTCTTCAGAACAGGTTGCACTGTATATCAATTATGTAATAGCTTTCATTTTATCGATAGTGTGACATCTGCCTGAAAGATAGACAGCTTTAAACCTACTTACTGTTGATGAGTTTTATATAGTATTAAATGACAACATATCCATGTCATACTGTAGAACTATGATCTAGTTTGAGGCCGGGATATATTTACGTCGGAAATCAAATCGCACGTAAATATGATTGTTCACTTATCCGTAGCTGCAGACAGGTAAATTTAAACCCGTGCATGTTCTATATATAGGTTGTAAAATGACAAAGCAGCATGGTGATTCTTACGAAATGATTAAAAATTTAAAATATTTGATGTGCTAGGTAGTTTTCAATTATAGTAGTTTATTGTGATACAGTATATTGCACACATTCAATTTAATGTAAACATAACGCCAACAAAAGAAGGTAAAAGTACATTAATATATTTTATGTTAACAAAAATACCTTGCTTTTGACTGACTGACTTGTCAGAGTTTATGAAGCTATTCAAGTGCAGATGTACCCAGGTAATGACCTTTATATTCAAAATTGTACTTTGAGGGAATACTTCTATCTCGGGCCCGCTTCATCATAATTGCTGTAAGGGTCACAATATGACCCTGGCTATTTGACTTGACCCTTTTCCCCTTTAGACCCTTACTCAGTCCTGTTATGCCTAAAGTAATGTGATTCATGTCTAGTTACAAATAAACACCTTTATGGTGTACTTATAATAGTATACATGAGCCATATTGTGTGTTAACTAAAACAGTTACAACAGCGTGGAAAGTCAGAACCATTCTTGGTGCTATTATTGATATGTACTTGTATTTGATCCTTATCAGCCGAGCCAGCACAT
Organism: Spisula subtruncata; assembly: GCA_963678985.1. NCBI lineage: Eukaryota > Metazoa > Mollusca > Bivalvia > Venerida > Mactridae > Spisula > Spisula subtruncata. Next base: position 13,252,801 of record OY787665.1, read on the forward strand.
GTATCAAATGACCTACTTGTCTCATGTCAACTATTGTTAAATCTCTCACAGCGACTGTTGAAGTGCCGCTATCTGTCACATATCGCGTCTATAACACTTGTTAGAGAATGATGTGAAATCTCAGTGTTTCATTATGTAACTGGGTAGTTTTGTGAGTAAAATATATCCAAAAACAAGGTTTTGTATGTTTCATAAGCAGAATGGTTTGTAATCCACATGACTGGAGTCTGAGATATAGTCACTGTCACGTATACTTTCATTTACTATGTAAAACTATTCTTCTACAAACCAGGAAGTCACTTAATTTAGCATTGTGTTCCCATGAAACTTTATACACATGACATACTGTAAAATCATTAATTTTCTTGGGGATTTAATTTTGTGGGTCACCTTAAATCACGAAATCAAATCCCATTGAATATTAATTTTGTCCCTTGTATTTGGGCGTTTTTAAAAAAAAGTGCAAATTTTGAAACAAATTTTTTATCAAAAAAAATTATGCTTAATCAAATATTTTTTTTCATGATAAGAAAGAGTTATTATAAAGAAACACAATCCAAGTAAGGGTTGACCTCCCGCTTTGCTAAAAATGTAAATATAATTGCTTGAATTATACAAAAAATATTATTTGTCCATCCTGTTACCACATCAATATTTCTACATTAATTTTAATATAATAAAAATAAATATGATTTGATTGTTGCAAATCATCAAATGTGTTATATTAGTTGCATATATGCAGAAATAATTAAGTAATTTAAAACAAAAACATCATTTTACATGACAATACACCTTGACTAATTGCGCATGTATGTAATAATTAAATGAAAGCATCACTATTTAACTGTTTAATTTTAGGAATTTAATATTAAAACAAAATTTTCAGTGAAATACTGTTGCATATACAAACTTGGTGAACAAGCTGCATATCACATAATATGCAAAGCTGAAACTTTAGAAATCTGATGGTAACAGGACGGAAAAAACAGTAACAGGATGGACAAATTTGGTAACAGGATGGAAAATGTAGTAACAGGATGGAAAACACCTTCATTTGTCAGCCCTGTCAATCAAATATAACATCCACGAAAAAGCCATTCAAGGAGGATTTCATTATAAGAGATATTCACTAATACTCTGTCATCATTCTATTTGACAAAAGAAGTAATTATTATACATTATGACAGACAATTAAGATGGATTGTTACCTTAAGTATGGCCGTAATTTCTATTTCAAGAAGCTCTGCCGCCTTAAGTATCGGGAGCAAAGTACATTTAAAAATATTATTTGTTATGTAAGATATTCTTTTTTAAAATGACATTTAAAAATCAGTAAGGTATTAAGCAATTTAGAATTTATGATCAATAAATCCATTATTTGTCCATCCTGTTACCAAAATTGAAGTAACAGGATGGAACAAAAAAGCAAGGTAATAGGATGGACAATTTTATTGTAAATCTTCCTATGAATAATAATTATCCCTCTAAAGAGTCAAAATAAAGGTGAAAATAAGATTTCCCAATGTTTTTTAAATGTATGTCTGATTTTAAATGTCATTATGTTGAATTTATAAGCAATGGAGCATGGTAACAGGATGGACAATTAAGCTTTACCATTAAATATGATTGTATGATTTTTATAAAAAACACTATTTTCTTAATAAAACATAATATTCCCTTTCGCCATTGAAGACTCTTTGTTAAGGAGACTTCTATCTAGTAAATATAACTGGATTATACCTAGGAATAAATACTTTGATGCATTCCTTTTTTACCGGTATGGTAACAGGATGGAACAAAAGTGAGGGACACACTTGTTTACGTAAAAAAACACTGGTTTTATTCCAGATCAATCAGAAAAATTGACTGTCATCTACTGCAAAGTACAAAATCTTTATATTTAGCTTAAATTAGCATGATAAATTCATATAATAAGAGAGATTTTGAAGGAACAACATCACTCTGAACTGCTTGGGACAGCCCATTTTCAGGGAGTTAGATTCTTAAACTCAAAAATTTGAAGGGTATAAGCAGTTTATATATACATTTGCAGGGTTTGGTAGATAGAAATATGTTTAATCTTGTACATGACAATTGTAGAATTCAGTTGAGAGCTATATACACTTTTTTATGAGTCAATAAATGTCTGGGACAACAATTTGCACTTTTTTTGAAAAACGCCCATTTATTACACAAAATGCAAAATCCATTAATTAAGGTCCCATTTTACCAAAACCACGAAAATTTGTTGTGTCAATATTAAATGATTTTACAGTAACCATCAGGTCTAGAAGCTGTGTGTTATGTAATTTGTATTAGTACTAAAGTTTAAGCTTGTTTCTTACTTATTGATGTTGGTTGCATACCTTTCAATCACATGATATTTTTTCACCTCATGTTGTAAAATTTTTCATGCTGACCTAATTGCTCAGTATTCTGTGCTTTGTATAAACTGCAAATTGACACTGGTGCTATCATTCAAATAGTAGAATCATATATATAACATTCAAGCAGTTATATGAAGCCCAATTCAGTCTGCACTCTTATAGTTTTCTTGTAAGATTGAATAAAATCACAAAAGTACATAATTATGTGTGATAAAGAAAGAAAAAAAGAAAGATATGAGAATTCTTGTATATCTCCCTCCCCGCAGCTGTTCATACGCTCCAATTAAAATGATTTCATACAATGTGTACACCATAAAAGACACATTAAGAAAATTAATGATAAGATATTTTCATCCTACTCTAATAGCTGATGTCACGTTTATTGTAACATTTATTGATCATGTTGTTCAGGCTATTATCTCTCATGGCATGAAGTCTCAGCCTCCAGTATACTGGGCCACAGAATCATATAAAATATAGCCTTAAACATCACTTAAACATCATTGTTTATAAGCAATAACTTAATGTATCATGTTACAATATAGATCACCTCCTGAGGTAGATGTTGTTTATGTGATGACTACACTCACCAATGTTCAACAAAAACTCGCCAGAAGTCACACTTTACTAGAGTAGCTAGAATAACATCATTTCCTAGAACTTTTCAAATGATAAAAGTGGTCGTTTGCTCCAAGCAAATATTTTATCTGCTAAAAATCAACCAATGTCTAAAAGCTGGTGAAAATCTCATGTTACTGACTGAAACAAAAATGGACCAATCAAAAGACTTCAAAAAGTCCATGACTAACCAATCAGAAAGTATTCATTTATAGATTGTATAATAATGTTGTATATATTGTATATTTTCAGGAAGTGCCTTATGGTTAGGCCAGTATGATGATAGTACAGTGATACCATTTATACCATTTGAAAGTTCCGAACAGTTCAATCCATACTTTCAAGCCTTCATCGTATTTTTTACATACATCATCATTTTTCAGGTACTTAATTTTATTCAATTGATTAGTGTATCCCTGGCTTAGAATGAGAAGGTCGTAATTAGTATGATAGATTGAAACATATTTCAAAGCCGCATTACATATTGTCACAAAAATCTGAACTTGTCATGTTGACCAAACTGAAGTTGACGATAAGAAAAGAGTGATTGTCTGAAGACAGATTTTCTTGTTTTCTCAAAATATTGATTTTGTAGTTACCACCTTCTCATTCTAAGCCAGCGTTATGTATTTTGATGATGAAGTGCATGTATATAATATAGCATTGTAAAGATCGAGTAGATGGCTGAGCCAATCAGAAGTCGGCGCTGTTACATTTTACAAAAATAAATTTTGAATAATACTTCTGTTTTGTGATACAAATATTGGATATGGTTATTTTCTTACATGTCTATAGATTATAGATCAGATTGAGATGCTTCAGGAGATCAGGCCAGGTGGTTGTAAAGTAAACATTATTAAAATAGATCAAAACATATGAAGGCTTATGTAGATAGATGTTTGTGCCCAAGTCTGTGCTGTTTGAGTTAACAAAATGAAATATGCCAAGCATGCCCGGACGCGTGTTTGTCTACATGTTTTGTGGGCATGGGGATTTCTTGCAAATTGAGGCTTAAAAACTAAAACTGATATGCCTTAGTTTGTACATATCTGCTGGTACTATAAACTATAGTGCAATTTAAATTTAAACTCCCAAGTTCACAGGAAAGTAAACTGAAAATCAATTAATCAAACTTGGGTGTGATTCTTTGTTGAGTGAATTCCTGACTATATCATTGTTCATGTTATTGTTTTGTCTTTCAGTCTGTTATTCCCCTACCATTATACGTATCTCTGGAAATCATCAAATTGTGTCAAGTTTACTTCATCAATCAAGATCTACATCTTTATCATGAGCCCACAGATAAACGGGTGGAATGTCGGGCTCTCAATATTACAGAGGATCTCGGTCAGGTGGAATATATCTTTTCTGACAAGACAGGAACACTTACTGAAAACCAGATGGAATTTAAAACTTGCACCATTGGTGGCAAAAACTATCCACATATACCAGGTTTGTGTTGTCACACGGGTTTATTTAAGTTATTTAAGATTGTTGAACAAGGGCTACAAATTATACTACCGTAAATGCTCAACCATAAGTCGTATGCAGCCATAAGTCACAGGGGGACTTTTGACTAAAAATCAAGCTTTTTGTCTAAACCCTTTCATAGGTTGCATGTAGAGTTTTCAATTTTTGTGAAAACTGAAATCAAGTGCACGGTTAAGCATGCCCGGCTCAACTTGTATCTCTCATACCGTGTGGAGAGTATGGGAGAAACCAGTTTTCATTTCTGCTGCTGAGCACCAAGCCAGGGAATAGTTGAACTGTATTTGAGTTCCTTAACTAAAATCTATAACATTTTGACCCATCTTTGACTTCTATTTCTGTAATACGTATTTTTCTTGTCAACTGAAGACAGACTTTATTACTTTAAAAGTAAGGACAGGAGTCAGATCAAAGGTTAAGGTGACTGTGATCTTAATGATGAGACAACTATTACCAGGATGAATTCATGTTTGATTCAGATCTTTCATATTTCTGTGGTTGTATGTATGTATAACTATGTGTGTGTTTATATATTGTAGATTTTGATGATGACTTACAAAGTGACACAGGAAGTCGTTACTCTCTGGCTAATGTCAGCAGAAACAGTTCTGTAAGTATATGCTGATTGAATCTATATGGTGATAGTTAGGGAAGTCATGAGTCCAGATAATGCTAAATATCCAGATTTTACTTTACAAAAAATATGTTAGACCCTGATGAAGACTTTGTAAAAACCGAAACATCAGTCTTAATAAAATAATGATAACCTTAACCTGCATTGATCGTGTAGCTACATTTACACTTCGGTGTCTTTATTGATAAAAAATATAGTTCATCAATGGTGATGCAATAATTGAAATTTGTTTGGAAAATCAAAGTGCTGAAGAGGTTAGAATAATGGGTATAGATTGTGAGAGTTTTAAGACTAATTATGGTGTTATTAACTCAAGTAACTTCTGATTGATGGTTGTGTGTGACCAAACATGATAAGCAGGTTGTTTAACAATATTTCATGTACTTAATACAGTTCAGAGGTCTATTTGACTGCTGAAACTTACAAAAAAGTCCTATTTTGACCATCAGTGCTCGGATTGAAGAGTAAAGATTTTTTCTAAAGTTTTGTGCATTTTGACTATCATGGAAAGATAAAATCTTATGAAGAAGATTAAATTAATCAGTCCATACAGCATAGTGTTATATGAAAATATGAACCTAATCTAAAAATAAAATTCTTTTATTATAAAATTAAGAATAAATTGTAAGGAAAACTGCTTATAATGCAGGATGCCCCAGATGGTAAGAGAAATCGTAAGGTAAGACTGTCACAAGTAAATAGGATTTAATGCTAAACGCATACAACATAATGCTTCACACTTCTATTGATGTAGATTTAATGCATTGCTATATTAATTCTTTAACCATTCATTCATTTGTAAATGATGTCTGCTTGCCTTTTAACACCCACACAAACAAAGTCCTAAAGGGGAATGTATCTGTCAGTCTGTTGGTTGGTCACTTGCTGAAAAGTTGTGTCACATAATACTTCCACTGTATAACATTGCATACACATGTGAGCGAGTTATTGCCCTTGTGTTTAATTTTTTATCAAATTCAAGATGGTTGTTTGATTTTTTTGGATTTTATTTAAAGATACATATATTGAAGCAATATTATTGGAGGTTCTTACTGGTTTGTCCAATCAAGTGATAAATGGCTTTTTCCCTTATTTTGTGAACATAATAAAAAATTTGGAATATTTTAGCTGTTAACACATCAGCAGAAATGTAAATACATATGATATATGGAAAGTTGTGTATATGCTAACTCATTTCTAGTTAAGATTTGTTCTCTTATTTAAACATTGGTTGCTTCTCAAATTCCTGTGCTCTGTATCATCATAACATTTATATCACCTTTGTAATTTATTTAGTAACTAGATGAGGGTTTGTGTCCTGCACATATATTCTGAATAGATTACAGCATTTTATTATTCTTTGCACAATATTCTCAGAAAGTATTCATCTGATATTATATATCATGTATCAAATAAATTTTGAAAGTCACTGGAAAAGGTAATTAAATTCCGTCTGTTAGAAGGCTCGCCTTGCATGGTTTAAGTCAATACAGAGTTTCAACAGTCACTATACCTTCATGGACATGCTTGGAAATATAAGACCTTAACATGAGATTTTTTTAAATGTATTGGTTGCAATTTTGAAAATTAAGAGAAGAATTTATTTTGGAAACACATAATGAATTTAGAACAAGAGGCCCTTTGGGCGAGTGACTTTTAGTCCTCTTGTTATATTCCACTCCTTTCACCTGACAACAAATTTTGAAAAAATCCTGTAAAACTAATAAACCATACTAAGAATAATAACTTTAATTCACACTGAATCACACATTAAGACAAAGGCTTATCTCCCATAGGGTAATCTAACAAAACACATTTAAAAATAGTGTCCTCATGTTTGTAACTTTATATATTATCTGACAGATTATGGAGAATTTGAAGCTTGAGACTGAGATACAGAGAGAGTTGTCGTGTATGTGTCTACGTAGTGTAGGAAGTATCGACATCACAGTACCAGGCAATAACCATAGAAACCAAGTACAAGAATTCTTCCTACTGATGGCAATCTGTAACACGGTCGTCGTCTCGTTACACGCTCACGAAGATCCGGTATGTATACGATCAGTCATTATAACTCTTCTCCAACACTCTGACTGCAGTAAATTCTGTTTAAAACTGCCCTTCCTACGGATGAAAATTCAAGCAATTCAACTTTTGTATTGGCCTTTCTAGATAAAGAAGATACTCTGAGTGTATGCAAAAAATAGTAATTTAAAAAACGATAGGTAACCTTCTTAAAAATTCTGAGTATATAAAGACTTAATAATGTCAGCCTCATAAAAATAACCATGTCGATGGGTGCCTGCAAGACTGTAGTAACTGTAGATAGATAAAGAAGGACTTACTACAGTATTGCAGGCACCCGTCGATGTGTGGTCTGTTTAAATATGTGGAATACACTTATATGCCTTTACAATGATATCATTTGTTAAGAATCCAAGACCTGACTACAATGTCTTTGTGTTGTTATTTACTCCAATCTGTCATACTTTACTGTCCTAGTTAATCTGTATATCACTCTTTAACATTTATATGAGATTTTCTTCAAATTAAAAATATATGATTTCATGAATGTTGTTGTTGTTAATAGATGGACGAGGATGGAAACATTGCCAGCAGTACGAACCTACAATCATCAACACGTAGTAACCAGAACCAGAATCATACAGAACATCCAATCTTTACGGAAAAATACACAAAACTCGCTGAAAACTCAGGGAAAAAACTAGCACCTATCACTGATGCAAACACTCCAGCAAGAAATGGCAAAACATTATTACCACCAATATCACAATCATCACGTGATAGTCTGGGGTTAGAACGATCACGTGATAGCCTTGGGTTAGATCGTGAAAAATTTCCCCGCTATAATCAGAGACAGGAGTTTATGCCAAAGATATCGACTCCTACAGGCAGTGTGGCTGGAAGTGTTGCTGGCTCATCTATCAGGTCAGATATGTCCAGAACACGGTATGAAGCTGAAAGTCCCGATGAGCTGGCCCTTGTTAGGGCTGCTAGTACATATAGCTGTTGTCTGAAGGGAAGGACTGCTAGAACTGTCACAGTCTGGTTACCAGGTCAGTATATTTATCAATCTACCTAATTGTCATGAATGTTTCTAGTCTTGCCCAAGTTGGATTACTTGTGGTAAAAACTTGGCTGCATAATACTGTAAAATCATTAATTTTCGTGGGGATTAAATTTCAAGGATTTCCTGGTTCACCTTCTACCACAAAATTAAATCCAATCGAACAATAATTTTGACCCTGGTATTTTTTACCCGAAATGCAAAATCCACAAATTAACGTCCCATCGAAATGGTCTTTTTTACCAAAACCACGAAATTTTGTCCCATCAAAATTAAATGATTTTACAGTATATAACAGTAACAAGTGTACATGTTAGATCAGGCTTTTTGAAGCTCAACTTCTAATCAGGATATATAACCTGCTGTACTCCTTGAATGTGTGGCAATAAAACATCTTTAGTTAATCAAGACATATAACTCTTTCTTAATACCTATCCATGGAGCATAACGATTTTTGAACATAGAATTGAGTAGAGCTGTATAATTATAAAAGTGTAGCATGATGTAATATTATACAGTCGGACTGGTAACCTAGTTCCTCCACTCTGTATAGATACTCATCTAATTGTGTATTAAATTCCTGCCAACTTTGTCAATACAGTGTAATACAATCTTGATGTATGGCTGGCATGGTATTTAATCCTCGTATTAAATGATGGTAACTTTATTGATTTAATTGTTTTGTCGTCTTTAATTACATATTACATTTTCAATGTGTATAACATGAAATATTGAAATAGAAAGGTTAAGTCGACACAGTAGATTTTGTTACATTTGAGGCACTCTACATACAGGGACCTGTGATACAGGGGCTTTGGACACAGGACACTGGTAGATTTTGGGGCTGGTGACATTAAGGGCTTGAATCTTAGTTTGTGGCACAGGGGCTTGGTACAATTGAAGCACACATACAAGGGGCTTCAGCATATCACTTGTGTCACAGAGAGTCCATTAGGATATGTGACATTAGGGCATACACCATCTGACTTGGGACACAGGGGTTTGTGACAATAAGGCTTATAACAATGCGTTTGTGATACACAAGCTTACAATAATATGGCCTGGTAAATCAACCTTCTAAAAATAGACAAACTATGGATTATGTGTTATTGATATAGTGCGCCCAGGATAATGTGATATTTACAAAAATTGACTGGATTGGTCTACTGTTGCAAAATTGGTACTTGAATAAACACGTATGGTCAATTGTATACAAAAATAACACTGATAAATTGTGCACACTTAATTTTCCACCTATGTAGTTTATTCCTAATTTACCACCTTTCTATATATCCTGGGTGCACTATAACTGCAGCATCAGTAAATAAACAAACATGATTATATTACAGCTGATGGTGAAGTAGAGTTTGAGGTATTACATGTTCTCACGTTTGATTCAACACGTAAACGTATGTCTGTCATAGTAAAACATCCAATAACCAAGGAGACAATCTTATACACAAAGGGAGCCGACTCTGCCGTGCTTAGTGTGCTTGCCAGGAAATATAAAGGTATGTTACCCTTGTATTGTTATACATGACATTTATAAGTTTCATACATTTTGATAGATGACATTGCTCTGTGTAGTTGTGTTGTGATGTTACTGTTTTCTGTGCTCGGCTGGTTAAGTTAAGTGCTGCCATCCGTGTCCAATTTCCTCTTTTTTATCAAAGGTGGTTTAATCAGCCTTCAATGTCCAGCTTTCTCATTGCATTTTGATTGGTCTCAATATAAGTCGATCAGCTGAATAGTAGCTATGGTTTACTTGTTGAGAGTGTATGCCTTGGAAACAAGTTTGGTTGCTTACTTGAACTGTAAAGTCATTAATTTTCGTGGGGGATTAAATGTTGTGGATTTCGTGGTTCACCTCAACCACAAACTTTAGTCCCAACAAATTACCTAAAATGCAAAATTCACAATTTCAAGTCCCAACAAAATTGTCTTTTTTACCAAAACCACGAAATTTCGTTGGGTTCGTCCCAACGAAATTAAATGATTTTACAGTACTAAAGTTGTTAAAATGGTGCAATTTTAACTCCCTAGATAGATGTTTTTTGTATACGGGTAATTCCAGGTCTAGTTGCGTCAACTGGGTACTATTTACCGGTACTCATATGAATTGAAGAGTAGAAAAATGTTTTAAACCTGACAAAAATCCTACCCAATACTGATTACTAGTTTACTTCTGTGGCATATTGAAATCTTGTTGATGTGTTAATGTATGTATGTTTTATTTTTTGCAGAGGAAGAAGAATTTATCAAGATGAGGAAAAGTACAGAAGAACATATATTAGAGTATGCAATGTTGGGTCTACGTACATTGTGCATGGCTAGAAAGGTAAGCTCATAGTCTAGATTGTCTGTGTATGATAGCAAATGTTACTAGATCTCATGGACAGTCAAATCCTACAGAAATTAACATTCTATTCTGCTTCTAAAGGGAAATATCTCTCTGACTCACTATTTTAGTCCCCATATTAATGCCCCTTTATCAAGATGCATTATTCAAATAAAAACAGAAACTAACCCGACTATATTAATTTATTTGTTGCAACGTTTCAACGCATGTATGTGTCCTCATTAGGCAAATTAATAATCAAGATCCACAAGTTTTAATCCCCATAAAAATAATAAATTTTACAGTATGACATGGGGACAAGGCATCTGAATCCTAGTAAAACCTCGTTATCTCGAGGACTACTCGGGACAAGCCAAATGTTCGAAATAAACCGGGAACTCGACATAGCGGTGTGATATAAGTATGCAACATATATTTAGAAAATTCGACAGGACTTTGAAATTTGCTCTGAAAATAATCCGGGTGCTCGTAATAACGATACAAGTCTTAATGAAGTTTTACTGTATTTATTATTTAAAACTTGTTTCTGCAGACGATACCAAAAGCTGAGTATGAGAAGTGGGCCAAACAACACCTTGAAGCTGAGTCATCTATAGAAGATAGAGAGGACAAACTGTTAGATTCTGCATGTCGGATGGAATGTGATCTCGAGTTGTTGGGAGCGACAGGTCAGTCCGGGGCTGTTCAATATAGTTTTGATAAACTCTTCCACACATGTTGATGCATCATCTACCCTATCTCCATATAACAGTGTTTGATTGACTTCCTAGGAGTTCTATGCTGCTGTTTTAAGAATTGGAAGTTAATTACAGATCTTGTTCTCACAACCAGTATGGGGATAGTGTACATAATATTACTTGTCATTTCTTTCATCTGCTTTATATACAACCTATGGAGTAAAGGGTTGAAATCTCGAGGGTTGCCTGCAAGACTGCGGTATGTCCTTTTTAGCTTGACTATTCGAAGAATATGAGAGCTATTACAGTCACTTGTTTGTCGGCGTCGGCGTTGCATATGGTTAAAGTTTTACATGCAAAACTTTAACCTTGGTTATATTTCAATAACCAGTGCATATATTGGATTGAAACTTTGCACTGGCTTTCCCTGTCATGTAATCAACCATGTTAGATAACTCTTGCATGAATTTAATGCAAATTATGGCCCTTTTTTACTTAGAAAATTTGGTTAAAGTTTTGCATGCAAGTTACTAATAAGGCCATATCTCAAATAGTATCTGTGCTATGGCATTGAAACTAACAACACTTACTTACCATCATAAGGCAATGGTACTGGTCATGGGTAATAGCTCTATTATGATTATTATTTGAGTTATGCCCCTTTTTAACATAGAATTTTCTTGGTTAAAGTTTTGCATGCAAGTTTCATTCAGACCATATCTCAGCTACTATCCATGATACTGCATTGAAACTTACAACACTTGTTTACCATCATCAGTCAATGGTATCAGTCAAGGGCAATAACTCTATTATTTTTTTATTTCAGTTGTACCTAGCGTAACTCACGTTTCAATATAATACAAATTTTAAATGGCCTGTTTTGAACTTATATTTTTTCTGACAAATGGCTGCGAATAGTCGAGCGCGCTGTCTAGTGACAGCTCTTGTTAATCATTCGCAATTAATTCAGTCTTGCAGTCAACCCTCGATCACAGATATTGAGGGTATCAGAGAATTATGCTGATGTTGATTCACACTTCAAGGTTTGAATCAACCCTGATATAGATTTTATTCATGGCCAGGAAACTATCATTTAAACTGATTTTAGAAATTCAAATATTGGGTGAACTGTAAGGAAATAAGTAAGTGCCGGAAGTTGGTGAATTTACTCATTGGTTATTTTGGTAATTGTTATGTAGGTATAGAAGATAAGTTACAAGATGGTGTACCAGAGACGATAGCTAACTTACGTCAAGCTGGTATCAAAGTCTGGGTACTGACCGGGGATAAACAGGAGACTGCTATACAGATAGCATACTCATCACAACTCTTCAATCCAGAACAACAACTTATAGTAGTCAATGCTGAAGATAAGGTAATATTCCCTTGAAGTCTTAAACCTGATGCTTGTACATATATGATAAAAGGCATTTCACATGCCGATTATACCAATAAAACTGTACAAAATGATATTCTGCATAATGGCAAATAAAATACCAAATAACTCAGTAAATAGAGTGCACCGGAATCCCATATCAAATATGCTCTATATGCTCTATAGTAATACAATCGTCCCAAAATATTAAGTGAGACTGTGCTTCCTTTCTCTCATACCCTAGTGATGATGAATATCATCAGGAATGAGGTGTTGATACAGATTGGATATGAAATTGTAGATAAACCAAGCTCATATATATAATTGGCATAAATGAACCTAAATTTGACTTCAAACCCAAACATTTAAAAAAATATAAAAAAAACAATTTTAAAAAATCAGCAAAAATATTTGATTGCTATGAGGATAAAAATACGTCCTTAAAACACAATCAAACTAATGAAATGTATTATATTGTTAGGAGTCTACCCATGATATAAAGAGCTCAAATACAATTGGTATAAATGAACTTGAATTTGACTTCAAAACCAAACATTTAAAAAAGGTTTTAATAACATTTGATTGCTATGATGATAAAAATCCATCCACAATCAAACTAACGAGATGTACAGGGGTAAAAGTTTTCAGTCTAAATAAGGATTTTAGTATTTAATTTATGAAAAAAGCACTATGTAATTTATATGAAAAGCACCTAGCTCAGTATATTGACGAGCAGTTTTCAGTATTTTGAAAATTTTGAACTTTTATTCATGGATGTATTATATTGTAAGGAGTCTACCCATGATATAATGAAGCACCATCTAGAGGAGATTATACTGGAGGAGAAGACACCACATGAAACATCCTCCAGTCCACCGACCAAACTGAAGGAATACGGTCTGGTTATAGATGGTAAAACATTAACATTCGCTCTACAGAAAGACATGGAGAAGTTATTCCTGATGTTAGCTGGCAAATGTAACTCTGTTATCTGCTGTAGATCTAGTCCTATACAAAAGGTATGTTGTGGTTTGTTCACTGTGTGTAATGCTTGTTATTCCTATTTTATGGAAGCCCAACTTTAAGTTGTGCTTTGCCTGCTGTAGGCCGACCTCAGTAATAGTTTTAAGTGAGGGAGTTGTTCCATTTATATTGTTTGGCACAAAATGTTCAATAAAACGATAATTTAGTGGGGTATATTTGTAGATTTCAAATAGGAAATTAATTGCAGCGATTTGATCACATTGCATGAAAACTTTTTCTAACAAACAGATGGTCTTTTACTGCAAGGTTTCGTATAAACTTACATCAGTTATGTACCGTAAAGTTAACTATCAATGATTATGATATAAAAAATCATTTTATATGCTTGTGTCATATCAGTTGTGTTGCAATGTTGCAATATATAAATGTGGTGAATAAATCCTCTATAAAGTTATACATTTATATTTGACAGGGTTTGGTGGTGAAACTTGCCCGTGAGGAACTCAAAGTCTTAACACTAGCAATAGGTAAGTATTTACTACTAATTAGTTCTATAAGTAATATAAACTTAAACTTGGTTTAATTCACTTTTAATTAGTATGGAGGGGCGACAATCCAATTACAGAAATGTACTTAACCCAAAGTCATTATCCAGGGAGATCATTATTCTTGATATTTGTTGCTGCTGTGCTTGAGATGTGTAAACATTTGAGCTTACATCATCAGACATATGTTATGTGTATGGAGTAAAGGTTTAATGGATGTGTTATAAAACGAGAAAATATTATTGTTTAATATAGGATTGTTAAAGGTGGTTTCCGAGCCTCGCATCAGGGTTACCCACAAGACTGTAGTAACTACATATTATGATTAAAGGAGGACTTACTACAGTCTTGCAGGCAACCCTCAAATTATTATTATTTGGTACCAGTACATTATATATATATATATTATAGGTGATGGTGCGAATGATGTATCTATGATACATATGGCAGATGTTGGTATTGGTATATCCGGCCAGGAAGGTATGCAAGCTGTCATGGCATCAGATTTTGCTATAGCAAGATTTATGTTCCTAGAACGTATATTGTTAGTACATGGACACTGGTGTTACAGTCGATTAGCAAGATTCTCAACATTCATGTTTTATAAAAGTTTGGTAAGTAAACATTACAAAGTACATTTAGTAGACTCGTCATTCTTGTTCATTTTTCATCCGAAACCCGGTGTCTAGGTACTTGACTAACCATTGATTTATGAGGATGACTTTTGTATGCTAATTTTTTTCAAGAATTTACCAACAGTAAAACCTTATTTATCGACTGACTCAATATTATGGCCACCCCTAAGGTTTAATTATGTTAAAAGCATATTGAGGGCTCAGTGCAAAACTAGGGTAACTTTATCAATTTATAGAGGCATGTACCATAGTTTTTGCACTGAGTCCTCAATATATTCAGCAAGGGGTTAAGGAAATGTTGACCAACCAGCCAGGCAATCAAGAAGGTTTACAACTTTATTTTGTGTCACATAATAAACTGCTGAAGAAGTTAGTTTTAGTCAGGAAAGTTGAAATTAAACTGGTGAAGATATGATTATGAACCTTAGGTTTTGGTTTTGTTAGAACCAAGTTTTAGCATAGTTAATTTGTTATGTCTTGTGTTTCATAGAATTCACAGCAGAGAAATGGTCTCCTCAGGTTTAGGTTTCCATAGGTAGCCCTATGACCAGTGAAAGTTAAAATGTATTGATTTGTATTTGTGTCTTTTATTTGTACTGAATTGTGTTTATATATGTAAATTAGAAGGCCATGTTGTAAATAAGTTTATACATGAAATGTATTAACTTAATGTGTATAACCTTATTTAAATAAAGTTATTATTATTATATTATTATAAAGGGTGGTTGAGTGGCTTAACAGCTGAAAAGAGCCATAGAAAGTTGGTAACTTAACTTTTTGTTTAAGAGATTGAATATTGTATATATTGTTATATTTCAGATATCAACATTGGTGTTATTCTGGTTTAACTTATACAGTGGATATAGTGGTGCCACTCATATAGACAGTTTATTCTTGATGGGACAGCATGTTTTATTCACCTCATTCCCTCCTATTGTTAATGGTATTATAGACAAGGATTTAACACCAGAGACATTGTTAGGTATACCAACGTTATATAAAGTCGGGCAAGAAGGAAAGGTGAGTGGTTTTATGATTTATAGAGTACTGTTAAATCATTGATTTTCGTGGGGGATAAAATTTCATGGATTTTGTCCATCAAACAATAATTTTGACTATTGTATTTATTGCCTGAAATGCAAAATCAACTAATTAAGGTCCCATCAAAATGGTCTTTTTTACCAAAACCACAAATTTTTCGTCCCATCAAAATTAAATGATTTTACAATATTCTATTTTGGACTGAGTGCGAAAGTGCATACATTGAAACCTCTGTATTAGACACCTAGATTCTACCACCATTTTTTTTGTCGTAAGCAGCCAATAATAATATCAATTCAACAAATCTTATACCCGATAGTATTGCTGTATTAAAATGCCACCCGCTTAAAACAGTCAAATATAAAGTATACACAAGTCCCTGCAGGGGTCAGGTGCTTGTTCTCTTCTCCTAGATGAGTTCTCAGCAATTATTCTATAGACATTTGGGAAACTTTACTATTGAGATACATGCATATTGTCTTTGAAAGTCCGGTTTGAATTAATCTTTTTAGAGCTACAGCCCTTTCATTATAAATTCTGTCTGAGTAAGTTTTGTCTTTATGGATATTCAGTTATAATTATTTGAATGTTAAATAAATTGTACACCACAGAATAAATGTGTGTACAAATGTTAATGAACTGTATTTGTTGTTTTGTCATATGATCTCATATGATTGTTCTAATTTTCAGATATATACAAGGTTGTCATTCCTCATAGTGTTTCTAGACTCAATATACCAGAGTGTGTGTGTACATTTTGTCTGCTACTTTGTAAGTATTATACATCACATTTAGTTTCTTCCTATAACTAGAGTATTATTACTGGGTTAATCGTGATAAGTTCTTCCATAGTGACAGCTGCAAACAGAAGAGCAAGTTAATTAGTGTTGATAACTAAATCATAAAACAAGGTGTCATTAAGCTATTATGCCCCCCCCCATCTGTGATGAGGGGGTATATTTCTTTGCTCATGTCCGTCTGTTGGTCGGTAAACTAAATGATTTCCTTCCAATAACTCAAGAATTCTTTGCCCTTTACATGAAGGTTTGTCATCATCATGAGCCCTATTGAATTTTAGGTCAGTAGGCTAAAGGTCAAGGTCACTGACCTTTACCATTTTTGACTTCTCAGGGGCATACATGTTTTACAAACATCTTGTTATATGTCATAATCTTTTTCCTCATTGTCTTCCGGTAATGGATACCATCAGAAATGAGGTGTCCAAAAATGAATATAATTTGTTGATCCTGTCAATTTTTTTTCTGACAGGGCAGTTCTTATGGGTTTATTGTTTCACTTCTGTAACAATAGTGTTGTTTTGACAGGGGTTGGAATATGGGAGTGTGGTACTAAATATAATATTGTTGTAATTTACAGGGTTATTTTGAAGGTGTAGGAATATGGGAGTTTGGTACGACCATGATGGTATCTCTTGTATTATCTATACTCTGTCATCAAGCTGTTGAAACGTATAGATGGGTAAGTACATACAAACATCTAAAACATTAAACCTGTATGGTTTGACCAAAGACCTAAATTAAACAGATTGGAAACATGTACCAACTCTCACGATATCTTGTGGCAGGTCTCTGAAATCTCGCGAAATCTTGTCCATTTTTAATACCTTATATCTCCAGTTCCAATATACTTACGAAAAAAATAATAAGTCTATGCAATAGATTTATCATTCAGTTTTCAAATGATACCTCATTAATTGAAATAAGTCAAGGAATAAAACAAAAGACCCCGAAGAGCCAGACCTACTCTCATTTTCATCAAATTAATGTAAATTTCAAGTTTTTCAGAAAATACTTAATTTGCCTCATTCAAATAATAATTTTCTGTATTTTATGAAAGGTAGACAAACATGAGTTACTTAATGTAGTAGAAGGAACTTCAACATGATACATTGCCCATTAAAATTGGATGATTAAAAAAAATTTATGCACAATAACTGAATCTGCTGCCTGTTATGTTGTGTTTTCTCTAAATTTTCAGTGGAGTGTCCAATCTGTGTAATTTAGGTCTTTGGTTTGACTGTGGAAATTGTAATATGCTACAATTATCTACCTTGTTATATATTCCTTCATATTGAATGAGGTTTATATCTTTAGACAATACTTTACGTTAAGGTTGTACATGTATAAGTTTATTAAGTCCATTGATTGCTTAGGATAGTTCCATCCTCTGCAACTTTCACAGTACTTTAGATACATCTTTCTATATTGTGTACCTACCTTATAATCAGGTTTTTTGTAGAACTGTTTGTGTTAAATGTCGAGAATGATCTCCCTTGATAAGGCATCTTGTTAATCAATTAGATTGTCTCCCCTCCATACATATTATCGGATGATAATTGATAACTGATGATAGACTGAATGCATCTAGCAACTTTTAGTATAAAATCATTTAATTTCGGTGTGACAAAATTTCATCGTTTTGATAAAATTTGGTCATTTCGATGGGACGTAAATTTGTGGATTTTGCACTTCAGAAAATAAATGCAAGGGTCAACATTACTGTTCGATGGGATTTGATTTCGTGGTTGAAGGTGAACCACGAAATCTATAAAATTTAATCCCCGTAGAAAATAAATTATTTTACTGTATTATATTGTTCTGGGTATCTTTGTAGCAGAGGGTTAACAAAGATCTTGCTTTATGCTTTGGTTTTATGTTTTACTGCTCTTCGAATGCATTATACATGTATAATGTTTTCTTCTTTCAGATGTGGCCACAATGGTTGACGTTAATTCTGAGTTTTGTATTTTTCTGGTTGTTTGGAATCATTATTGATAGTTTCTTCATGACCTTTGATCATCCAGTGACTCCATACTGGGTGATGCAGAACACAATCTCTAAACCTATACATGCTGTCATTGTTCTTATATCTGTCGTCACAGCTTTATTGCCAAGGTGAGTCACTGATAGTATACTGGGCCAGTATTTATAAAGCATCTTAGTGGGAAACTTAAATATTTTGCCGCAAATTCAAACCTTGCAGTGATTATATTTCCTGCAAATAGAAAAAGAATCCATGTTTGCTTAGTAATAATGGTTGCTCTCAACAAAATGCTTGTAAATGTTGTATACAATCAATAATAGCGGTTACCTTGTTTAACTGAGACACTTAAGTAAATTTCAATATTTTAAGAAAATTTAAAGTTTTGAACTAAGATAAGTTTATAAATGCTGACGGCCCTGGTGTTCTTAAGTTTTAAAATTAACTGAGGTTTAAACAAGCTCAGTAAATTGAAATGAATCAAGCCTTGGTAATCTTGATATTTATTTATTCGACCAGTTCTATAAGTTTGATACTAAACAACACAGATTTCTTGTCTTTTTATCACATGCTCAACTATAATGACACAGCTAAGATACTAAATGCTTGCTTTTATATACCACTATGATGTCACCGCATAAACAAAGGATATTACATGTTGTCCTTTGAATATTATACGCACACTTTGAAGTTCATTGTGTAATATGATTTTTATTGCACTGTATAAATATGCACAGAGTATATAAAAAAGATAATTTACTGTTAAAGACATAAATTGATTTGCTGCAGTTTCTTGTATGCTAGAATTCCCTATTATTGTAATGGAATATGTTTAAAATTTGTTCATGAACACAATATGTGAGGGGTCGGTGTACATAATCAACATATCAACATGTATTGTATGGTTTATATTACAGAGTGATTGTGAGATCCCTACAGCTTACTGTGTTCCCTGATGAAGTCATGAAAGCTCAACTTTACGAGAAAATGAAGGCTGAAGAAGACCAGTCAGAGCCGAATACTCCAGCGGAATCCCCCGACTCCGGATATCGTAAAGATTCCAAAGATTCGGGTTATGATAATAAAGCTTTAGACATGAAAAATGATAGTGAAGAGCTGCCGGAGGTTGGGTATAAAAATGGGCGTGTACGGCATAGACAGAATAGTAACCAAAAAACAGAAATAGCTGAGTCAGCCACCTGACGGTGATCATGTACACAAGTCAGAACAATAGAGAGAGAAACTACTGGAATATTGTTGTATATATATTAACCTGATATCTGTGAGTGTATGCCTGTGTGTGTGTCAGGGTGTGTGTCCGGTCTTTATCTGCCAAATAGATTGTTTGAATATTGAATACGTCTAGTTTATATTTTACCTGATTCGTCTAACTGTTGAAACTACTTGTATGTGAATATTGAATCCATGGAGTGTATATGTTACCTGATTTATCTAACTGTTGAAACACTGTGATTATACATGTGTTGTGTAGAATGCTGAGAGTGATTATTTAGATAATGGTGCAATGTTCATGTTTCATGTACAATGAGATTTCCTGTTCAAGTTATTGCTGGCTAAGAATGAGAAGTTTGTAACTACTACTCACAACCTTATAAGACTGATACATACTTGAAATCTTCACTATAAGGCGCTTCTTATGAGCCTATTTTCATGAAAATCTGAACTTGTCATTTTGACGAAAATGAAGGTGTAAAAGCTTATTTTACCATAAGAGTAAACTTCAGACAGTTTTTTCTTGTTTTCTCAAAATATTGATTTTTTACTTATGACCTTCTCATTCTAAGCCAGCGTAATATACTTACAGGTATTTCTCTAGTTGTTCCTATGGTCCATTCTGGATGGCATATTTCTTCAAAATGATGTAAAATCAATGTTTATATTTACTGTATTCACTATAAATGTGATATTTCCTAAATTGACATAAAACCAAGTTTGCTTACTTTGTGTGTACTTAAAGTTCTTACAATGCATGCAAACTGTAGAAATTGATACATTTTGTCAAAAGGTTGTACTATTTATCAAAACGATATTATGTGACATTTTACAAAAAATGTGGGACCATGAAATTATTTACATTTGTTTGAAACAATATATTTTCTGATATGTATTAGTATACCAATCTTAAAGTATGATAGATAGATTTATATTTAAACCAATCATTCATACACAAATATGTGCAGGAAATTTGATAACTACAAAATGTATGTGTGGAAGTTAACAAACCTGAATGTAATACTTTTGATCTGAAATACTGTTCATATACATGGAGGTTTACTATAAAGTATCAACATAAATCTAAAGCATCAGTTATGCACATGTATTTCGCTTGTGGAAATTTCACCTTCTGATATATGTCTGTTTTAAGGGTTACAATCAGGTTAATATATTGGGATAAGACATTTACTTAAAGTCAGCATAATATATATACGGATCTATTTCAATACCATTTTGTTCTATTTATTTATGGAAATAATCTACTTATATATATACGTACCATACATGTTGAGTATATATGACTTCAGCAATGTGTACCAAGATCAGTCTTTCTTAATTTGAAGAAATCCGTTGTATGAGTCATCTCTTAAAGAAGTGACTCAAGTCAGGTAAAGTACAGTTAACTCTGGTTATAATGACCACGATTTCAACTTAATTATAATTTAGTCCTTTACTCCATTGCTTACCAGTGATCCAGGTCACCAGGTGACCTTTCACATAGGTTTAGTTGTAGTGATTCTAACCACATGATATCAGGGAACAAACTCGGTCATTATAACAAGAATTAACTGTACTTGTTATTGTGATGCAACATTTGTCAAGCATATCTGATTACATGTATTTATTGTTCTTGCACAAACCGTGATAAGAATACATTCCATATTGAGGTTTTATCTCAATACACATGTTAAAGAAATAAATATATTTATCTACTGTAACATTAAATAATTTTTTTAAGAAACTATTTATATTCATTATTGTTCATTATTCATACAGGTAAATGTAAAGATCGAAAATCACTGAAACTGCTGTATTTACTTGTATATGCATATTTGATATAATTTTCTAGTAGTTGCATATTATACATGATTCAGTCCCATGTTGTACCACATGCTCATCATTAGTTTAGTTCTACTAACAACACATATATCCACTCGGGAAAAACTTATTATTTCTCTGACAACTTTATACTATCCTGAAACCATTTGTATTAGTGCTGGGCAAAACTTTCCATATTTCAAACAAGAATTGAGACCTGTATTCATGCACTGTTTAACAGTTGAGTAAAACTACAGAATGAAAGAATTATTTTTCTTCTGACTAGATCGTTACATGCTCAAAACTAAGTAAATATGATCTTCTTTTTATGCTGTTTCAACTTAGGATATCGTCTTAATTTCTTTTCTTATTTTAGTATTTTCAATGAAAGTTTACACTGACTTAACTTCACATAGAGCAAGTGACCTTATTTTATCTGTTATTTATCTGACCAAGATATAAATTAGTGAAAACAAAGTTAATTCTGTCTGAATACCGTCAATTTGACTTCAGTAACCTGTGATACCAAAGTTGTCTCCCTTGAATGTATGTGTCACCTCACGGGGAACAGATAATTCTTTATGCATGCATTTCCATTGTATACATATACCAATTTGGTGCATTTAAATATGGTTGATACATATCAATGAGGTTATGCAAATCATTTTGAAAATTTCATAACATGTTTTAACGTCAGGGTGTTTGTTTTTGTTGCTATGTTTCGGTCGTTCGTCAAAATATTTTGAAACAATGTTAAGTTTGTTTGTCACAGGGTGTACAGATTTTAAATGTTTGTGAAATTTTTCTGTGTTCAGTTTCTCTCGTCTGATTTGTGTACACGATGTTGAATACATCGATACTGTTGTTCAGTACAGGTTCATGTAAATAGTCTAATATCTAACCAAGCATCCCTACCCTTTGTAAATTTTTGTGTATCAAAATTATTTTGTCACGTTTATCAGAAAGATTTTAATCTAACCATGTTTTGTAAAATCAAAGAAACAGAAATCTATGTGTAACAAAAATGATTAATATCAAAATTATTCATATTAATATGTCGAATTTAGAAATTGGTAAATGAGGTTTATAATCAAACATTATGTCAAATATCAAATATTTATTCTGTCAATATGAGATGACTATGTACTTACAGCTGCAAATAAATTGAAGAGACACTAATAGCTTAACAATCTTAATATATTAATTTATTGAAATTAAACCCTGATTTAAAAGAGGAAATGTTTAATAATATAGAAATTGATGCTGATTTGTATAAAATGTAAAGATTGTCAATAAAACCCTCATGTGTTGATGTTCATGCTGTACAAAATGCTTCAAAAATTCATGATGTGTATTATGCATTGCAGTGTCTTTGATAGATCTATGCTAGAGTTGTTTGTTTACACATTTTAGCTTCTATATTCAGTTCACTTTGTTTGTTGTCCGCAATATGTCCATGCATTGATTTTTACCACATTTGGAAAACTTCTTATTGTGCTTTACAATTTTCCTTGCACGCATCATAATCAAAACATAGATATTTTCACTATTACACTTAATTTTGATGTCTCAATCAATTTCTCTCTCCAGTTCAGGAAATATGCTTCATGCTTTCTTAATACTGTAGTTTGATTCAAGAGTATGAAAGCTTTAATGCATATGTTCAGAATAAGTAACAACTTTCAGTCCTATTTTCTTGTTAACTTAGCTGATTGAATATTGACTATATATAATCGCCTATCACAGTGCCTCTACTATGACATTCCAACATAACTGTTCTATATATACATACATTGACTGACATTTTACCATGATTTCATGATTTGGTACCATCATTTTATTGCATGTGACTCATCCATCTATTCTACTTACCCAACAAGAACATTATTATCTCGCAGGCTTAGTGCAATTCTTGTATGCCACTGTTACTAACTATCATATTCCATGATCTGTACTATCTACACAAAACTAATCCAATGTATACTCATATAATATAGTCATAAAATGTGATGTAATCAGCCTGTAAAGACTTGCCATGTCTGCAAGTTTTGAGATATTGTGATGAAAAGTTTTTAACTTTATTTTTTTTGAGTGACAGACATTTTCCAACTTACTTTCATACAACATTGCTGTATCTTTGGGGCGAGTCAGAGTTATGTGATCTGCAATGAACATGTCAATGTTAATTTGTCCATTGTTTATTCATATTGGAAGACAGAAATGCAGCAGTGAAACTTAAAAAAAAGTGACTTTCATAAAAGTAACAGTGGCATGATTTTTGCAAACTCCATGTAATTGTTTTCACTGCCAAAACCAATTTCATTAAATTTGTATTGTTGCCTTGTCAACAATTTGTTTAACATGACTGCTTTGTATTCACTTTTTAAGTAAAGTGTTTAATTTTTATTTTGTATGTCAACTCAGGAGTCCATACAACAAAATCAAACTTTTACTATAAATAATTTGTAGGAAAACCAGCCAACACATTTAACCCAGAGAGTTATCTGACTTAGGATTCCTCACCATACATGTATACCGAGCATTTAGTTGCTAAACTTACACAATATCAAATGTACTAACAATATCAAAACCTTGTTTTTGTCTTGTAATTGACTCAAAACCTTTAAATATATGCAATTATATGACATAATAAGTGCTTTCTGTTGCTATATAATATTACATAAATCTTTATATTTTTATATTGTTTCACTATTGTACTCCTTATGCAACTTTTACTATATATGTTGTTTCTACTTCATTCCGACGTCACAAGACTGTAATAACCAGAAATACAGGACCATATTGTTTAATTTTTATTAATGGCATAATGCGGACCCTTGTAGTCCTTTGAAATGAGTATTATTCGTCTCAAAAGGTTGTTGCTCTATTAAAGGCATCACACTTGACTTTACAAAGTTCAGGGGTCCAATTAAGACGTAACACCCATTCATGAAAATAAGATGCAAATCTGTTTTGCTTGTTATTAGCATACATCTCTACACCAAAACTATCGTTTCAAACATAGAATCATCATATATCAGTGATTAGTCAAGATGAAAAATACACTGATTGAACGAAAGTTGTATTGTTAAAATTCACCTTATAAGATCATAAAGAGGGGATTTGTAGGAGGACCGTATATGTGTGCATGTATTTCTGGATGTTACTGAATGTCGTAGAGCTGTGATAGATTTACACG
Source organism: Spisula subtruncata (assembly GCA_963678985.1). Lineage (NCBI taxonomy): Eukaryota > Metazoa > Mollusca > Bivalvia > Venerida > Mactridae > Spisula > Spisula subtruncata. Next base: position 13,277,666 of record OY787665.1, read on the forward strand.
TAGACAAAGATTTATGTACATATATGTAGAACTGCTATACACCATTGCTTCTTGCTATCGTTGTTGTTGTTTATATATTATATTCTATCATCCAAATCCTTTATTGTTGTTGTGATACAAAGTGTATATAGTTTTTTATTAGTTCTCTGTCATTGCGGACCATTTCTGCCTTATACTTCATGTTTCAATGATGCAATGCATGCTTTTACTATGTAACATAATTATTGCTGCCGTTTATTTCTTTATTGCTCACATATGTATTTATGCAAGCATGACCTTGTACAAGTACACCAATGTTGAACAGACACAAATTTGTCATAATTAGGAATTTTTTTCAAAATTGGGATTTTTTTCAAAATTGAGAATTTTCTCAAAGACAATTTGCTTGAAAAAGAAATTGTATGCAGGATGGTTGATCAGTGTTTTTATTGCTTTATGAAATCCATGCTTCTCTGTGAGATGTCGACGCTTTCAAAAAGAAAATGCAATGTAAATATATTTGTTAATTATGATATAGTATTCATTCATCTGTTATTTATTTTGTGAACTATTCTGATGTGTGTCTATATTCTGATATGTGTGTGGTTTATAATTTTGATAGTCTGACTTGCAAATCTTATAACATACAATTACATGTAACTGTGTCACAAATTGTAAAACTGGAGGACATTTTTACCACATTTTTTTCGCCACATTGCTGCATCATTGGGTCACATGACTCCCAAGATTGTTCAAATAACTGCATGTTCTCAATAATAGTTTTTCATCACATTTTTGACAGAAACCATACATTAGATTTTCAACCAGACACTGAAGGGCATGTTGCTTGTTTTGAATCAGCATGACACTGTTGTTATATTATATGCATTTTATAGATGTCCGGAAAAATACGACACTGGTTGTCTTAATATACCGACCGGTTAGCATAATGTGTTTTAGTCACCAAAATGTATGTCTTAGAGACAGTATATGGATACACCACACTAGGTTTGAATAAATGATGAGATAGTTGTTTTTTACTTCACTTAGTCAAATTAGTCAAGTCATGATATAATGTACAAAACATTCATGTGTTAATCATTATGCTGTTTTTCGTTAATTTCTATTATAACTAACTGTTATATTTTGTTCGACCTATTGAAGAGGTTTTAGCTTTGAATATCTATTGAATGAGTCCTGAGAGTCACTTATGTACTGTACATGTAATTTTTATTGATCATTTACTTGAGAAAAAGGTGGTTCGAACCACAGGTTACAGTAGCATTGAATAAGAAATTTAAAAAACGACATTGAAAAAAAAAATTGGGGAAATTCATTTTCCTTGAAATTTAGGTTCAATATTTTTAAAAAAAATTTCAGTGATACTGTAACCTGTGGTTCAAACCACGTCTGGAGTAGAGTAGATTCCAGTTCTTGTAGTGGCATTATATTCTCTTTGTGTAAGTGTCTAAAACCGTGAAGTTATCACCATGTCTGTCACTACTTACTTTGAATAATCTTATCGTTTATTTTGATAGCTTAGTAACCGAATATATACCGGTAAATAAACCAGTTCATCATTTGTTTGCTCAATACTCAAGTCATATTATACACTAGTTCATTGAAACATAGCATTGGTAAGAATGATAGACATTGTCTACAAGTGATATGAATAAAAACAATATTAACTCTTATCTTCATTATTTTCATAAAATAATACCAATTCTTCAATTTGAGATTTTCATAAAAATATTGACTTTAATTTTGGAGTTGTTCATGCAAAATATCCCCACTTCCATCATTTTGAGATCGGTCGTCTTAAACATTAATGTAAATATTTCATCTGGTTTTGGAGTAATCTTTGGTACGGCACTTCATGTAAATTGGTGAATTTAGCAGTCATTCTGGCACCACTATTTTAATGGTGCACATAAATTATATCAAAAATATTTTTGTTAGGATGCACGAAACATCACCATTATCAGCATATCAAGTCAGTACAACTAAGTTTTGCTATTGCTGCAGTGAACTTGTTTTCAGCTTTGCATGAGCCATCTTTGGACCCCTGTTATCTATTGGTATCACATGGTGTGTTGGTCCATATACAGTGTCAAATTGTTCACATTTATCATTATAACTTACATGATTGTTTCATTGTGTAGTTAACACTATCGTTTCATTATACTTACATTTTGTGCATTTTCTTTGTGAACATCAGTTGTTAAACATACTATCAGTCTGATTATATGCATGTACTTTTAAATGATTAAAATGAAACTGTTGATTTTTGTTTTTCGTATTTTCTCAAATTGTTTCTCTGCCAATGTGTGGAAGATGTGCTGTTAGTCTGAATCCCTAAACAACTGTTATCAACACCATAATCTGAGTTCCATGTCACATGATGTGTGTAACTAATTGACCAAGTTACAATGTTGACATGATTGTAATGCTAAACACTAGTCATGGGTGACAGTTTGAATATACAAAACCATTATAGCATAGCCATGTTTCTACTAGACTCAATTGCAGCTGTCTTCATTGTATTAAATAAGCTACACCCTAAAGTTCATTTTCAAATTCTCTTAATTCCAAAACTTAATTCAGGAGTTTGATAAGTGCGTTTCATATGATTCACTCTTCTTAAAGACATAGGTTTCAGAGATAAACTACTCAAACATGTTATCATACTTACGTAATCAGAATACAGGCCCCGTTCTCCCGAAACATCTCAATCTGAGTTCAATCTCATCTCAAATATTGGCATGTGTCGTTTAGGTCATTTCCATGGATGACTGGATTAAAAATTGGAATCACAACACAGAAAACATTATTCTGAATTTATTTCAGCAAAATACTTTAAACTTATGATTAATCTTCGATGCAGACTTTGATTTTCTCAAAATCTCAATTTGAGATGAGATTTCTACTCGAGATGTTTCAGGAGATCAGAGCCTGGTCTCGCATGTTCCACTCCTTTACACATAATTTTTGTCCTGACTCTTTCTAGTGTTGTAGCATAATGGAATATGATTGTTTTCTTCACCACTCGATAACTTGGATTATTAAGTGTATGCAGGATAAAATCCTGTTTCTCTGCTGAATGATTGAGTATCAGTCTACATGACCATGTAACATGGAGTAGGTCATTGATGTAAATGCTAATGTATGCCTGTATTTCATACAGATGATAAATACTTTATGTCATGTTGCTGTTTTATTACATTGTTCAATGCCATTTTGTCTAAAATGAAAATATCACCCTTACACTATCATATTTGCGTTGTATTTCATGTCTCATTGCTAGTATTCTAATCCTCCGATTGCAGTCAGTGTTGGGCGGTAAATATCGGGGCGGTAAATACCGGGAAATACCGTCCTGTCCAATACTCCCCAAGTGTCCAATACCGGGAAATACTGGTCAATTGAATGGTCAATTGGGAATTTTTTGTGTACTGGTTTATTATAAATGCCTATTGAGCATTTAAACTCTCAGGTTTTCACATGTTGTTCTTTATTTAGTTCTAAAACATTCAATAGATCCTCAATTTATATGAGAGTATGATCTACAAAAGGTCAAATGAATGGTCAATTCATTTTCAAAGTGGTCAATTTGACTGGTCGATTCAATTTCGATGACAAAAAAAAAGAAATCTAAAACACAATAGTTTTTAATTCACTAAGTTTTAATTTAAACATATAGAAAGAATACACTTGTTACAAGCCCAATTAAAATATTTAATAATATACTCATTTTAATAATGAAAGTTACAGTGTTATACTAAAAAGTGCATGAAAGAGACAGTTATAAATATATCATTTAGACTTGTATAAATTGGCTAAAACAAAATTGTTAGATTAGGTCAACTAAGTGTGAACTGACAACTAACAGATTATGCAATATTATGTCATTTTCTTGCAATTAACAAAGGATTAGCCTGGGGGAGTGTTAACACCACTGGAGATAACCCAACAATATAAAATAAAGATGATGTATGGACAATTTTCTACACTAGGTGCATGAAGTTTAAGCGTCCCATAAAAGACCTGAGAACTTGTATAAAAAAGTTTTTAAAACCAATAATAACAAAAAAATTATCTATTTTATTTAAGCATTTTATCAGTGATAAGTTGATATTAACCAAATTTATGTACATAGTGTGTTATATGGAAGCATAATTTTATATGACCAATTCAATCGACCACTAGTATTGTCCAATTGACCAGTATTTCCATGTATTTCCCGGTATTTCCCGGTATTTCCCGGTATTTCCCGCCGTCCTGTCCGTTACTCAATCGACCGTCCGTTATGCCAACACTGCTTGCAGTACCCTGGCATTGAGCCAACCATCTATCAAGGAACTCAACTAACCTAAGACAGTGTCCCCCAAGGAATGGAGTTTTACCAATACAATATTTGCTATAGTGTGGTCTATGATTGAACAGCAATATCCTGCCAGGGACACTCTTAACCATCAAACTGTCTAGGATCGATGCCAGGTGTACTTTATCTAGGCAAAGTGCTATGTACATAGTGCTTTCCACGGGAGATAATCCATGCCTTCTTTATTAAATTGGACGGGAGGTTAGTAGGTTACTGACAGAAGGCGATCTGTAGCACTTTGCTTAGGCAACAGGCACTATGTTCATTCCTGTGTTACAGTGCAAGTCAAACATTTAACATAATAAATACTTCCAAGTAAAACTTACGTTATTTTAAGGAAACCATTTGATCGACCAGACTGACCAACATGTGCAGAACAATATATACCACCAAAGACGTCCAACACTGGATTTGAAAGTCATCGATTTTACCGAAAATCTTGGATGGTCCACAATGCATTGCGCACGCTTCGGTAATTATCGACCGTTTCCGCTAAACCTTGATTTTACCGCGTTCGGTTAACTCCGTTAATTTCCGCCGATATTGTTTACGAAAACGGCCATCTTTAATGGAGTGGACAGGTAGTTTAAATGTTTAATAATCGACTTTTATTGAGACAAAATGGCTGTTTGATTGAGTATTAACATGTTTATTGTCATTTGAAATGTTTTATACACCGAAACTTCGATTAAAATAGGAAATTATTATGTTTTTCACACATTGATCACGAACAGAAATACGAACGAAATTTGGATGCCCGATTAAGAATTCAATTTTACCCCCTCAAATAGAAAAACGAAGCTGTTTCATTAACATAAGTATTTTTAAGACAGTCCAAAGATTACAAAAAGTAATATTCCATAAAATAGCGAGTACGAATAGCTCTAAAAGAATAAAAAACAAACCGCTTAATTTGTTGCGGGCCTATTCGTCGGTTCGAAAACTCCATTTCGATGACTCGCACAAATCTGAGGTTTATTTTAATATATCGAACATATCATACAAACTATTGTAACTTAAACATAGATTACATATTTTATAATCAATAAATGCCCATATTTGTTCAGTTTGACTGATGATTGAACTTGCAAACTCGGATTTAAAACGAATAAAAATCTTCTCTCATCCGAAAAAATCCAAGATGGCGGATAGCGGTTTATCAATCGTGTGACGTAGGTAGATCACGTGACTGATAATCTCGGGTCAGCTAATCAGAAATGCTCTAAGAAATACTCTACTTTCATATCCAGTGTTGGACGTCTTTGATACCACCCAATCCCCCCTTATCAAAAGGGGACATAAATATTGGTTAATCATACCAATTAAGGAGACAGATCACTAACATCCAGTGATCCTTAAATAAGTTAATGTTCACCAAGTACACTCTGTGCTCCACTAAGCTAAACAACAACATTATGACAATATGTATTTAAATCACAATTTATTACAATAACTAAACAAACGAACATTCTGTATTAGCAAAATAACGAAACTTTAAACTTTTATAATAGTCCAAATCCAAATTAACTGCATCAATGGTGGCGTATAATTTTTCTTTTAAGAATCACACTGTCTCCTGAATATTGTTGTCATTGAACTTCTAAAAGAAACACATTCAAAACCTAAATTAACTGCATAGGTAGGATGGTCAAATTTTCATTTAAAAGAGTTAAACTAAATACTTTTCAATGCCTATACAGTAAAACTTTTTAAAACACTTCCATTGTTCATACTTCAGTTTATTTATCATTGGCGTAATCAGCTGGATTCTTCCTTGAAGCTTTGTCGTGTTCTGTGATACAATAATAATATGCTCCATATCCTAATATGAAACCTGCAAAACAGTGCAAAAAAGTAATTAGGAATTAATTCATTAATTCACGTTCATAATCTCCTTACTGGTCCCTATCCACATACCAAGTTTCATAAACCTAGCTTATGGCAGGATACAGATTTTCTGGCTAACTGTCTGACAAACTGACTGATGTACAGACGTAGGGCAAACATATAGTCCCCTCCGGTTGAAAACCGGTAGGGCCTAATAAATCATTTAACAAATTTAGCAAAGGTTCATCAGACAATGCTACACAACATATATCTTGTAAGTTTCATTTATATTGATACTCCTCCATAACTGCAACCGGTCATCATAGCAATGACAGGATCTATATTAATTAACATAATTCATGAGAGAAAATATAAGACAAACTTCACAAAGTACTATAATATCACTAAAGTACACACAAATAAATCAAATAGAACCTTTTCAGGGGTGTGGAATTCCAGTGTCCCACTTTCAGTTTCCCGACCTGGGATTTTTGGTCTGCGGGCAAGTGGATTTTTGCATCCACCTTGCCCATGGGCAAGTGCAAAATTACCATGAGCAAATAATATTGAGTGTCCTTTGTTACCTAGTAATAGTTTAGCCTAAATACAAAAGTGAATCTCTAAATCCCTAAAATTAGTATCAGGTACACAGTTCTCTCAAGCTCAAGAGATTAATACACAAATGAAACTGAAATTTTGTTGCTTTTTTAAAATTTTGTGTTTTGGAGGGCGAGTAGATTCATTCTTCAGGCAAGTGAATTTTTCAGGTCAACGTGCCCATGGGCAAGTGAAAAATTTGAAGATTTCCACAACCCTGCTTTTCTAAACCTTATTACATTCATAACGTCACTAATTCAGTTTTCCAGGAGAATTACTCATTTGTATGATTTTTATTTTGTGCAATTAGATATATTTGAAATTACAACAAATGTTACCTGGTGCAATTCTAAAAATCCTTCCTCTAATTCGTCTAGTTAAGTTCTGGATAGATCTAACTAAATTGACATCACCAAATGTCTTTTGCTCAAATCCTGATATACCAAAATAAACAAGCCTGTTGGCATGAGCCATCTTTCCTAATACTCTGTCACCACCCATTGTGTCTGTAATAAACAAAATATCAAAATGTCCATGAAGCAATCAAAAATAGGGTCTATACATGTGTCAGTACTAGGTAAAATAAAAGCAAATAGACTGAGCAAACTTTCCTAATAAATATATACATTACTTTAAGAACATATCTTTTTTATATTTCAATAAATGTGATCTGTAATGTACAATTACATCAAAGACGAAGGAGAAAGGACGAAGGCTCTCTACCAGTTCTATCAGGTGTTCCGCAAGGTTCAGTCCTAGGTCCATGTTTATTTCTTTGTTTTATAAATGATATGCCAGACTCTGTAAAAAGTAGGATTCGATTATTTGCTGATGACACCATTATTTACCTAACCATTGACTCTTCAACTGACGCTAACAAACTTCAAGATGATCTCAATAAATTAGAAGAATGGGAAAAGAAATGGGCTATGGAGTTTTATCCAGATAAATGCGAAATAATAAGAATATCAAAGAAAAATATCATCTTTCCATATAAACTCCATAATAAAGAACTTAAAACAACAAATAATGCCAAATACCTGGAAATAAACATAAGTGATGATTTTAGCTGGAAAAAACAAATTGAAATGACAGCTGCTAAGGCAAAAAATACCTTAAGATTTGTTAAAAGAAATGTTCAATGTAATAACCAAAAAATCAAAGAAACAGCCTATAAGACCTATGTTCGCCCACAATTGGAATACTGTAGTACCATCTGGCACCCTTGGCAAAAAACACTAACTCATGAACTGGAGAGGGTGCAAAGAGCGGCAGCTCGTTATGTATTAAATGATTATTCTCACTATAGCAGTGTCACAATAATGCTAGAATCTCTCAAATGGCCAACACTCGAAAATCGCAGAATTTATTCATCCCTTGTTATGCTCTATAAAATCTCTCACAACCTTGTCAATGTTGACCACAACCATCTCTCTAACACCAGGAAACACTTAAACTACAACATACCACCTTCAAACTCTAACTACCACAAAAACTCATTTTTCCCTGGAACAATTAGATACAGGAACGCCCTGCCTTACGACATCCAGGCCAGTGTGGATCTCCAACACTTTACAGCTGGCCTGGATTCGTACATGTACTAAATGTCAAACTACTGTTTTTACCTTTCATCAAATTGTACATAGATACTTTTACCATAAGAATACAAATAATGTATCACATATATTATTAACAATTACTTATTTTAAATCTTATATTATTAACCACTGCCCCGACCTCCCAGTCATTATCAGTGATAGTTGGGAGTATCCCCGTAGATGTAGATATCATCAAGTGGATAATGCGAAGGATGTTCAAGTCGAGAATATTGTAAAAGTACAATGTACTTAGGCAAATATCTGATGAAGAAATCTGTTTGTTCTCGGATGGATCGTCTTTAAACAACTGGTGCTGCGGCATGCATATACCTGAAAGGTCTAGATTCTGTTCCCATACAATTGAAACATCCTGTAGGACCTAACAGGAACAACTATGTAGGGGATCTACATGGAATTCATTCGGTGTGAAGTTTGTAGCAGAAGAAAAGTTGCAAGACAAAACAGTGCATTTCTTTGTTGACTGCCAGCCAGCATTGCAGTCAATATTCTCATAAAAAGTACCGAAGAAGAATGTAGGGTTTATAGTGAAACCCCATGAAGCCGGTGTATCCATGGTACCGGTGTATGTAATTTCTCATGAAATTGTAGATTCTTTTTCTCGTGACATTGCCTGCAGGATTGTTTACAATAACTGACGAGTAAATTAAATAAATAAATACGAAATGGACCAATTTCTGAATGAAATCACAACAAAAACTTGCACCATGCCTTCACTACGAGTAAATCCTTATTTAATGGCAATGTTTGACATGCATGTATTCAATGCTCGCTTGTTTATTTATCAAACATAAATTTGACAGTTATGACGTCATCCATTGATAAAAAGGGTCGTGTGCAACTTTTGGCGGGAAAAAATCAGCTTGTCAACAAACTAGACCAAATTTACTTGGAAAAAGTTATTGTTGCACCGGATAGATGGGGTTACTTCCCTTTCTTGAAAATTTACATGGTGTTTGTTTACATGTATTTTTTCCGATTCCAAAGGTCATTTGATGTGGTTTTGCAGTTTTATTAAAGATTAAAGGTAATTTTAGCAGTTTCCAACAAAATATGTGTCGAGGAGTTAGTGATTTATATTTATTTTGTCAATTTCGTTTGATACACCGGCTGCATGAGGTTCAAGGCTATTGTTGAAAGGCGACAATTCCTGGATGAAATCTCCAAGCAGAACATAGTAAACAGGTAAAGGGTCATGTGCAACTTTTGGCGGGAAACAATCTACTTGTAAACAAACTGGACCAAATTTACTTGGAAAATGTTATTGTTGAACCGGCTACAAGGGTTTCCTGAAAATTTGACATGGTGTTTGTCTACATGTATTTTTTCCGATTCCAAAGGTCATTTGATGTGATTTGGCAGTTTTATTAAAAATCAAAGGTCATTTAAGCAGTTTCCAACAAAATATGTGTTGAGGAGTTAGTGATTTATATTTATTTTGTCAATTTCGTTTGATACACCGGCTACATGAGCTTCAAGGCAACATAATTTGTCGGACACCAGATCGCGAAAACTGATGTCAGTAAGGATACGCATACACAACATTGAATCAGCAGAGTTTTATGCCGAAAGAAAATGTACTAAGAGTCAATGCATTCTCTTTCGCCATATTGGTACAAGTATCCAGACTTATAATTCCTATTGTAATATGATAATCGGAAAAAACAACAGAAAGTTCTCACCGTTTTGCCCTTGGCAGCAGACTACTTTCAAGATGCTAACCGTGTATGCGAATTTCTGCTATTTTTGTTACTTTAAAATTCCTAGTTCTCTCCGATGAATCAACATTATAATTCTTATTTATAAAAATATAATATTTATTACCATAGTTTTTTTGTTGATTCGTGAAATACGAAACTAAACATAACCTAATTTTGAAGACGACCTTCACCTTTGAAATGAATACAGAGGTTGATTGATTGACAATTATGCCAATAAATAAAATTTAATGCATTGTCATTACATATTGTTTGATTCTCTCGTCTGATTCTTGTGCTAGAAGGTATGAGGAATCGAAGCAATTCTGGTGTAAGGCTTGATTATTACCAACGATTGGTAAACAGGACCCTCCTGAAACACCAGGTTAGTCTGTCAAAACTGACATTTGTTTGTGGCTCTCTGTCTGCATAATGTGCATGAATGATAAAGTCTTCGTCTTCCAGGTACTGGCCATCTTCATCAAGTCGAATTAAACTGCTAGGGTATGGGTGGTGCACATCGAAACAAATTAGAAATGGGTGCAAATATTTACAGGGAGGTTTATAAACAGTAAAAAACTGGAGCACGTTGCTTAAATTAGCCAATTAATCTGGTAGTGCTTTACTACGTCTAGATAACGACATGCTATCAGCGAACATGTTCGATCCAATGCCAATCCTGCAGTGGTGTTGATCAAAAGCCAATCCTGCAGTGGTGTCTATCCAATGCCAATCCTGCAGTGCAGGGTTCGAATTTAAGCTCGCATGCTCGCTAATAGCTTGTAGAAATTCAGAATAGCGAGTGACATTTAAAGTCACTCGCATATTTGAGCGAGTATGAAAACAAGGAGCAAACACCAATAAAAGTCCTCCTTAACAAATTGCTTATGGTCAAATATAAATTTCAACGAAACAACGTGTTTTCTGTCGCTAACTATCGGTGAAACTTGCATTGATCTGTCAAACGAGTAAACAGGAAAAATCCACATTCGGAATGGCTCGGCACTTTTACTTGATATTCTATGACCAAGATATTGCGATTTTTTATTTATGCCATTTGCTTTATCGGTATCGCAGATATCCGCTAAAATACACCAACAATCATCGAAAACAAGTTTGTTACAGTTAGTTATAAAATAAATGAATTGATTTACGACTAAGAGGAGCATCAAAACATGCAATAATAGCAACAAATCGAAATGTCACCTGTTTCCGCGACACCGATGGAAATCGACGTAACAGACTTACAATTTTCGTACCCGACATTCGCACCAAGCAAAAATCGATGCATGAATGTTGAAGCTTTAAGTTTTAAATGATTTAGCACATATGTGAACTGAAGTTTCCTTTTTTATGTATCTTGATTTTTTGTTTATCTGTTTCATGCTTCAGGCACAGTGATCAAGGCTTAGCCCTTTTTAGCAGTTAATTTTCAATTAAATTGGTTAATAATTTTTTTAGCTAGTAGCTTTTCCTTTTAGCTAGTGAACCCAAATGGCACATGCTAATTTTAGCTAGTAGAAAATATCGCTAAATTCGACCCCTGCAGTGGTGTCGATCAAAAGCCAATCCTGCAGTGGTGACTATCCAATGCCAATCCTGCAGTGGTGTCGATACAAATCCTGCAGTGATGTCTATCCAATGCCAATCCTGCAGTGGTGTCTATCCAATGCCAATCCTGCAGTGGTGTCGATCAAAAGCCAATCCTGCAGTGGTGACTATCCAATGCCAATCCTGCAGTGGTGTCGATCAAAAGCCAATCCTGCAGTGGTGACTATCCAATGCCAATCCTGCAGTGGTGTCAACTCTCACGATATCTTGTGGCAGGTCTCTGAAATCTCGCGAAATCTCGTCCGTTTTTAATACCTTATATCTCCAGTTCTAATATACTTAGGAAAAAACTAATAAGTTTATGCAATAGATTTATTATTCACCTTCCAAATGATACCTCATTTAAATTGAAATAGCTCAAATAATATAACAATAGACCCCAAAGAGCCAGACCTACTCTCATTTTTATCAAATTAATGTAAATTCCAAGTTCATCAGAAAATACCTGATTTGCCTCATTCAAATCCTAATTTTCTAATAGGTAGACAAAACTGAGTTACTTCCTGTAGAAAAATAATCTTAGCTCTTCAATATGATGCATTGTCCATTAAAATTGGATGACTAAAAAAAGTTTTATGCACAATAACTGAATCTGCTGCCTGTTATTTTGCGTTTTCTCTAAATTTCAGTGGAGTGTCCAATCTGTGTAATTTAGGTCTTTGGTCTATCCAATGCCAATCCTGCCGTGGTGTCAATCCAATGCCAATCCTGCAGTGGTGTCGATCCAATGCCAATCCTGCAGTGGTGTCGATCCAATGCCAATCCTACAGTGGTGTCAATCCAATGCCAATCCTGCAGTGGTGGTGTCAACCCAGTGCCAATTATGCAGTGGTGTTGGTACAATGCCAATCTTGCATCTGTGCCAAGTGGTCATGTCGATCCAAAGCCAATCCTGCAGTGGTGTCTATCCAATGCCAATTCTGCAGTGGTGTCTATCCAATGCCAATCCTGCAGTGGTGTCGGTACAAATCCTGCAGTGATGTCTATCCAATGCCAATCCTGCTGTGGTGTCTATCCAATGCCAATCCTGCAGTGGTGTCTATCCAAAGCCAATCCTGCAGTGGTGTCTATCCAAAGCCAATCCTGCAGTGGTGTCTATCCAATGCCAATCCTGCAGTGGTGTCGGTACAAATCCTGCAGTGATATCAATCTAATGCCAATCCTGGAGTGATGTCGGCCAAATGCCAATCCCACAGTGTAGTCGATCCAATGCCTGGTGTTGATCCAATGTTGTATCACCCCATCATCTTCATCAGTGTGCAGAACAGTGATCGTCATCATCATCACCAGTTTTATTATCTTGGTGTTGATCCAATGCCAATCTTGCAGTGGTGTCTAAACTTGTACGTTTTGTAGTATTAATTTCTATTTTAGGTTTTACATGGTATTGCATGTTTGTTTCTCATTTTACAGAATCCTGTGACCGGACTATTCCCTGCTACTGAGAACTACAGTGACGCCTGGGTGAGAGATAATGTGTATACCATTCTGGCAGTGTGGGGGTTGTCCCTGGCATACAGGAAGAATGCTGATTTGGATGAAGACTTGGCTAAAGCCTACGAGCTAGAACAGGTACTGTGATGATGACATACATATATGTTCAAGTTGTTACTTTTAGAAATGTCTTTTTTTTAAATTGTCCATTAGAGGGTCAAATGAAGACATCAAATTGTTTATTAGAAATATACTTGTACATGAACTTCCCCATACTCCAAGAAAATTCACAGATTTTCAAAAACATACAATCTACATATTTATGATGCCTCAGAATGGTATAATTATTATGTGTATGAAATCCATCAACGGAATTGTACATGAATATAAAGTAGCTTATCTATCCACATCTACATCAAACACCCAACCTTTGATTGCCGACTGTAACAGGGTGGCTCTGTCAGAGAAAACGGTTATTAAATATGTTACAATAGTAAAAGTATGTAAAAGATAAAAGACAATATGTTACAAAAACAGAACGGTCAGTTACAGTTTGGCAGCGGCCAGCCAGTCACTGAAGACACCGAGGCTGGGGCTGGATTTGACGAAAGTTGGGAAGGAGTTTCATAGTCGCATAGTCCTGGGGAAGAAAGAGTTAGCGAAGTTTCATTTATGTATAGTATGATGATTTGTTGTTGTGTTTACAGTCTGTTGTCAAACTAATGCGAGGGCTGTTGAGGAGTATGATGCTTCAAGTTGGAAAGTTAGAAAAGTTCAAGTCCACACAAAGTCCAAAGGATTGTTTTCATGCTAAGTACAGTAGTACTACTGGTAAATCTGTGGTTGGTGATAAGGAATGGGGACATCTACAGATTGATGCTACATCATTATATCTTCTCTTCCTGGCACAGATGACAGCATCAGGTAATGATAGGTTGTTGTAGGTCACCTACATCCATTTAAAATTATTATACCCCGTATCGATAGATTGGGAGGCATATAGTGATTCACCTGTCCATCCTTTCGTCTCGCCGTTCGTCTCGCTGTTTGTTCGTCCGTCCGTTCCTCCGTCCGGCCTGGTTAACCCAAATTGACCGTTTCTTCTAGCATTAGTATGGCTTGCTACAAAGCTTTCAAACTTGCATGGATGTTGTATATGACCACTCTCCACTCGCCTGTATCACCTGACTCCATTTTGACCTTCACTTTGACCTAATTTTGGACTTAGACTTATTGAAATGGCTTCCACGGGGGCATAAGCGTTATTGAATGCAGTCTTGTTTTCTTTTTGTTGACAAACATCATATATCATTGGTGCGACCGCAGGGTTTTACCATCCTCATGAATCAATGTTTAGTCCAGTCTCTAGACTAATATATTTCATGGGAAAATACACCTGTTGAACGAGAATTGGTTTTTCAATTTACTGTGATTCTTGAACTTTATATGACTTTTGACTGCTATAACTAGGTGTTTTTGCTTATTTACAACTATTTGCTATTTACTTCCAGTGATTTAGTTTTATTTTCTCATTTGGTTGTGTGCCAGACATTGTCTCCTGTGGTTGAGGTCTATGTAAGTTCCAGTTTCTGTGCTCATTGTTTTAATAGAGTGCTGCCTTCCCCTTCCATTTGTTGTAACTTTTAGCCCTCTACTCTATAAAGACAAGAGTTGACACCTCTGCATTTAGTGTTTCTCCAAACAGGAACATTTATTGGTGGCATTACCAGTTATTTTTATTACTTTATTAACCCAATCCAGTATGGTTAACTTTTCATGTACTGATTTTCAGGTCTACAAATTATATACACATTGGATGAAGCTGCCTTTATTCAGAACATGGTATTTTATATAGAAACAGCTTATCGCACTCCAGTAAGTAAAAATATACCTTCAAACATTGTAAACCAGTAATACTTTTGATTTGCCCATCCATTTTCTGGAATGGTCAGTCCTATTTTTCGATAAATGAATTTAGGTTAAATATCTCCAGTCATAGTCCAGCTCATAAATTATTTCCAGCTGTTCAAGAATTTGGCCTTTTTTGCTTTGCATAAGTGTATCTGTTGTTGGACGTTGAAATTGTTGCAGTGAACAAGTGGTACAAACAAGTTCAACAGTTGAAAGAGATTTCAATGAACCTTCATACATATCATCATCAGCATTTGATCTTAGTGCCGAGTAAGTATTGTAAAACTATTTTTACAATGGCTGACTCCAATTGAACACCTCAAATGAAGTACATAATTCAAATACTGTAAAATCATTAATTTCGATGGGTCGTGGTTTTGGTGAAAAAGACCATTATTTCAAGGATTTTGTTTTTCAGGTCAAAATTATTGTTCGATGGGATTAAATTTTGTGGTGAAAGGTGAACCACGAAATCCACAAAATTTAATCCCCCACAAAAATTAATGATTTTACAGTAGGTACATTGTATTGACAAATGAATTAAGCCCATATTTTATTATGTACACACAGGATTATGGAATCTGGGAAAGAGGAGATAAAACTAACCATGGTTTACCAGAACTTAACTCAAGCTCTATTGGAATGGCAAAGGTAAATGTTTTCTTCCCTTTGTTCTGCACTGTGTAATACAGTATTGGCTGTGAAAAACCCTGGTGTTATTCCTTTGTTTCTTCCTTCATTTTGTTTGTTCAGATAGTCGGTAGGTCATTCATTCATTCGTTCCTTCGTTCATTCGTTCGTTCATTCGTTTGTACGTTCGTTCATTCATTCATTCATTCATTCATTCATTCATTCATTCATTCATTCATTCATTCATTCATTAGTGGTGTTCATCTTCTTCAGTGCTAGCTCTTATTTTTGTTGGAATTAAGTTTCCTTGATCATGGTAAAATCCAATTTTATGAGATCATGAATTTGTGTTCTGCATTGCAAGGTTAGGAAATACTTATTCCATTTTTGGCGGGTCAATCAATTCTGGGGATTGGATTATGTGGTTGAGTTCAACTAAGATTCAGAATTCAATCTCCATGAAAAATTAGGTTTAAAAGTATTTTGTATCAAATTAGGTCTCATGATTTAAATAACTTTCCATTTCAGGCTGCTTTAGAAGCAATAAATGAACTAGATTTATTTGGTGCTCGAGGAGGCCCTGCTTCAATCATACATGCCCTACCAGACGAGGCCCAGCAATGTCAGGCTATACTCCATTCTATGTTACCCAGGGAATCTAGCTCCAAGGTTTGTTGTTTTTATTGTCACAGTTTGTATTTTAAACTTAAAGATAAACTTTGCTGTACTTTGTATTTGAATGAAAATCCCCTGACTACTGACGTAACTCACTTTTGAAACACTTGCTTTGACTACTTCAGAATGTGTTTATTTGGTTTCACTTTTTTTTTTATAAATGATACATATGATGATAAAAACAATGTGACATATGGTTGAATCTTCAGCCTTCAAACTTAGTAGGGAAGTTAGTCATGGTGTCCGTTGCCTAAGCACGGCGCTACGTAGCGCTTTCCATGGGAGGTAATTGAAAGGGAGGTAACTGAATGTAGGCGACGAGTAGTGCTTCGTGTTAGGAAACAGACACCTGTGGTGTAGATGAACCAAAGTCTAAGGTCAAGGTCACAGTGCCCTGCAACATGAAATCACAGATTTGATCTTTCATTAGGGATATATGTAAACATACACAATTTGTTATTATAGGAGATTGATGCAGCATTAATATCTGTGATTAGTTTTCCTGCATTTGCTGTTGATGACATTGAAATTATACAGAAAACTAGAGAGGAAATAGAAAACAAGTTGATGGTAAGTGTTTAAACGTCGTCATGACGTCGCACGCATTGTAACGCTACATTTTGAATGAAACTTATGTAGCATACAAAGCCTTGTGTCATATTATTTTGTCCACTTGTTTACTTAAACAATGTAATGAGCACTCATGCAATCACCTTTATATAGTGTTTGTGAACTGGGTTTTGTCTAGCTCTGAGTCACCTAAACACACATAAAATATTTCAGTCAGCTATTGAAGATGACATGTCATTTAGAATAATCAACATTTTATAAAAACCAGTCAAAATTTAATTAGTGCTTTTTCAGCTTTGAAACACTTTTGAAGCACACAATTTGAATGGTAATCTAGAAATTAATGTATAACAGCCCTAGACCTAAAATTATGACATATATAGAGGATCTATCACGAGTTGTCAATTGATATCAACTTAATGATATATTAAACGAGTTTGGAAAATTTTATTAAGCGAGCGTTTGGTTTCCTAAACAAGTTTAATATAAGTTTATATCAATTGCCAAAGAGTATTAGATTCTTTATATCACAGGACTCTAAAAGCATGGAAAAAGCGCATCTTTCAGCTGAAAAAACGACACTGCAATATAAACGACGCTTAACGCAACATCATTTTCAGAACAAATGGCGTCATTTGGGAGATAAAATGATGGCGTCATTTGGGAGATAAAATGACGTCAATTAAACATAATACTGCACTCGTTACATATTGTGTTATACATACTGGTTATACTAACCCGGATACAAGGAAATTCATGTGATATAAATATGATGTTTATTACAGGGTCAGTATGGTTGTCGCCGGTTCCTACGAGACGGGTACAAGACAGCGAGGGAAGATCCAAACAGACTTCATTATGAACCATGGGAACTTCTAGCATTTGAGAAAATAGAAAATGAATGGCCAATGTTTTTTGCTTACTTTATATTAGATGGTTTATATAGTGGAGATAGTGAAAGAGTAAGATTATATACTTATTGTTTCTTTAGTACATATAGCTTGGCTATTTGGCTAAGCTATACATACACTTCTATATTCAGAAGTTTAAAACCAAGTTGTTTAGGAAAAACACATATTAGTCATGGATATTCCATAGATGCATCAGTATTGCGTGTGGTATGTGCACAATTGAATGCATCCTCTTGTGTATAAGGGGTTAAACTATTATACACTTTACTCTAGATCAATACAACTAGCTCAGAGTGGCAGCCATGGTTCAGTGGAACCCAGTAACAGCAGGTCATATCCTACCTTCAAGTTGACAATTTGTCAACAAAGTCGATTAACCTCCCATGTGGAGAAGTTGTTGATTCTTTGTGCAAGGGTAAATTAGTACCGGTACTCGTTAGAATACTGTTTAGGAAAACTGGTCAGGTGAATTGGCCATTGTACAGAACTGAAATACTGTAAGATCATAAATTTTCATGGGGGATTAAATTGTGTGGATTTCGTGGTTTGCCTTAAACCACAAAATTAAATGCTATCAAACAAGAATTTTTACCCTTGCATTTATTGCATGAAACGCAAAATCCATGAATTTATGTCCCATTGAAATGGTATTTTTTACCAAAACCACGAAATTTTGTCCCGTCAAAATTAAATAATTTAACAGTATTCTGCTTGTATTGATGGTATTATATTGTTATAGGTTGAGAAGTATAGAGGTTTGTTGGATTCTGTGATCATCAAGAATGAAGAAGGTATACCATTGATGTCAGAAATGTATGCTGTACCAAAAGACAAGGTTAGTTATGTTGGACCACTTACTAGTGCATTAAAGAATTCCTGTATTCTGATTGGGCAATTGTGTCAAAATTTGAATTCCACAATTCTTATTGGGTAAAACATTTTTTCAGGAAATTTGATTTTTAAGAATTTTAAAAGTACTTTGAGATCAATTTGAAGACCACACCAAGAAGCCCTCAACATTAAGAACACAACTTGAAATCCATGTTCTCTGTATCAGTTTATATTCAGTCTCCATATAAAGACCACTTCATTAGGACAGCCAAATTTCTAAGGTCACGATGACAGATTTATTGATTTACCATTATATTAATCAGGTTGACCTTGAGATAAGAAAACCAGACAGTCAGAAGAGACAACAAGTTGGCAAGACGTTACATATGTGGGGACAATCATTATATATCCTCGGGAGATTAGTTGATGAGGTAAGTATGTTACATATGTGGGGACAATCATTATACATCCTAGGGAGATTAGTTGATGAGGTATGTATGTTACATATGTGGGGACAATCATTATACATCCTAGGGAGATTAGTTGATGAGGTAAACTTTTTATCTAATCCAACAATGTTACTTTTCACATACTGAATGTTTCAAAATCAATTTAGTGTGATTTGAACCTGACAATGTGTATTTATGCAAAAATGTTGGAAAATTCTTTACAAAGCATACAAACACACAATGGGAATTGCTATTTTAGTATTCTCTCAGAATCATAGCTGTTGCTTGTCAGTTTGTTTTCTAAATAAAGCAATGCATACTACTCTATCATTTCAATAAATGAAGTATCTTTTTAAGGATGATTAATAAACCTTTGCCTTAACTTATTAGAATTTGCCTAATAGTATGCACATTCAAATAGGAAATATAGGATATTAAGAACGAAATTTCAGAATAGATTTGGTACATCTTTCCAGCTATGTATTTTTAGATTTTTGTCTTTCTTATCGTTTTAAGCTATGGTTTCTATTTTATTATATTCAGAAATATATATCACCGGGTGAACTGGATCCACTGAATCGTCGACTGATAACAGAACCTCGACCTGATGTCGTGGTACAAGGTATTTATACTGTATACTCACTTTTATCACTCACTGTACACACTCAGTATAGTTCTATCAATTGTACTTGTATTTCAATGTTGTAAATTAGTCAAAAGCTTAACGATAATTTGCCAAATTTGCTAGTAGAACTTGAAAGAAAAAAATTGGTGTAAGATTAATTTTTGTTGATAATTTTATGAGCTTGGCTGGAGCTCATTTTCAGAAGAGTTATGGCCCTTGTGTGAAAACCTGTTTTCCATAGAGTGTGCATGTTTCCTCGTTTATTTCATGTTCCCAATAATGTTTACTTGTTTATTTCATGTTCCTTCATTTATTTCATGTTCTCAATAATGTTTACTCGTTTATTTCATGTTCCTTCGTTTATTTCATGTTTCCAATAATGTTCCTTCGTTTATTTCATGTTTCCAATAATGTTTACATCTACATCTACATTATACTCCCGAACAATCGAACTTGATTATGATTGGGAGGCGCGTTGTCTGGAAAACAGTGTTATAAATAGTTTAAAAATTGTGTTATGTGCTCAAATTAAAGGTTAAAAAGATCAAAGATCATAGGTGAAAGGGTGCAGGATAAATACAGAATAGTACAGGCTAGAATGTGACCGTCGCCAGCCTTTTAGAATAGATGTCTAGGCTGGGACTCGATTTGACCTGGGATGGGAGACTGTTCCAAAGTCTTATTGTTCTCGGGAAAAAGGAGTTGATATGATATTGGGTATTTGACTGCGGTATAAGAAAGTTCTGATTGCGGGTTGGGATGAGATGATTATGATCAACGAAGACTAGGCTATGTTGGACTTTATATAGAAAGATTAAGGATGATTGCAGTCTTCGTTGTTGCAGTGTCACCAAGCCAAGATCGTTTAGCATAGTGGTGACACTGCTCTGATAGTCATAGTTCCCACAGACGTACCGAGCTGCAACTCTCTGGACACCTTCAACCTTATTTATGAGATGTTTCTGCCAGGGGTGCCAAATGACGGAGCTGTATTCTAGTTGGGGCCTTACGTATGTTGTGTATGCAGATTCTTTGACCTTTTTGTTTTGTGTTTTGATATTTCTTTGAATGAATCTGAGTGAATTTTTGGCCTTGGAGGTTATGTTGTTTATGTGGGGGGTCCAGTTTAGATCTTTAGAGATAGTGACTCCAAGGTATTTTGCATTGTCTGTAGTGTTCAGTATTTTGTTATGGAGAGTGTAGGGAAATATGATTTACTTGTTTATTTCATGTTTCTTCGTTTATTTCATGTTTCTTCGTTTATTTCATGTTTCTTCGTTTAATTCATGTTTCCAATAATGTTTACTCGTTTATTTCATGTTTCTTCGTTTATTTCATGTTTCTTCGTTTATTTCATGTTTCCAATAATGTTTACTCGTTTATTTCATGTTTCTTCGTTTATTTCATGTTTCCAATAATGTTTACTCGTTTATTTCATGTTTCTTCGTTTATTTCATGTTTCCAATAATGTTTCCTCGTTTATTTCATGTTTCCTCATTTACTTCATGTTTCCTCGTATATTTCAGTGGTGATATTGGCAGAAGATGTAGTTATACAGAGCCTGTTAGCTGAACAAGGCATTTATGTACAGACGATACCAGAAGTTTCTCCTATACAAGTCTATCCAGCAAGAGTTCTCTCACAGATATATTCCTTACTAGGTAATGTATTACTGTAGACCAGAAGTTTCTCCTATACAAGTCTATCCAGCAAGAGTTCTCTCACAGATATATTCCTTACTAGGTAATGTATTACTGTAGACCAGAAGTTTCCCCTATACAAGTCTATCCTGCTAGAGTTCTCTCACAGATATATTCCTTACTGGGTAATGTATTACTGTAGACCAGAAGTTTCCCCTATACAAGTCTACCCTGCTAGAGTTCTCTCACAGATATATTCCTTACTGGGTAATGTATTACTGTAGACCAGAAGTTTCCCCTATACAAGTCTACCCTGCTAGAGTTCTCTCACAGATATATTCCTTACTAGGTAATGTATTACTGTAGACCAGAAGTTTCCCCTATACAAGTCTACCCTGCTAGAGTTCTCTCACAGATATATTCCTTACTGGGTAATGTATTACTGTAGACCAGAAGTTTCCCCTATACAAGTCTATCCTGCTAGAGTTCTCTCACAGATATATTCCTTACTAGGTAATGAGTATGGAATTTGTATGTTTGTTTTTGTTCAATTACTAGGCTTCATGCGGTTGCATTCTTCCAAATACTAAGTTACTACAGGTTATATTTTGTCTTAATTTTGCACAGGGTACCAGGTAAATATATCTGGAAAAAACTGATTTGATGAAATTGTCTGCGGTAAGACAAAATAAGGCTGATAAACCTGATAGGAGTATGTAAGAGTTTTGCTCTCTGTCAATTATTTTCATGATAAACACCTTTTACTTACTTTTAGGTAAAAACAAAAGAATGGGTTTGACAGGACGTCCATCTAGTGAGATTGGTCTCCTAGCAACCAGTAAACTTTATATTCTACAAGATCAGATTCTGGCATTTATTCCTCAGGTAAAATGTTCATACAATCACATCTTCTATAACTAATTTGTATAAAAAAGATATCATATAAATTTGTATTACATTTTTTTCTAATTTTTGTGAACATTCTGTGATCATCATCTATCAAAATTTGCTAAATATTTCATTGTATGCTTCATTTAATAAATGTATGATATTGTTTTAAAATTGAGCAAGAAGTGTCTGTATGGCTCTTCACACATATGACAGCATTGTATTTATAGCTAGTTTGTGATAGAAAAAAATCGTGTTTTTTAAAGATTTCTGAAAATCTATTCATCAGATTTTGGTAAAATATTACACAGAACTACAATAACTTCCTACCTAGTCTGATTTTGAATTTCATAATTTTTAGTCACCAATTAAAAGACATTTATTCTTTATTACATATAGAAATTGCATGCGTATTTACAGTTTAACGCAGGGACGTAATCTGGTATTCCATTGATGATTTATTATCAATTATTTAACCATTACAATTCGTGATCAGCAGGATTGAGATTGCTGTTATAAAGACAAGACTTAGGAGGCCCTTGTGATTTGGTTTATTTAGGTGTGTCGCTTGTAAACCATGTACAGCAATAACATGAACTTCGCCATATTCACAGACGGGCCTCACATGTGTTAAATTATGTAGGTTGCAAATACGTAAATATACCGTTATGCATTTCACGTGACTGTAAATTAGCTGTTGCAAGTATCAAGTCTTCTAACTTGATTTTTCGTACAAAACTACAAAATTGTTACATAGAACTTATGAACAAAACTTTTTTAACTCATTTCTGATCTTGCTGAAATTTCAGTGTGTATTATGTAGATATATTTCATTTATTCGTGCAAATTTTCATACTTGTAGGTGTAGTAATTGCAGAGAAATATTTAAAAAACACGATTTTTTTCTATTGCAAACTAGCTATACAAGAAACCTTTATCATATTGTTTGAAATTATGTTTCATATACTGTATTGATATGTGACCAATACGGAACATCACTGCAGTGTGTTGATACGTCAGACCGTATTACCTTATAATAATTATGATGAGAGATGTAGCAACGAGAGGTAATACGACTCCACAAATGAACACAACAGCAGTGATGTTCCTTTTAATTATATATTCACAAAAGGGAAAACACGCTTTTACACACATACCGGTAAATGCTTTTAATTTGTGAACATAAACGCCACAAATGAGTGAATATAAGGCAATATCCATTAACAAAAAGGTGAATGTTTATATCATGACACCATTGTCTTTGGCATATTTTTGGCATGTAACACTTCAGAAATGCACGATACAGATTCGGAAAACCAGACAATCTGTATGAAATGTAAGATATGATCTGTCACGCTGTATTCCACTATGTGATTTGGTCGGTATTTGGGATAATACATTATGCATTTGTATATAATAATTTAATGTATTGTATAACATTATTGTTATTTTCACCACAAAAATCACTAACAGAATAATTTATTATCATTAGAAGAATAGGAAGGTTGACATTTAGATACTATTAACTGTTACATAACATACATGTACTATGTGAAATAAACATTTGTGACATTATTTCAATATTTCACAATTTAGTAGAATATCGACTCACTGTCACGTGCATGTTGTCGTAGGATAGTGCAAATCCATCATGATTAAAACCCTGTCTAGTTCTACATACACTAAAATCATTAATTTTCGTGGGGGATTAAATTTCGTAGTTCACCTTCAACCATGAAATCAAATCCCATCGAAAAATTATTTTGACCATCATATTTATTACCTGAAATGCAAAATCCATGAATCAACGTCCAATCGAAATTGTCTTTTTACCAAAACCACGAAATTTCGTCCCTTCGAAATTGAATGATTTTGCAGTACCTAGTCCAATGTTCTTGCCTAACCATGAAGTCTCTGGTAATTTAATTACCATTTCCATCAACAGTCAAACCTGGGTCAGTTATCACCTGAATTAAGCTAACACCTGTCTTTAACAGCCACTATTGTGAAATATCAGTTAACCATAAATTTTAGGCATTAAATGCACAATGTATTAGGCAACTACATAATATTAAAAAGCCATCTGCATTAAATTTAACAACAAATTATATTAAACAACCATATGTATTACACATTTCTATTTGATGTTTTCCTTAATTGGCTGTTTCAGACAGGTTATTACATTTCATAAAACTAATCTAAATAACTAAATACTGAAACAATAGTAATCACAACCTAATAGCTGAGATGTACTATGTCTGGCATATTCAGTGTTCCCATAATCATGAAGAAGTCAGGGAACTTCATATTTAGCCAGCGAAATGTTTATATTTTATGAAAGTCAGAATCAGAAATCAGTTGTTGGTGAAAGACTGGTAACAATACTTTATTCTGATTGCACTAGTCTTTATTATTAGCATATATTTCCAAAAGTATAATTTTGGTCTGTTTAAACGATATTAATCAGGAGATTGTCACGGAACTTTACATTAATATCTTTGATTTATGGGAACCCTGTTAATTGTAGACCTTCATGTAGTATAGTGCATACCCTCTGTATTTCATCCGATTCATTTATATTACCGACAAATTTTCAGTTTGTAGATCAGCATCAGTTCTACCTACCACTTGACATGGATTTTCTCGTTGATACAATGAAAAACAATATGGACGACTTGGCACGTAACTGGAGGATGATGGGACGACCCACATTTATCTGTCCCGTAAACAAAGCCACACTAGGTGTGATAATCATGTTGATGTTTCTCCTCCTTATTTCTCTGTTGTTATAGTTATTGCATGTCACCTTTTCTATCTCTGAATTTTTCTGGTCATATTGTTGAGTTGCATTGGCACCATCTCATACATCTATTCTTACAGTTGAAAGAAATATTCTTAAAAGCCTTTTACTTTCAATTGTTTATTATAGTTCATCTTGTATTAGAATACCATTGGATTGGTACAGTGTAAATGTCAGAAAGATTACATTGACTGTATGTTGGCTGTATGCTGCTCGCTTCATTTCATGTTTATTGTTTGGCTTATACACATATAGTCTCATATACTGTTACTGTAACTCATCAATATTTGTTACTGATTTGTTGAATGTTGATGGACTTTACAACACACTCTAGTCCACATGATTTTATATACCAAATACATACCAAAGGTTTT
This sequence comes from Spisula subtruncata, assembly GCA_963678985.1. Classification (NCBI taxonomy): domain Eukaryota; kingdom Metazoa; phylum Mollusca; class Bivalvia; order Venerida; family Mactridae; genus Spisula; species Spisula subtruncata. The sequence goes on from OY787665.1 coordinate 13,303,112, forward strand.
CCTTTTAATATCTTTAAATGTACGACCCCACAAATTTTTAATTTTCTTGTCATTTATTTTTTGAAATTTCACAGAATCTTTTTCTCCTAAAAATGAACAAATTCATATTAAAATGTTCATTCATCAATTTTGAACAAATTTTCTTGAACAATGATAATCCCTTAGGCTATTAATAGTTTAATTTACTCTATTAATCCATGAATTCACTGCCTGTGAAAAATTACATTTATAACAAATTCTTGGAACTTATAAATCTACCAATATGAATGATACAGTCTGGACCTTGTGACTTTTATCTTGAAGCATGCTAGGCTTGCTATTTATTTGAAATTATGGCTGATAGTTGTAAGCGTTTGATTTTCTTTCCTGCTGCTTGCTCTTTTTACAAGGCTCTAGTTTTTGACAATCGTTGTTACTTTTTAGCCAGTGTTACTGAACTTGTTTTTGCTATGTAATTCCTAGATTCAATACCTACCATATCATGAAAAGTAAACTTTATTTAAATATCTTGATAGAACTGCACTCAAACCTGTACTTAGTTTTACCTAGTTACTATGGTCAACAATGGCAAGTGGCAGTTCCCTTGTCCAAGATGTAAAGTAGGTTTGCATCAAATTATGAGTGTTTTGAATTTCAAGCCAATTACAAAAGGAAAAAATTGTCTGTACCTACGCACATGTCTGGCCTTCATTGAGGGCAAAATCATCTTGTAACCTGTCTGGGTTAATTACACTGTTAAGGGGCTGCTATCTAAATGTGTATTAGCTACAAATATAAACTTGAAATGAAGTGTAAGACAGAGAATTTCACATTGATTGCAAAATGTTATACCAGAAAAGTTCAGAATCACAAGTTATAGTTAATATAATTATTATATTGTATTGTATAGCTTTCCAGGGACAAAATTGACCTTTTATACATAAAGTTGTCTAGTATAATGTATGGGTCAGCGGGTGTATGTATTGTGTATAAGTCTTATTAGAGCTTTTACGCTTGCTTACTGTATTTGATTTGATTGGCCTATCCCACTAAAATGACTAATAAATTCCTAAATTGCCCACAAAAAGATTCAGAATTAACTGACCATAATTTATCCTAGATGTAATGTTAGGATGTCTTGATTCTTACGTATATACATATTGACTCATTTGATGTATTAGGGTTCTCTGAAAAACCAGAATCTGTTCTGTAAATATTATATACCGGTTGTTCAAATGTTAAGTTCTGGATGAACATACTTTGACAACAGCAGCTAGACTAACCAATGTATAAAGGTGAGATTTTGATCCTTGGTCCTCAGTCCATGCTTTTCAGTATTGTTCCACTCTAGCCTACCTTGTCTAATACATATTGTAACAAATTGTTAAGACTTTGCCTTTGTTTGCAATTTTATTTCACAGTTTTTGGACCATCAACAATTTTACTTGCCTCTCGATTCTTCCTATATGGTCGACTTACTTCGTTCTGAATTGTCGTATATAAAACATTGCTGGAAGGGCATGGGCCGACCCATTGTAACAATCTGTGTCAGCTCCAATCTACTCGGTAAGATAGGTAAGGTTCCCATGGTCACAGAAAATGCAGGATAGAAGGGAATTTTTCTAGGTCAAGGAATTCAATTTTCTTTCAGAAATTTGAATATTTGGCATAAGTGAGGGAAATTTTCAGGAAATTGAGAATCAGAAGTGTAGGAATCTATTTGTGTAGAGAAATAGATAAAAAAAATTGTTGCTTCATTTTAGTCTTTTTTGCTATCATCCGAAAGCATATCAATTTTTCATTCATCTTTTTAACTATAAAACAACAAAGACATTAAGTTAAAACTGTAAAAGAAATTCTGAGCCTAGTTTTCTAAGTGAATACAAATAGTTTATTACTACTTTCTGTGACTTGTGGGAACCATGTTATGGCCTGGAAATTATAAGTGCATTTTTAACGCATTTTGCATTAGTTGGTGTGTGAAATTTGCATGTGTTATGTTGATGAAGTGAATCTAACACCTTTCAGTTTACTATTGATATCATAAAATTTAATTGCCAGCTTATGTATTAAATTGTTCTATTTTGATTACAAAAAGTTGTACCTCTTTCAAAGAAGTATTGCTTTGCACCTGTCAGTCAGTCAGTAGATATAATCTTCAAACTTTAAATGAACCTTTGCTTGTGAGGTCAAATGTCAAGGCAACTGTGTCCTTCAAGAATGAACCATTTTGCTCTCTGTAGGTGACAAACATGTTCAAACATCTTGGTTGTTAAATGTCATTTAAAAGGAAAAAAATTGTTGACACAAGTTTTTAAATCTATAGCTTTGGTGATTGGTTGCTTTCTCCAAATGAAATAGTTATAGTTGATTCAAATATCTCTGTCACAACCGTGTAAACAAACACTCACCCCGGTCGATTATTTAAGGTGTGTCAGGATTAAATTTTACCATCAATAATACACTTAAATGATTAAAAAGCTAATAGGCCTATAGCGTAGTGGTTATGCTTGCTGCAATAAGCTATTCAGAAATGGAACATTATGGTATTTTTGACAGACATCTTTGAATCGATAATAGATGCCATATTATTCATTGATACATTTTGTTAAGCCTTTACTTCATACATCTGGTTTACCGTCAGTGCTCTGATACAAGACCAATTTGAGTTAATCTATATAGTATTTTACATGATTGTGTGGCATCCCTAGCTCAGTGATTTGTGAGCTTGCCGCCTAATCTGGCGACCCGGGTTCAAATTCAGGTAGAGGCACACACATGCCTGCCCTATTCAGCAGAAACGTGTCTGGCAAATAAAGGCTAAGCTCGTCATTTAATGTATTATTTGAAAATATTTAGATTGGTGATTGACATCTAGCTAGTATACATATCTCTGCATGAAAGTCTGGTAGCTGTGTCAAAATGTAATTGCATGGAGTAGAGTAGGTTAGATAAAGTATTTTAACTTATGTCTATGGAGTAGAGGGTTAAATTATAATTTTTGTCACTGGCATACAGTGGGGAAGACATATTGATATGTACTGGTTGTCTGTCTGGAAAGTTATAGCCCTTTGGGAGTCATTATAAGCTTTTGTATATAAAAACTCTTCAAGTTATAATTCTTTTTTATTTTTTCTCTGAAATTACACTCCTTGTAACGTAATTGTTGTCATTGTTGCTATGATTTAACACAAACAACTTTAAATCTGCATAGTAAGTATATTATATATATATACGTCTAACCAATGTGTAATCAACTTATGTATTCACTGGTATCAAACCCTTTACACCATAGCCCAAGTATCACATGACCATCTCTAATTATTTTCGATAATGAGTATGGAGGGGAGATAATCCAATTATGGAAATTGACTTAACCATATAAATAAGCAAGGGAGATCACTCTTGGTATTTGTCACAAAAAGCTGCACATTAGATGTGTACATGTTGTAGCACATATCTTATCTGAATGGTGTATGGAGTAAAGGGTGGAATACCAGTTCGATGCATTTTGTACAGAAACGGTCTAAGATATGGGTTGATATACTGTACTGACTTGAAACAAATTGTACATTTGTATATAGTAATTAAACCATTTTTTTGTTAAATAATATTTGTTATACATCTTACATACATGAAATTAATGTGCCTGAGTCCCCCTTTGAAATGTGAGGATGTCAAGGTTTTATGAACAAAATGGAAAGAGTGAAATCATTTTAATTTGATAGAATCTGTGGGTGGAAGTTAGAGGGACTAGTATCAATGTTTGAATATCATAGTTCATGGCCATGTCCATCATATACTGGTAGATTTATCCATGATGTTATGTGCAGAAACATGGGTTCAGTTTTCCCTGGAACCTAATTTCAACAAAGTTATGGGTTTCAATAGATAACCTGTCATATTTTTCATTGAAGCTTCAACAAAGCCATGCTTATTTTGTAATTGTATTTCCACAATTGCTAAACTATGTAGTATGTAAAGTGTAGTATACTATCTTACATAGGGACAGACCCTGGTGGGCATTTTCGACAAACTGTACCTGGTGAGTGTATGATGTGTATATACAAGGTGGTGTATTCTAGAATATAGCCAGATGGTCTTAGATATATAATTCTACTGTACCTTTCTCTTGCTGTTCTCTCTGTAATGATTAATACCTGGAATGGTGGAAACAATGTCAGGTGACTTGATATAAAGCATGTTTTACATGAATCTCTTATTATAACTTCTTAACAGAACAGGACAGTTTATTGCTGTAATTTAAAACAAAATAATTTCTTGACAAACAAAATGAACATATTTACAAAAAAAAATTAACATGAGGAATGAATTATTGTTGTATTAATACAAAAAATTTTGATTTTAATTAATTAACGAAATACTATTTGTATCAAATCTAGTGTTCTATTATTTAAGGAATTTAACTAAGGGCCTGAATTACAAAGGTCCTTTTGATTATTATTTTTATGCCCCCGTATCGATAGATCGGGAGGCATATAGTAATTCACCTGTCCGTCCGTCCGTCCTTCCGTCCGTTCGTCCGTCCGGCCAGGTTAACCCAAATTGACCGTTTCTTCTAGCATTAAAATGGCTTGCTTCAAAGTTTTCAAACTTGCATGGATGTTGTATATGACCACTCTCCACGCGCCTGTATCACCTGACTCCATTTTGACCTTCACCTTGACCTAATTTTGGACTTAGACTTATTGAAAGGTAAAATTCTTGGTTAACCCAAATTGACCGTTTCTTCTAGCATTAAAATGGCTTGTTACAAAGCTTTCATACTTGCATGGATGTTGTATATGACCACTCTCCACACGCCTGTATCACCCGACTCCATTTTGATCTTCACCTTGACCTAATTTTGGACTTAGACTTATCTCCCCTTTAGTATTTTTACAATAAAATTTTGTCTGGAGCGTATCTTCAAAAGTATTTAACGTATTGACTTGAAACTTAAAAATATAAATAGATGGCAACTTGGAGAAGTGCATTGACAAAGAACCATAACTCTGTCTGTCTTAAATTTTGAATTATCTCCCCTTTAGTGTTTTTTTTATAGTCAAATTTTGCTCTGAGTATATCTTCAAAACTATTAAACATATTGACTTGAAACTTGGAATATAAATAGATGGCAACTTGAAGAAGTGCAATGACCAAGAACCATAACTCTGTCTGTCTTAAATTTTGAATTATCTCCCCTTAAGTATTTTCAGAATCAAATTTTGACAGGAGCGTATCTTCAAAACTATTTAACGTATGGACTTGAAACTTGAAATATAAATAGATGGCAACTTGGAGAAGTGCATTGACAAAGAACCATAACTCTGTCTGTCTTAAATTTTGAATTATCTCCCCTTTAGTGTTTTTTTATAGTCAAATTTTGCTCTGAGTATATCTTCAAAACTATTAAACATATTGACTTGAAACTTGGAATATAAATAGATGGCAACTTGGAGAAGTGCAATGACCAAGAACCATAACTCTGTCTGTCTTAAATTTTGAATTATCTCCCCTTAAGTATTTTCAGAATCAAATTTTGACAGGAGCGTATCTTCAAAACTATTTAACATATTGACTTGAAACTTAAAATATAAATAGATGGCAACTTGGAGAAGTGCATTGACAAAGAACCATAACTCTGTCTGTCTTAAATTTTGAATTATCTCCCCTTTAGTGTTTTTTATAGTCAAATTTTGCTCTGAGTATATCTTCAAAACTATTAAACATATTGACTTGAAACTTGGTATATGAATAGATGGCAACTTGGAGAAGTGCAGTGACAAAGAACCATAACATCTGTATCACCAGATCACACATGAAGTCGATCAAGGCACTGCTTTCAAATGTGGCATTATTCGTTTACCATCATAAGCCCCTTATAGTTCAAAGCCATGTAACACTATCAAACATTTTAACTGAATAATGGCCCCTGATTGACTTAGCTTTTTATGGACATGGCTTCCACGGGGGCATAAGCGTTTATTGAACGCAGTCTTGTTTTAAATTGATATTAAATTTGATAACAAATGATAGACACAATACTAACATTTTGAGAAAATATTACAGTTCTGATTTACCACGGTAAGGGTAAACATGTTGGAAAAGTCAGGGGAACATTGAAGATCAAATAAAACCCCTTTTAACTGATATCCGGTGTTGGAATACATGTAATCGTATTTTCATGAACTAACAAACTACTTTCTGGTTATATCTGCAGGGCTATGGAGAATTTAGCTAGCTAGTAGGAATATCTAGAGTTTATTATAATTTAGGGGTTTTCTCCTTTGTGATAAATCTGGGGATAAGGAGAAAGCAGAAACTAGTAGTGTATCTTACTGTTCTTCTTCTTCCATCTACTGAGCTTGGCACTTAATAGGCGTAATTAGCTCAAATGTGCATGGTGATGGTGTACAGTATCAATATAAATGTTTAAAATAGTCCAAACTGATAAAACTATATACACCGTAGCCCATCACTGGTATCTACTCTTCAAGGCTTTCAAACTCAGCACCGAGACTGTTGATGCTGGGAATACGTTCCATTCTGGGGCAGGTCTCGCATAGAATGTGATGGCGAGGGTCTGGTCATGGACCCTTTCCGGGTTTAAAACTAGCTGTTGCAATAAATAATAACATTAATTAATATTATATAGGATGAACCAGTTTTGGCTGTATTGTATGCCATCCTTTATGTTCTGGTATCTATGGCTTGGAAACTTAAGTCTTTAAGGTCTGTGCCTGTTTCTATTGAAGAACTTTTTCATCTGTTATTGTTTCTATCTTTGAATGTAACTCTAACACACACAGTGATTTCTGGTACCTCAATATATTCACAGATATGTCAATGTCTGTATTACATATTACTTCTTTGCTTTGGTCATTGAGGCAAGTTCCTTTCCCATCTCGGGGTTATTTCTGCCTGCACTATGTTTTATGATCTATATATTATAATACAATGTGTACATTTGACAGCATTTCCTACTGTCTCTTGTAGATTAATTAATTGTTTGATGAAAGAAAAACTTTTTTATAAAAACAAGTTATTACATCAATGGTTTGAATAATTGTAGATAATGGCATAGAGGATTATACATTTAAACTACTACCTGAATATACAATGTACCTTTAGATGAAAAATACCATTCAAAGTATATTTGTGTAGAATAGAGATACGAGGGGTGATCAATATATTCGAGGACTTTCTTTATCAATTTTGAAATATTGGAACTAGAGTTATGAAATTACAAGCTGATGTAGATCAATCAATTATCTCGCGATTTGTTTACTTTACTTTATGATAACGTCATTATTTACTTGATGACGTCACTTTTTGTAACCATGTGAAGAACGCACCGTCGAGCATCTCGGACGTAACGTTATTTCTGAGAAATGACATGCTATGAATATTAACGCGAAGCTTGTAAAATCCCTTGCGATATCTCCAAAATGACTTGACAAACTTGTGCATGGATTATGTGCGCTCCCAATTGGGCATTTTCATATGATTCCGTTGTTTGTGTGGTTGATGGGTCTCTGCCAAAAAGTTGAGTCGATAAAATAAGGATAAACAGCCAAAATAATACCGCGTTAGGGACACTGCGAAATAAGACGCGCAGATCTCAACCAAATGTAACTAGCGAAAACGAAGACTAGTATAGGCTACAAAAAGTTAAATCGTTGACTCCAAATCAAAAGGGTTATTTCGTCATTGCGTCCTAAACCTGATAGGTCGTGCTTCATTATTAATTGGAATAATCTAAGTTTGTAAAGCCAGCCACCCTTTTCCCAGTTTTGTTTCCCATAACGCATATATACTCTTTTTATTCGATCTCACATTCAAATATTAGCTATTAACTAGTTATTTCAGTAGCAAAAGAAAATCCATCCCATACATGGGACCGGGTACCAGTGCAAAAAGGAGCTATGTGCTGCCTCGACGGTGACGCTTGGAATGACGTCGCGTGACATCCAACGTTACGCGCCCCTTGTATGAATCAAATAATTTTATTAGTGCATTCGGTCGGAGACTTCTTACTTCGAATGATGTTAAATGGTTTTGAGCCTTGCTGCCAATATGAAATTGCTAGATGAAAAGTCCTCGAATATATTGATCACCCCTCGTAATTATGAATGTCCTAAAAAAAAGACAATACTAGATAAATCATGACCTGACTTGTTTATCATATTTGTTCCAGAGTCAAGGGAAAGTTACATAATTTATTACAAAATGTGTCTTACAGTATTGTGCTTATATAGAACAAACAATATCGCTTTTAAAAACCAGTTGAATTGAAGAGTCCAGACTGAAGAATCTAATATCTAACAAGATTTGTTTGCTATTTTTAGATCAGTACCAACAGCCACCGAGTTCACTGATTGGAACGATCAAGAAGTTACAGAGTGGATATATAGCTGGTACCCGGGTACATCTTGGTTCATTATCAGACTTTGTATCTACATCGTGTGTGACCAAACTGAGCTTTGTTAGAGATATAGAAGATTCTGATCAGGGTATGTTATCTAGCCCCATGATTATAAACATTGGAGGATGTACTCCATGCTCAAACTCTGTTCTCCAATTTGAGCATGTTCTTAGTCTTTATCTTCTTCATTAGCCCAAAACTCTATTAATACATTTATCTGCAGTGTCCTGACTGGTTAAATAGTTAGTCTGTTCTTCAACTTACACACTGAGTGTAAAAAGGTGTTCCTATGGAGAGAATGGTAAAGACATGTATCACTTACTGGTACTTACGTATTGCCCATTGTATGTAGGGCAGCTAAGACATGTATGGCTGTATTCAATAAATTGTATTGTTTTCAGTTGGACAACAAATCATGGATTTACTGGGTGATGTGTTGAAGAGATTTTCTCCCCGACAGAGATTATTAAGTTTTGGCAAGAAGGCTAGTCGTTCATATCGTCATAGTTCCGTGCGAGGAATCGTTAGAAGATCACGATCCATCGCCGTGGATCAGGCAGATGTATCAGGTATTACACATGTTAACTGTATTTGTTTTATCAACTAGAATATTAATGTACTGCTTTGGCTTCATTTGATGAACTTTCCTTTACTTTTACTCCTTTAGGTTGTTTGGGTACTTCTAGAATTGTCCTAGTATTTATATATCTTCCTTTGAGTGAGTTGAATCAAACAATGTGATTAATTATTTCCTATGCTGATAACTGTATACATTTGCTTTATGCAGATCTGTATGTGCTATAAATTGATTTCTATATATAAGCTATGTATATCTAAGTTAATGCCAGGTAGGGTCTTATAATATATCCTGACAGGCTGTATATAAGTATATTGACTTGTAGTCTTCAGTGATTACAAATAGTTTTGGACAGGAACATTTAGAAATTCTGAAGAAGAAATTCTGAAAAAAATTAGGGAATAGTTAACATAGTATGATTTATTTGAAAATTTTGTAATCAATGGTAACAAGAGAGGTGCTATATTTCTGTTTTAAACGTGTAACAGGTGTGGCTAAGTATAGTATATAATTGGTCCTGCCGTCTTTGGTTTTATTAATATGTGGTAAAACCATGTTTAAGTCACCACAGGTCAGACATGCCTAAATATTGTAGGTTAGACTTAACTATAAGTAAATGTATTTAATTTACAATGTTTTCTATTGAGAAACCAGAAATATTTATATTGTACACAATTTTGCAGACAAAGTGAAATTAAGTCCAGGCAAACATCTAGGTGATATAAACTAATAGATACTACCTAGTCACATTTATATAGAATGAAAATATAGAATGATACAGTCATAGGAATATTTATGTAGATACCCTAAGTACATTGTAACATGGAGTAAGAGAATGCTATCATGTATGGCCTTGTCGCATGATTGATATACAGTGAGCTATGCTATAGTGCGCCCAGGATAATGTTATGTTTACCAACATTGACTGGATTAGTCAACTGATGTAAAATGGGCAACTTACATAAACACATACGGCTAATTATATATGAAAATAACACTGATAAATCGTGCACGCTTAATTTTCCACCTATGTGGCTTATTCCAATTTTTCCCGCCTTTCTTGTTATCCTGGGCGCACTATATGTATCTATGTTTGTGAATTGTATATGTCATAAACGTATGATAGTGAAATTAAATTGATTCATATGGTAGTTTAATCCATTAACAACTGTATGACAGTATCTAACAGTTGGGGCAGATCTATTTTTACGCAGCTCAAAGTAATAGATTCATTTTTAAAAGATCTGACATTTCATTCCTTAGTAAGGTAATAAAACTGCATTTTGTAATTATTGTCTTAAAATGGTACATAAATTATAATCCAACCTAATGGGTAAAACACATAATTGGTCACACTTGCTGCTATGCCCTATAAACTTGCAGTGTAAATGTTAAATTAAGAGTGGACGAGGAAACTCTAAAAAGTTAGACATACATGCTATATGTTGACATTCGCAACCTCTCTAATGTCCAGCTTTGTTAATGATTTAGTATTCCCCATGTAACCTTACATGTTGCTTACATACACTGTACATTTGATGTTCTGATATCCGTGTATTGACTGTAAAATGGCTGCTCCCTATATTGTTCACAATGACTGATCCTTGTACATTGTATTGACTGTATAATGGCTGCTCCCTATATTGTTCACAATGACTGGTCCTTGTACATGTACATGTATTTTGTACTTTTGTGTATTTTAAATTTATGTATGAGGAAATAAGTCAGTAAAACTTGATTATCTGTGTATAACCAGGGACAGATAACCTTGATTTGCTTTCTCATTGTAATTTCCTGTTCTTGATTATAATATTGTCGGGAATGATCACAAAACTGTTGAAAATGTCTACACAGTCCAACCTGTGTTAGTGAACACCTGAATTAAGCAACAGTCTTCCTTAACTCATGCTCTTTACATCCTTCATTATTCTGATAAGATATGAAAAACAAGCTGTTTGGTCAGCATGACAAGTTCCGATTTTCATGAAAAAAAGCTCATTAGCTCATAAGGAGCGCCTTGTGGTGCTGATTTTAAAGACGTATCAGTCTTATAAGGTTGTAAGAATTAGTTACAAGCTTCTTGTATGTACATAACTCATGTGCAACTTTTTGGCAAATATTAAGAATGATCTACCTTGATATAGTGAGTTACTGTAATTGAATTGTCTCCCTTTCATATTTATTATTTTTAAACAATAAGTAATGAAAAAGGGATAGCCATAGTTGGTTTATCCTTAGACTTGTTACTTAAGACTGGTTGCCCTGTGAATAATAAACAAGGGACAGTTTTGTGATCAGTTCTTGATTGACCGAATGAAAGATTAGCATGATTATGTAACATTATGATAAAAAATTAAAAACATACATGGCTGATAATTAACAAATTAACTCAACATTGTTGTTGTTATATTATATACTCTGCTTTCTCTATACACCATGATTGTTTTCTTTCTTGAGTGATTCATGATCAGTTAAGGCAACGTGGGATCGATATTCCGATGATGAGTCCAGGTACGTCTCTACAACTACAACAACAACTAGGGCATTGTGATGATATATTCCTCTATATTGTAACATTATTAACTGTCTGCGAGTTATTATTAATAGCATTGTATTCATTGTTCTACTCATGATGTAATGGTTTAATACTGGACTTGGACACTGACAATCAGTAGAGGGAGGTTACTCTATACCTTAACTTTTCTAGCTCATGTTCATATCTACTGTGACAGTCATTTTCTGGCATATCGCTGGCTTAGAATGAGAAGGTCATAATTACAAAAACAACATTTTGAGAATATATTGAGACTTGTGGTAAAACAATATTTTTCAACTTTTGGTCAAAATGACAAGTTCTGTATTTCATGAAAATAGGCTCATAAGAGACGCCTTGTGATATAGATTTAGAACATGCATTAGTCTTAAAAGGTCGTAATTGGCACTTAAGACCTTCTCATTCTAAGCCAGCGATATATTCCAATGATTCTCGAAATGAAATATAAAATCTAAACACTGATGTCATGTGTCCAAGATCATTTCAAGGGTTGAAGGTGAAACTACTCTATCTTCATGTTAACAATGTGACAGGTAGAGTTGTTTCCCCTTTCACCCATTGAAGTGTGTAGTGCTCTAACATAAATCTGGTACCAATATTTCACTCCTGGATCCTATAGACTACATTTTGTATTTTATTTTATCTAACTTTCTATATTATTTTCTAGATATAGTGATGTTATCATATTAATCCATATAGATGCATTTAATGATGAACCTTGCATAATTAGTGCCTATATTCAGATACGTGTAGGTCTGGTATTGTACCGGTAGTATAAACTTAGTGATAATAGTCTGTAGACTGCATGTACCGGTCCTCAAAACTCTTTCTGTGATTGCTATAAAGGTTGTATTGCTTTGCATATATCTGTTAGTCAGTCCATCTGTTGATCATGTCATGTCCAATTATTCAACCTTTACTGCCTAAAGTACTCAAAATCAGGAAGGATCATTACATGCAGTTGATCAGATCATTGTTTCCATTCATTTACTGAAGATTGTTTAGGATTCTTGCTAATAACCCATTGGATATATTAACGTGACTGGATCACAGATCTAGGTCACATGACCTTCATGTAAAAATATGTAAGCCCTGTTATATTGATATGACTAGGTCAAGGTTAAGGTCATGATGACATTGGTTGTGATAGATAACTCCTGACTGGCTAGAGCCATGCTTCTCTCACTAGATACCAACACTGATTATGTCAAGTAAATGACCTCATTGTTCATTTCGGGGTCACTTTGTAAATGGTCAAGGTCATGGTAAATGTGTCATTGAGACAGCTCTTGTATAATGTAAAACTTCATGAACTACCGAAGCTAGCAGTATTCGGTATTCAGCTGCATCTTAATACTCTGTCAATCATCTGTCATGCTCAGTCACTGCTCTCTTTTCTCAAGTTTCTTGTTCATAAAGTATCACTGAACAATACTGTGTAGCTTGTAACAGGTAGTATGCTACTATACACTACAAGCACACTATATTTAAGTATTTACTTTGGTCATACCACAATTGACATTACGGCAGAGCCGAGATCGCTCCTCCTGGTTGTTTGTTGAAGGCTGCTTGGCAAAGGTTTTTAAGTTAATCCATAGGACCACATGATTATAATTTACCTTTAAAATTGATTTAAAGGGTATTGATTGACAACTGGCGTAATGTCAATTGCTCTCTTCTGTTATTATCAGTGACCACAATACTCTAAACCATGAAATAAGTTTGTGCAATTTAAGTTTCAAAGAGTTTGCGAGTGGAAGAAAGTTGCAAAATTAAGTATCTGCGAAAGTTATCAAAATATTAATATGGAAATCTCAAAAAAGTGTTGTCTCTAATACGCTGACGATCTGCAAAAAACGAAAGTTAGAATTCAAGAAAGAAGGTTGGTTTACAGTAAACTTTTAGGCAATTAATATGATATTTCTCCAGACATAGGTATAAGAGAAATTCAATGAAGATGTTGGTATTTTTTGTAAGAATTGACAGATTTGTTGTATTCTGACATCCTCGGTCACATTTACAATTTTACACTTATACACACACTCGTTGTGTCACCCTTGTATCACTAGTGCTACACAATCGTGATTTTATTACTACACATCCAAACTTGTGCCTATATTTTATTATGCAATTATAAAAGCACAGCTACATATTCATTATTACTTAATTAAATAACATATTGTTAAACCCACTTCATTAAGCTTTCCCTTTAACGGTTTACTTTTATGTTTACATTATTTTCTTATTTTGTTATTTGTTTAGCTTAATATTGTTCTACTTCTAAAGTGGGTTGAAAACCCCTTATTTTGCTCAAGGCTTCTTTCTTTTTATGTTTTAAGTTATTTTCCTATTTTCAGACCAGTCCCTCTGCAAAGGGTACTTAAGTTTAGTAAAACCCTTCCTTTTGCTTCCCTTTGATGTTAAAATTTACATTCTCCGTTTAAATGTTAGACCCTGGATTGTATGTTATTGTCTTTAAAACAGACTAATTGTCAATTTAGGATTCTGTTGACGTTAATTTCCTTGTAAATGGAATAAAATTATAACACACAGTTACTTCATTAAAGGAACTAAAATTTCTCAAACAGTTGAGAACAGGAGCCCGTTGCCTAAGCTGCCGAGCACCTTTATTCAGTTATATCCTGTTCAATTGAATACAGAAGGCATGGGTTACCTCCCATGGACAGCGCCTGGTAGTGCTTTGCTTAGGCAACAGACACCAGTCTTCAACATATAGTAAAACAATGTGACTGATAACTACCAGTAGACATTTTGTTTTAAATTACAGTTTGTAGTGTTGGTCATTGATGTATTAAAATTGTAGCTTAGTCAAAGTATGTATATTTTGTGATTAAGTTTGAGTTGTGATTTTCATGTTTGATGTTTTTGTGGGTAGGATATTTGTCATTTATTTGTGATGGATCATTATCGGATTCCCACATATAGTAGAATGGAAAAGTCGAATATGGGTATCCAATGATGGTGTTTGTAGGATATTTTATTTTCATACTCAAGAACGATATTCCAGTAGTTCCTGTATTTATAACAATGTACAACTCATTAAACTGGTGATACATGTCCCATTAACTTAATGCTTTGGGTATGGTTTCTGAACTATCTACATTATACACAGTCCTCGATGATAATGATGATAATGATGATGATGATGATGATGATGATGATGATGATGATGATGATGATGATGATGATGATGGTGATGATTAGCTAGCTCTGTTATGTTGGTATAATTAAAAAAACACCATTATTTTAGTTGTGGTATCCAGAACAACACATTATTCAGCAATCTGCTAGGTTCATTGATATTGAAACATATGTAATACCCCATGTACAATTAGCCTAGTAAATGTACCTGAATTCTAGGCATCAACTAGTGGCCAATATTGTCTTATCACATTGTCTGAAATTTTTATTTCTTTAAAAAGTATGCATCCTTTTTAAATATTGTATGTATTCATGTATTCATATACAGTCTTACCTTTGTTGTGTTGAGAATCTAGCAAGAACCTTTATAAAGGAGCTAATTATTGTATGCAATCTGTGTTGGCAATTACTGTATTAACACCACATGATTTAAGTTGCCATGATTAATGTAAACCTTGGTTTAAAATTGTATTTTGCTTCCTTAGGTTGTGTTCAGTTTTGTCTTCATAAAATTGTATACCGTATTCCCCCTGAATAAACGCCCCCGAGGGCCATATATTTTGCAAAAGCGGGGCATTTATTTGGGGGACTTATTTTTCACACAAAAAATTTTTCCATAAAATTGGTGAAAAACCATAACAAATGTCTATGTTATTGATGTAGTGATAACCAAATATTGATAACCATCATGAAAACATCTAAAAGTATATGATATTTCAATTAAACAATCAACACATTTTCTCCAACAGGGGGGGGGGGGGGGCTATTAATATTCGGGGGAATTCGGTATTTGTATATGTATCTGTCATTATTGCCATATACCTTTGTAAAACTTGCTTGGATTGCTATGTATGAAAAAATTAGCAGAATAAAGTCACGGAGCTATGACTTGGATGCAGTGACCCATAAGTTACGTAACAATGACTTTATTTACTTGTTCCTACCTTGACAATATATTATATCTATCCACAGATGTTGAGCCGATACCTGGAATCTCCGGACATTTTGATGGTAATATTCTATTATTATCCTTATATCTTATCTGTAATCATTTGGTTGGTACTTATTTCATTGATTTCTTTGTTCATTTTGATTAGTTTTAACATCTCATTTAGCATAAGAAACTGTTTTATGGTCTCCGTTGAAGAAGTTCTGTTTATTGCTTTGCACATATCTTAGGACAGTAGTCAGTGGTATGGGTATGGAGGCAACACCCATTAAGGAACAGTTTGGTCTAGATGGCTGATGGTGACAAGGGTACTGTTTTATCAACGCATTTATGAAAATTGTAAACATACACATTACGCCAGAGCAGAGATCGCTCCTCCTGATTGTGTGGCGAAGGTTTTCAAGTTAATTCATTGGACCATGTGATTATAATTTAAGGCTAAAATTGATTAAAGGGTATTGATTGACAACTGGTGTAATGTCAATTCTTTAGCAGGTGCAAAGTGGAGACTGCCATTGCTAGAAGGAATTCTTTAACCCAATCTTCATTAGTATTACAGCCCCATTTATCAAACTTTATAATTGTAAAAGTACTATAAATTATTAAAATTTGACCGTAAGTTTAAGATTTCCGTAAATGCTATGATAAAACAGTACCCATGAGCTTCAATATAAATTGCTACCATAAGGAGGAACATGCATGGATTTTACATCTCTGCTTGATTTGAGTATTTTCTTTGGAAAAAAAGAAGATGACATTATTCAAAGTCTAACAAACACATATTTTTTAATCCATTTTCAATCATTAATACAACATTATAATTATAATGGTTCTTATTTAAGCTGTATTTACCCATCTTTCAACCATACTGGATGAAAACCATTCCAAATATTTACATGTAGAAGACTCAGGTATATCTTGAAATATAGTGAAATATAACAATACACACATCTCACCAATTTCAATCATTTTCAGCTCATTCCATTGATAAAACTCTACTTAAGTTCCTCATTGAGCTTCAAATTAACTTTTGATGCTCTTGTTCTGTCATAGAATTATAATATCTTTCTTTATAACTCCTACTCATTCTACCTCTCAATTAGTTACAAGTGGGGGGCATATAGCATTGGTGCTGTCCGTCCATAATGCAATTCTTGTGTGTTGAACTTCTCCCAAAACGTTAGGCAGAATATCTTCAAACTTTCACAGATTAACAACCTTGATGTGTTGTTGACTGTTAAGGATGGAAATTTTGCTGAGGTAATTTTTACCAGAGTTATGGCCCTTTGTTACGTTTACTATATACCCTAATGGGGGAAACCGTGTCGATGGACACATTTCTAGTTTCTCATATGTATCATTTGTTTGAACATGTAGTCCTTCATTTGTGTCTTGTATATGATCTCATATTGATTTATAACTTTGTTCAATTCTTCTTGATTTCCTATTTTCTGTTTGTTTTTATTTAAGCTAATTTACTATATCCAGGTAATCCATTTGAATCATGCAATGTTTATTATTAACCTTTCACTTCTATTTGCATTTTCTGTTCTGTCTATGGTCATAAATTATTCTCTGATTTGAAACATTCACTAGCTGTGTCTTAAGTGTCGAGATTCCTGTTTTATTATTGGTGCAAAGTATGTAGAAGTCTGTCGTTGGTTTTAGCTAGAGCTGCATGCATCGTCTTATGACTTTTCAGAAGAAACATTATTTATAAACCAACAAGAAAAACTTGTATTCTAATTGTTGTGAATTAGGTAGGCAGTTCAAGGCACAAATATTGTATGGTATTGTTTGTCTCTTCAAAATTGATTATTTTAGTTATTTGATCAGAGGGGTGAAACTGTATGGTTAGTATCCGGGGATTCTTTCAGTAGGGTAACTTAAGTGAAAATTAGTTTGTGAAATCTTCATTGAAAATAAATGTAAGCTAAATATTTTCAAATTTTATGAAACTTATTATTATGTTTTGGCATGACATTTTTACTATCAATTTTATTGATGTTACTAGTCTTCCACCATGACTTATGTAAGTGAACATCGTCACCACTATATACATGTACTACATTGTACTACATACATTCTTTCTTAGCTTGCTTCAACTTTCCTTAGTGGGATCAGCTATTTTAACTTTGTGGGATCAGCTATTTTAACTTTGTGGGATCAGCTATTTTAACTTAACTTTTTGTACTGGGTTTGCTGTTAACAGTTACTGGATGGCTGTTATCCATGCTTGGCAGTTTTCTTTGAAGAATTTGTTCACATGAAATTTTGCTTTGGTCTTTGTCATCTTGGCAAAATTTCCATGTAGTTAATGTAACTGAAGTTTATGTTTCTTTAATAATCTGTGTTGAGCATCATACTTCACTTATTTCATGTACATCTATTCAGTTTTGAAAACAATTGGCTAAAACCATACCAAAGTCAAGTGGAAACTTTTCCCAATCGGTGTTACAGTAATGTGGGTACCTAATCAAAGCTCCCCTGGCTAGGATCCGTTTTTAAGTCCTGAGGTTATTTGCATAATTCATATTTTAGGATTTTACTCAGGTGAGAAAGTTAGGACCTTCGAGCACTCTCTTGTCTTCTTCTTGTTCTATGCTTTGTTATCTACTGACATGTTAATTACTTACATGTTATTTACTTATTAATACAATGGTTATATTGCTAACTATGCATACTAGTATTAAAAACACTGGTATAAATGTCACCATGTACGTAATACTTGTAAATACCATCAATATTGGATTCGTATAAAACATTGTCAATTTTGTATCATCATTATTAAAGCATAAATCATGTTGATTAAATCATTTTATGTTTTTCATTAAAATGCTTGTCACTGATGTCATCTTGGTTTTGATTAAGCTTTAAATATTTGTGTCACAATTTCCATATTTGGCGTCCCTTCACACTTGAAATCTGTTCACAGAAACCTGCCTCTGGTCATTTTGTTTAGTAGTAGCAGTTGCACTTAAAACCTTCATCAATGTTGTTAAAAGTTGTCTTTTGTAGGTTCCAATTCAGTTTCTTCTATAAAAAAATGAAATTGTATTTTTATACTGGTTTATTATAATTTTTATGCCCTTGAAGAAAGTTTCATATTATTGCACTATATATGTATATTATTGTGTTAATTTACTTACACCATCAACCATGATAGTTTGTTTGTATTAAATTGTTGAATTTCATCATCAGTCAGACTACATGGTTCATATTTCTAGGGATTGTATTTTACTTCTGAAACATATGTACTCATTTCGCAACATTCCTTATGTCACAGGGGTACCTTTGAAGATGTAATATTTATAATATATATACATTGTATATGTATATTATCTAGTCCTACAGTTTTAGTGTTGTTTTATGTTCAACATTATGTATATTTTCCTATTATTCTATAATGGTTCTATTTAAAATTTATAGTAGTCACGAGACAAACAGGCTTAACTATAGTCTTGGTGATGTCATACAGCTAGTATGACTGTCACTCGACTCGTTCTCATCTTGTATGTTAATTCCTTTTAGTTTATTGTGAATATGTAATTCACACTAGGATATCGTCAGTGTATACATTGGCAGTATGTGCTGATATAAATTCATCATCAATCATACTACATGGTTTATATGTAATTTGTAATATGTAATTCACACTAGGATATTGTCAAGGAAGTATAATCCACAATACAATCATTCTGTAATTCATTGTCTTTCAGATTCCAGTCATCCACATCTTAAGGGGTCATCCCCTTGTCCAAGTCCATTGGGTCACAGTCCAGCACAGAGCCCTAAGGCGAGTCCAGCAGGGTCTCCAAAGTTTCACCATAAGTTATGGCAGCATGCATTTACCATGGATAACAACTATGAGCATGTCAACGAGCATGAACTGGTGGAACAATTATCACAGTCGGAGAATCTCAATGAGCAGGCTGATATCATACATTTCTTGTATGTTAAAAAGTAAGTTTTATACAGTTATATATTTCTTTTCAGCACCTAATTTGACTTCTGTGACAATCCTCATGTAGATAATTTATGGTCAAACCTATTTGTAATGACACCCATGGGCTATGCAAAAATGGTATTAATTTACAGTTGCTCTCTCTTAACAAGTCAACATCATTGAAATTGATCAGATGACTTAACTTTATTTTCCAGACAAGTTTTATAAAAGTCTTTGATTGCAGGTGGTATTTGACACAGGCTTCACTGTAGTGTATTGGATTCTACAATGTCCATGTTTTGCTCAATTGCTTCGAACTATCAAAGATGAACATTTTCTGATTATGGTATTTCTACTTAATGATTTTAATTGCACATTCTAGTATTTTACTGTGCAGTATATGTACCATTGTTGAGTGATGTATGTATATGTTAGATTGTTGACTATTATATGTACTATGTTAATTACAGAGGATCTGACTGGGATACAGAGGTAGATGGTAAATCATGTACTGTTAGAGAACTACTCGTGGAACTCTATGAGAAGGTAAGATATAACAATCTGATACCTGACTTAAACATCCACCTCTATAATAACACTACTTCCATAATTTTGTAGTAGTGCATCTAATTAACCACCTTGAAAACCTAGTGGATGTACATCTAATTAAAGTGATGGCTCCTCTAGCAGCATTTGGAGTTAAATATACTCGGATTGTAGGTGTTTCATTATAAAAATAATTAATTAGGGATGGCACTGATATGTGAAATGCTATTTTATGCCTGAATAAACTTTGTATTGTAGTGTATTGTTCATAAATAAATCATACTTGCATGAAAAAAAAAAATAAACATTTTATATTTCTAGGCGGGACATTTCAAGCAATGGTGGTTGGTACGTCATGCTGCTGGTATGTTACGGAAGAGAGTGGAAGATCTAGCTTTAGCAGCAACAGATCTCCTTGTCAGACAGAAACAATTATCAGTGGGGCTACCACCCGATAGAGAGAAAATTATAACATGGTAAATATTGGTGTATGCTTTCATAAGAAACTTTGATCCAAAAGACAACAAGTGGCATATTCTTTTTACATTATTGCAGTTACCAAGTCAAAATGACTTTAGTTTTTGTCCTGAAAAATTGGTGACGTCACAGGGTTTTTCTCACACACATTGTAGAAAAATATTTCCCCATAAGTTCTCACATGTAAGAATTGCAGCAATGTGGCAGGCATATGTGTATGATTGACAGTGCCTGTACCATTATTATAAACTTGTCTGATTATCTGTTGACAAATAATTATATCATATTTCAGTCCCCTACCTCCGGATGAATTGGCAGCTATAATATACGAGGCTTGTGGTGAGGATCGCAGTACTGCTTCACTTACACAGGTAATGTGCGACTGTAGTATTAGAGGGCTCCGGTAGACTGAAATGTTGGTCGCTGTGACCTTTAACATTCTTGACCATTTGGCTGCAATATGGGCACTCATATTTTACAAACATATGGCTGGCTTAGAATGAGATGGTCATTAGTGCTACTTATGAGCTTTTAAGACTGATACATACTAAAGATCAGCATCAGAAGACGCTTCTAATGGACCATAATGAGCCTATTTTCATGAAAATCAGAAATTGTCATGTTGACCAAACTGAAGTTGAAACAGCTTGTTTTACCATATGTAAAGAGCAATTGTCAGAAAGTTTTTTTTTGTTTGCTCAAAATATTGATTTTGTAGTTACGACCGTCTCATTCTAAGCTAGCGATATCTTATTTATGTTGAAGTTGTCAGATTGATTCTGTTCACCGAAAATAACAAAAAACTTACTAAAATATGTCAAAATTTCAGTCAGGACTGACCAAGAGATTTATATATGTCAAAGTCTTGTTGGTTTGCTTATAATCTTAATGTTGGTAATTCAAACCAGTACTAAACTTCCAGTTTTTTGTGTGACTATTATTTTTCCTGACTTTCCCTCATTTCAATGTGCCTTGTGCTAAAAGATTATGGTGTGTCTTATGTTGAATGTTTCCTTTGATTACTTATGAGTTAGTTCTAGTTGACATACATTTTGCTACATATTGTTGTTTTCAGGAATTGTTGATCTATTTAGCCATGTTTATCAGAACAGAACCCAAACTCTTCCATGAAATGTTGAGACTGAGAGTGGGGCTCATTATACAAGTTATGGCGACAGAACTTGCTCGTATATTTAAATGTTCTGGTATGTAATCAATTTATACATAGTTACCATAATATAATTTTTACGTCCTTTGTTTTTTGTATTGTCATTATCATTGAAGAATAACTATCTTATCAGGAGAAATCAAGGTTGTCATGTTAATGTTATATTTAAAAATGAACAAAGAGAAAGAAATGGCTCCAAAAGCAAAATTGAGAATACTTTCTGCTTCTATACAAATCAAAATATAGAGCTATATTACGACGTATGTTGTATTTTGTTTACCGGAAGTGAAAAATCTGTACGTACTTATTTTGTTATTGTGTCATGTATCATATGACATAATGTAATAATGTTTTGTAAATATGTACATGTTGTTTGTCAAGAAACTATTTTGTTTACGACAATAAACTATTCTGTTCTATCTTTTAAGAATTAATTTGATGATACTTTGATGATAATTTGATGATAATTTGATGATATTTTGATGATAATTTGATAATAGTTATGCAATCTACAGTGTTCTAAATCTGAGTTTAGGTTTAGCTGTGGGTGTAAGCAGTCCACTGTATTAGTATCTTCTCATTGTTTTCTGTACACAGGTGAAGATGCCTCGGATCATTTGTTAAATTTGAGTCCTTATGAACTGAAGATGATGTTACATCATATACTTAGTGGCAAGGAATTCCTTATAACAACTGGTATGTTATATTCATGTAGAGAATTTGTTTATGCATACCTGTTGTCCGTTGCCAAAGCAAAGCTCTACGAAGCGCTTTACACGGACGGGAGGTAATATTTGCCCTCTATTTTCAATTGAAGGGGAGGTAACTGATTGAGGAAGCTAAGTAGCACTTTGCTTAGGCCATGGACACCTGAGCCCAATCTGAAGAATTGCACTCAAATTAGAGTCTGAGTTTAATGCAAACCTGAACGCCTTCATATGTTGCTATAATTAATACAGAAATATTTCTCTGTTTTGTGATACCAATTTATAGTCTGATCTCACATGGAAATTACCTTGAAGTTCAAGGTCTGTGAATCCTCAATCTGCAACTGAATTTCTGCTCTGATATTCTCACATATTGTCCAGATCATTGTTCTACAGACCATCAAAATGATGATATAAACTAGTATACAGTCCATGAGTCAAACTATGTTCCAGTCTGAATGTTGTTGGAGGCATCAAAGCTCTACTGTATTTGAACAGGGTGTTTAGTGTTATTCACACTATACATGTATATAAAGGCAAGAGATCAAGAGATGTATATTGGTATTCACATACAGAATACATGTACTGTCAAATTAATGTGGTTAGATTGTATGTTTAAAGTGATTTGACAAATACTGTAAAATCATTTAAATTTGATGGGACAGAATTTTGTGGTTTTGGTAAACAAGACCATTTCAATGGGACGTTAATTCGTGGATTTTGCATTTCTGGTAATAAATACAAGGGCCAAAATTATTGTTCAATTAAAATTAAAATGATTTTACAGTACATGATTTATAAGTCAGAAATATTTAAGTATAATTTTAATTACGAAACTTTTTCTCACTTTTTGTAAATCAGTTGCTATCACATGATCTTTCTAGAAGAGTTACATAACAAATAAAGAACTGTTGTTGAAAAGTTGATATTTCCTGTTGATATACACTTGTGTTTTACATGTATATATGTAGGACTAACATAATGTGTGCTGATCTCTTGCTAGCGTGTATTGCAGGAGTGATGAATTACATGTGCATTATAGATTTATCAGCTTCTGTGCAAGTTTGTACAGCTTTGAACTGATTGGCAGCTTTTTTAGTAAAGCTATGCTACCTTCATGCTAATTTTGGTTTATTGATGACAGTGACCTTCATGCTAAATTGTGACCTTGATAATTACAAGTTGATTTTGCCCTTAAATGTCGACCTTGACCTGTCTGCTATGTACATGTAAATACAGGACCATGAGACTGAGTACTGCATCTATCTTGATCCTATTTATGATTTTGTCAAGTGTGACATGTTGACATTCAGTGACTATTTTGGATGTGAGGCAATGTTTCAGAGCATATACTACTTCACAGGACTAGACACTAACACTGGTCCCCTGACTTGGGGCCAGTTAAAAATTTGAAGGACCAGTGAAAATCTTGAAGGACCAGTTACTGTTTTCTTTACAAATGTAATGCTTCTTTACTGTCTGACTAGTGACAAAAAATAGTTAGTGTTGACCCCTGCTTGGTGCAAATACTGTATCACAGAATGAAAGGAGTTGATGTGCAAAAGAAACTGTGATATTTACTGTTACTGAAATACATTCAATTATGCCAAGTGCTTAGTTATGTCCCCTTAGTTTCCATATTAAGTCATAGTGCTTTACCTTGCCCTGAATTCTTTGTTTATTTAGCGGCTTGTGTGATACCCTGATAGCTTCCGTATTCATTTATACAGTGATCAGATACTAACGAAAAGCTTTTATTTTTTTTAAGCTTATTTTATGATTGTCCCAAAATATATGTAAATATTGATCAGAATATGCTCAGTACTTGAAGCCATTCCTTGTCTAACTGCAGACTGTGTATTTGTGCAATAGTTGGTGCAAACTTAGACTCCCCATCATATTTAGCATGTAGGACAATAATTGAAAGGTCAAGTTCAATCTATAGCTTTGAAGAAGTCATGTCCTTTTATTATTTAAAGTTTGGTTTCTGTTCAGTATCTCAAGGCACCTTTCTCCTTCAGCAGTGTTTTCACAATGTCATGTGCTGATGTCACATAATGATTAAAGTTTTAGATCCATCAATTTTCAACTTTTTTATACCATATACCATGTCAGATAATACAACCAGATAATTACCAAGGACGTCAAATTAAGAATCAAAATTTTTAAAAAATGTAAAAATTATTTATTACAAAATGATAGCATAAAAGAAATTTTACAAGAGACTGAATTAAAAATAATGATTCAAGGATACAGTACATGGGAATGGGGCATTCAAAAGAAGCAGACCTATCTCTCTGATAATTGACATTATGCCAGAGCAGAGATCGCTCCACATGGTTGTTTGTCAAAGGCTGCTTGGTGAAGTTTTTCAAGTCAATTCATTGGACCATATGATCATAATTTCCCATTAAAATTGATTAAAAGGGTATTGATTGACAACTGGCAGAATGTCAATTTCTGTTGAAAGTTTGAATGGTGTTTTGTTGTTGATAATTAATGCTTTGCATGCATGTATAATTGTTCTCATGTTTCTTGTAGTGATGTCGGAATATGATGATGAATACAAGTTATCTGTCGTTGCTAAGCGATCTAAAACTGAGACATCGGCATTATCACAAAAACTGAGTAAAAAGGTGACATCTACTACCACTATTAAGGTGCATCCCCGCAAACACTTTGTTTGTTTTTTGTTGCTATTTTTGTGTGTTTGTTTGTTTTTGCTAATGTCTATCAAGGAGGATAAAGTGTGAATGACTAAAACATAAATCACTTTTTTGCCCGAATACTGGTAAAAATAAGGACTAGATAACATTTGTTTACTATGAACTAGCATACATAAAATTATCATACAGTACTGTTTACTGAATCCATGCATTTAATGGGCATGTTTTTATTTCTTACAGAAAGTTTTAGTTTGGGGAATATTTTTCCAATAACCAAAGACCTAATTAAGGTCTTTGCAATAACCAGACTTACAGCTTTGTCATTTACACTTGCTCCTCATACTATATAGTCTTTTCACAGCACTTAATGTCAGTGGATGTGGCTAGATATGAACATATGCAAATGCATACTTTAGCCACGCCCCGAGTTTTTGTGTTGTGTATTAGGAATATATGTACTGTAAACAGAATTGTGTGAATGTGTGACTTAAGGTATTGTAGTGTAGAATGATGTAGTGACACACCAGTAATGTATATACATTTCTCTCTCAAAGATAATAAAGTTAAAACTGTGAGCTCCAAGATCCATGTGCTTGGATCAGTCATAGAGCCTATGGACTCCCATCTTCTTGTAAGTACACACTCAACTGCTCTACTGATTGGTGACCAATTAATGAAGCAGTTGAGTGTAGGGTGTGTTGGAGTGATGGCTTGCCCTGTTATTGTTAGTTGATTCATTTTGCTATTTATAGTTCCTGCTATTTATAGTAACAACTAACATGCAAGCATGTTCAGTTCATGTTGACACATATTGAGATATAAAACCACCTCTGTCTTTTTGGTGTTTGTCCACTTTGAGTGAGTGTATTATGCCTGGGATGGTGCTTTTCTCTCACACCCTCATATTGATAGATACCATCATGAAAGAGGTGTCAGGTGTGAATGATGTAAGCCACATTCAATCAGTTAATGCTAAGAATATTTGTGTTGACATTTCATGTTGAACATATCTTAAATCTATAAACATTTAGATAAAATATTGACAAAAGTTTTTATCAGCATGCGATATTGTACTCCTTGCTTTTCTGGTTTATTTGGCGAATTTTCAGCAGAGTTATTAACCTTGTCAGAAACATATTTTTTGTTGAGTTTCCATGGCTGCAGTGAGCTATTTATTTAGTTGGTTGTTCATAATGAATCATTCCTTGTCTGTCCATATGTTCCAATGAACAGTTAAAAAAATATTGGAGGTATAATTTATGTTCCATTTAAATTCATATCACAGCAAACATATCATTACACACATCTTGTCAGCAAAGCAGGTAACAGCAACTGCAAAATTATTGCAAATGCCATTTGTTCTGAGAACACTACAACCCCGCACTCGATTGGGGATTGACTCAACCTCCACATAATATGTGGTAGTTATAAGCAATAAAGATCCCTTTGGTCTGCGCAGTTTGGATTCGACACGCTTACAGTTCTCAGCCTAGTAGGGATCGACGTTTCTGAATGATACGAAGGCAACCTGCAGCCACCGTGTCTTATGTTACAATTAAGTCAAGTATGCTGACTTCTTTTGCTGGTTTATTTCAGAATGTGCTTGGTCTTTCGTTTATGTTTGCTACTGTTGTTGTTTCTGTCAATCTGCACTTGCTTTTATCATAATGTTGTTGAATTGTTGTTATAAATATTGTTGTGTCCGTTTCATTTAAAGTTTCCACCAGTTGCTTGTGTTTGCTTTTCCTTCATTTGTGTACATTATTTTCAGTCCTTAAAAAGTACATTGAATTTCGTCAAATGTCTTATACTGTACTGTATAAGTAAATGCAAATCAGATCAAATTTCACTACCGGTAATGAGTTAAAAAGATTTAGTAAAAAGAAAATGATTCAAATTGCATTGGTATAGAACAAGGCCACTTTCTATGTGGCATTTGTGGTGTCACTTTGGGACTTTTGATGTCAATTTTAAAATGTGGGCTGAGTAATGTCAGCTTTCTTATTGTCATTCTGCTATACATCCCTCACTTTGTTAGCTTGGTTATACATATAGCATAGAGCCTATAGTGACAGTTAGACACATAACAACATTATTTGTAAATTAATGTCATTTTCAAGCCTCCATAACATAGCATGATGTGGGCTTTTTCGGCTTATCATGAAAAGAACTGTGCATATTCTTATGGTGGCAATAAATGTTGCTCACACTTTATCTATATTGCACTGATAAATACTGCATGGTACTTGATGGGGCCATTACTAATTTCATATGTCTGTAGAATACAGCACTTTTGTCAAGAAGCTTAATATGTATTTGGTCCATGTGAGCTTTTGGAATCAATGGTTTCAGACTTGTTATTTATCTGGTTAAAACTGGTACTCTGGTCTAGTAGAAAGTATAATGTTCACCACCTAGGACACAGTTCTAGGATCAAGTCCCAGGATTAGCATGTTTTGTACTTCTGTGACTGGTTATAGTCCTGTTCTATATGGAAGTCCAAGTTAGTACTGGGTGATAAATCCAGGATAACAGGTTGGATTAACCCTTTACGCCATACATACTGAACTTAGTCTGATAACTGGTGTGCTACAATGTGTACACAGTTTATGTGCAGCTTTTTAGGACAAATATCTAGAATTATCTCCCTTCATAAGATTTCAAGTTCATTTCAATAACTGGATTGTCTCCCCTTCTAACCTTTTATTTGAAAATAAACGATGTATATTGGATTGGGCCATGAAATTACATATCTATGGTGTAAAGGATTTATTGGCCCCCTAACATGACTGCTGAATGGATGAAAACATTAACTGGTCCCCTTATGTAGTAGGCCCGGATCTCCTGAAGCATTTGAAGTAGAAATCTCATATCAAATTGAGATTTATCTAAATTCAGAGTCTGTATTTGAGAAAAAAAATTGAGTTTAAACTCATTATATTTTACTGTAACAAAAATCAGAACAATGTTTTCCTTCTTGTGATGCCAATTTTGAATCCATCCTCCCATGAAAATATTTCAGATGAGATTGAACTCTGATTGAGATGTTTCGGGAGATTGGGGTCTGATAGACTTGAGAACCAAGGAAAGACTATAATGTTGAATTATGTTTGAACTCATACAGGTACCGGGCGTGTCCATGGCATCTTCTGCATCATCTACCAGTGATATGTATGAGGCCGAGATGGAGGATCGTCAAGGTCAATGGTTACGTAGACGACGTCTAGATGGGGCATTGAATAGAGTTCCAGTTGGCTTCTATACACAAGTATGGAGAGTTCTAGAAAAGGTAGAAAAATTGTAGATTATGATTTCATTGTTTTGTTAAAATTAGATTAAAAAATAATGTAGTGGTAAACTAAGGTATATATTGGCACCTAGTTGTTAGCCACAGTAATTATATCTGAAATTTGCTTGATATTGCTCGGTGAACATTTCAACCATTTATTTAATAATAAGAGAGGGGGTAAATTCTATCAGCAATATATTTTTCTTTATATCCATAGCACCTTGTGCATGGCATTTAACTTTGAATTACTTGCCTATCGTATTTAGCATTTTTAAATATATTCTTGAAAATTCAAGCTATGAACCGAACATCACTCATCATAAATTTAAGAAGACCATGCACATCAGACTCGTGTGTGAAACTAGAAAAACATTTTAAGTACATAAAAAATACTGAAATGTAATTTAAGGTTTCACTAGGAGAACTCAATAAATGATATTTAGTCTAGGAGCTGGTGCAAGAAATTCAAAATCTATTTACCCCATCTGGTAGAAAAAGTCCATTGGTATTTTCGAATAATAGATACATTCAGGCTTCAGAAAAAGGTGGATGCCAAATCTGAAAGTGGTGCAGATTTTTTTAACAGGGGCAACAACTCTTGCTTCCGAGCTAATTTACGAATACACATGACCTTCTTAATTCTGGTGTGAATTTTTTGTTTATGTATATATGGCCATATATGAGGGTGGATATTATTCAATTAATGTTATGCATCAAATGGACATACAAAACTGACCAGTTTGAGGTCAAGGTCAAGGTCATTTCAAGGTCAAAGTGAGAAAAATAGCTAAAAATTGATATTTCACCTCAGTTCTTTCTTCGCATAGAATATGTTTGGAATCAAATTTCGTTATTTAAACGATAGCCGTGTTGGTAAGTACATATTCTTTCATTATAAGCCATTTGTTTAAGGAAAATAGTCATTCCTTTGTCAACATAGCCGTTTCATATATATGCATGCTGGCCGAGAGGGCATTCTTTTGACCACCCCTGGTATTCTATGATCTAATATGATTAAATTGTTCATGTATATATTGCTACATATTTGCATGAATATTATTCATTTGATTATGGACATTAAATGCACAAACATAATTGACCTTTATTGGGTCAAGGTCAAGGTCAGATTAAGGTCAAATCGAGAAAAAAGGCTAAAAATTGACACTTCTACTCTGTTTTTCTTCGTATAGCATTTGATATGAATGTAAGTTGCTTATTAAAATGATAGCTGTGTTGGTTAGTTCATATTCTTATATTATAATACATTTGTTTTATGAAACAATCATTTCTTTGTCAAAATAGCCATTTAATACATATGCATGCTGACCGAGAAGGCATTCTTTCGACCACCCCTGGTATTCTATGATCTAATATAATTAAAATGTCCATGTATATATTACTTCACATTTGCACGGATATTATTCATTTGATTATGGACATCAAATGGGCAAACATAATTGACCTTATGAGGTCAAGGTCAGTTCAAGGTCAAATCAAGAAAAATAGCAAAAATGGACATTTTCCACATTTTCTTTCGTATATCATATTACATGAATTTGATTTGCTTATTTAAATGATAGATGTGCTGGTTAGTTCATATACCTTCATTATATCTCATTTGCTTAATGAAAATGTTCATTTTCATTGATCAAATATCCATTTTGTGCATGCGACAGTTTACGAAAACTTTTACGACAGCCCCTGGGATTTTATGATCTAATGAGATTTATATGTTTATTTATGAAGTGAGTCATATGTTCACGAATACTATTCATTATATTATGGACATCAAATGGACAAGCATCTAAATCACTTTGGGGTTAAAGTCATTCCAGGATCAAAGTGAGAAAATAGCTAAAAATTGATTTGTCCTCTTTGTATTTGTAATTCTCACGAATGCTTGAATTCAGCTTTATTAGGAAACGGCAAATTTGATTTGTCTCACTTTTTATTAAATGGACTGTACACAATATTGCCTAACGACCATTAATTTTGATTAAGTTCAAGCAAGTATGCAAGACTACTTATAAATGCTTGCAAAATCACTATGCCTGTATGTTTTTATGCCAGACTATTTATATACGCCGTTGTTTCACAGGGGCACTGGTTGGAAGTGTTCTCATGTAAATGCATATCATTAAATCCATCAGGATTTCCAGTCTCTTTGGAGACCCATTATGAGCTACTTTTTGTAGCTCTCTACGGCACAATAACTGTTGTTCACATTCACAAAGACCATATGGCGTACCCCCAACACATTATACAGCAATACGTACGGCCTATGACGGGTGTATCCAGTGGTAGTTAAATATCAGTCATGAAATGACTGAATAACATGGTGATGAGCACAGCATCGGCCTAGGATGGCAGTTGTTTCGCGTAATAACGCACCAGTCAATGTTTTGCCCGCTCGGGGGATACAGGGGGATTAGACAGACGCATCCTGACCGGTGGAAATTTGACAACATCATCGACTCCTAGTCAAAGTATTGACTTGTGCATAACACATAACTTAGCATTCGATGCATGTATAGTTCTGTGGTGTGTATTGTATAACACATAAAGTCTAGCTATAATCTAAGGTGCTATTGAGTATCACTACGGTCTGTGATGAGGTATTTCATTTGTGGTAGCTAGTACTGAATTGGTTATGATAAGTATATTCCTTACAGTGATATGTACAAACATAGACATCTGATACCCGTACTTAGTAGTAATGTGTACCGCATAGATCCTGTGAAAGCTGTAACTGGCAGTGTTTTGAACCACACTAGATTCTTATGTGGTACTCATAACCATTAAGGGCAGACAGTCCTGGTCCTATGGAAAATACTCCTACATAACTCCTATAGTGTAGTCACCACTGAAATGACCAAGTGATTTAGCAATGCAATAAGTAAATAATGTCACAGATACGTGCATTTACACAACGGAATATAGGCACCCCAGACAAAGTAGTACCAGCACTGTGTATAACCATCTCAGGCCTAATAGCGTACATGTATCCACTACGACATAATATTTTAGAAGCCTTACGGCATCATACGCTGTACGCACCGTCACATAATTCAGCCATACCTGGTTCTACAGGATACCCATAATACAAAATAAAACCCTTCCAATTCCTAAAAGATAGACATGGCTACAGGATACAGATACCCCCGACCCTTGGGAATAGATACCACAGCATTGCATGTCCATAACAGGATATAAGGGTTGGCCCACTCCGCGGTGTACTGCCATTTTCAGGTTATAATATATGCGGTACTCCTCATTGCCAAGTACATGTACATGTATAGCTATCCAATGTCACACATCATCAGGTCATGAGCCAGATATCATTTGATACTGAATGATACTTAACACACAAAACATCCTGGGACACTCAGGGTGTCCAAATAGTACTTTAACAGTTTCTTTGCCTATTTGCCAAATGTCTTCGTTCTCCTTTCACAGAGCAAACTTAACTTAGTGGGGTACATACGAGTATCTATCATTGGTTAAGCCATTCTAGATTTCAAACTATTTTATTGAATTCCAAATGGATACTCAACTAGTACAGTCATATCTTGCGTTATCTGATATGCTTCACTGCAAAATACAGGCACTACTAGTATGGCATATGAGTGTACCCACTATCACTGAGTACAGTTACCTCATACCACATTTGGTAATCACTACTGTATTGTACAGTTATTCAAAGCTCACCACCAAGTAAGCCATTATAGACTTGACCACAACGGGTTACCAATCGTTAGTTTGTGCAGTTATCCTTATCCTAGGAGGTAAGCATTACCATCTGCCAGATCGGTCAGCAAATGCTCCATCGAATACTAGTATACACCACAATCAAGTACCGCCCCATCCATATCCGACTTTAAGGGGTTCTCACTACCATGCAGTATACCCATCCTAGTCCATATAGGTTGACTAACATATTTGGTACATCCATTACATTCCTTATTCTTGGTACAAAGAAATTTGTAATCAATGGGGCATCTAATGATGGTGACCAAACTCTACTTGATATCAAAAGTCCAATCGTTTTGGATTTATTGGTCGGAAACCATTTGGTGTGTTCATTCATTTAAAGACAATAGTGGTCCTGACATGCTGATATCAGGATCATTGCTATCTGCTGTTTCATACCAACCAACTTACCAAAAGACTAAGGATAGTAGGATCAATCATTGGGAAGCGTTTGCTCGGAAACCGTTTCATCTACCGACAGGCCGACACAGTGATTAACGTGTGTTTTAAGCATACTTCCTCATTAAAGATTTTCATAATGTGTCGATCCCCCTCTGGACCACTGGTTAATCTATTTGAGCAAGACCCACATGCTCAACGCCATCATGGTGTAAAATGGTACCTGTGAGGGCAGTGTCTATTCATGGGCGCCGCAGATCGATGTTGCTGCCAAACCACAGGAGAGAAATAGTCTCCCCAAGGGAGACACGAGTGTAGGTTTCCATAGGTAGCCCAATGACCAGGGGAAGTTGAAATGTCAAAGGGTGCTTAAACGGCCTAACAGTTGAAAAGAGCTCAAGAAAATTGGTAACTTAACTTATACAACTCGCAGCTAATAGAATGGATTTCCATATATTATTACACACCCAGCAAAATTATTACGTCTACAAGTAAACACAGGTACAAAATGTTCCGTATTGCTTGTAGAAAGAACAAATGAGCAAACACATAAATTGTTACTGCATCATTACAAAACACAGTTTTACCTTGAAAGGACATTGATACTGACCTTGTAATGGTCAGTATTTTAAACAACTTTCAATACGATATTCATTCAATAACACCAAAAACATACATGCGAAAAAGAACTACAGATCTGAGACGAAATATCCTTTTTGACGCTATTCTTCTAAATGTGACCTTGAAACGACCTTGACCACAAACTTATTTAAAATGTTTGTACATTTGATGTTCATAATCAAATGAATACTCAGGCTGGTATTATCCCTGAATATACATGTATGTCTCACTACATACACAAACACATACATCACATTATATCATAGAATGTCAGGGGTTGTCGTGCAAGGTTTTCGTAAGCTGTCATATGCAAAATAGCTATTTTCACACAAAAAAAACGAAATTGTTGATTGAACAAATGGCTTATAATGAACGAATATGAACTAACCAACACAGCTATCATTTTAATAAGCAACTTACATTCATATCAAATGCTGTACGAAGAAACACAGAATGAAAATGTCCATTTTTAGCTTTTTTCTCGATTTGACCTTGAACTGACCTTGACCTTGACCAAAGAAAGGTCAATTATATTTGTCCTTTTGATGTCCATAATCAAATGAATAATATCCATGAAATATGTAGCAATATATACATGAACAATTTTATAATATTAGAAAATAGAATACCAGGGGTGGCCGAAAGATCGCCTTCTTGGCCAGCATGCATATGTATTAAATGGCCATTTTGACAAAGAAATGACTATTTTCATTAAACAAATGGCTTATAATGAAAGAATATGCATTTACCAACACGGCTATTATTTAAATAACGAAATTTGATTCCAAACATGCTATACGAAGAAAGAACTGAGGTGAAATATCAATTTTTAGCTATTTTTCTCACTTTGACCTTGAAGTGACCTTGACCTTGAACTCAAACTGGTCAGGTATTTATGTCCATTTGATGCATAACATTAATTGAATAATATCCACCCTCATATATGGCAATATATACATAAACAAAAAATTCACACCAGAATTAAGAATACCATGTGTATTCGTAAATTAGCTCGGAAGCAAGAGTTGTTGCCCCTGTTAAACAAATCTGCACCACTTTCAGATCTGGCATCCACCTTTTTCTGAAGCCTGAATGTATCTTTTATTCGAAAATACCAATGGACTTTTTCTACCAGATGGGGTAAATAAAAATCCATTTTAAGGCCTTTTTGAAACCTGGCTCCTGGACTAATTGTTTATATTCCAGTGCCATGGGTTGAGTATTGGTACTCATTATTTACCTCACAGCTTAACTAGAGAGGTGAGTGCTTGTTTTATTCTGCTTGAAACAGACCTTTTATGTAGGCTACATTAACAGTTACTATCAGTAGAAATATAGCAACTGTCTTACTGTTCAATAATTGGTCGTATTTTCCAAAGGGAAATGAGGTTACAAGATCAGCAAATTAAGAAATTGGACTTGTGAGTCATAGTAGCCACATGGATTAAACAGCTGTCTGTCGGAAAAAGTCAATTTTAGTGAATATCTAAAATATTGTATAAAATTTGCCTTCAACAATAGTTGAAACAATGCAAACTCAAGTCTCTTTTCTTCCAACATTATGACTTCATTAAGTCTTCATCAGGGAGTTTTTTTGTTAGAAATAATAGAATATGCCTGTAATAGTAAGTAAGTAAGCAAAGACTTTATTTAATGAGGCTACATATTTGGTTACCCAATCTTCCATGTGGGCCTCACACTGTAATTGGCAATATTTATCTATCCCTGTAAGAGACTGTATAAAACAGATTTAATATGTTTCAGATGACGTCCGGGGAGTTCAAGTTTTCTCTACAAGTAGAACGAGTATTAAACATGATACCCCAGCCTGAGTATCGTCAGTTAATGGTCGAAGGATTGATGGTCACTACAATGTTAGTTGACGGTGATTGTAGAATCAATCTCAGCGGTCAAGTTATACATATTGACAAGATTGTACAAAGTGCTAATACTATATTTATAGATGAACAGGTCAGTACAGTTTGATTTCTTTGTTATGGAAACATTATAATCACAAGCAATGAACGTAAACTTATATAGGGTAATATAATATGTTCAAAGCATCAAATGCTCACATTTTTTAACGGTTTCTTAATTTTTGTCCATGTTATTTCTCGGTTACCATCGATCAGATTTCAAAAACTTTACAAAAAAGAAATGAGGAAATTTGACAGGGAAGGCAGCACTCAACTGAACCAGCCGAGCACAGAAAACAGTAACATCACAACACAACTAAATGGAGCAATGCCCACACATAACCCAAAGAAAAGATTAAAAGCCAAAATCCCTGCCGCAAAAAAACAAGTTACAAGACTCATAAGTAACAAGCCTAGTTGTGCTTATGGGGAACTAAAGGCTCAGTCATTCAGGAAGTTTAACTCAACATTGTATTAATTTGGGTAACTTATTTTTTACATTTTTTATATTTCAGAAAATCCCGGCAGATGTTGTAGGGGAATCTGTGGGAGCTGCTGGAATCTGTCTGCATTTATATGATACGGCACCTAGTGGACGGTTTGGTACGATGTCATATCTAGCTAGAGGATTAGCTGTTGTGTTAAACTTAGGTGATACCCAGAATCTAGAATGTTCTGTTAGCTGAGGAGAAGTGAAATTAGTAGAGATACGAAAGATTCTGAAATTTTGTGCCAGCTTTTCCAACATGTGAATTTCGTCCAAGAGATTTATTCTTGCTTTGAGTTGTTTCATGGTGAAGAAATAACCTGCTACGACAAGAAGTGATCAACTCCCTCTCACATGTGTCCAGATTTCACAAACTTCATTTAATGTTGTGAAATTATTACATCCAATCAGACATGAGTATCTGTTTTGAATTTGTGAACTTCACATTTTGGGGTCAACCTGATCCCTTTTTGTTATCAATGAAAACTTGTTACAAATCATTGAAAGCAGGGGTGGTAACTGCATAAGGGAAGTATTTCTACGACCATATGTTAGCTTTTCAGCTGCATAGATTTTTACCATCCTGGGTTCTTTGCCAAGAGCATTAAGTTCCACAGGAATACCATTCATCATTTGTTGAGATGCTATTCCCTAATTGAGTGATAGGGCTTCCTTGAATACTATATAGTAATAAACATGTGCTGAAATCTGGAATTTTATCCACAATAATAAATGGTATCAAGACATTGTTCATGTGAAGCAGTTGGCTTGTATTTTACAGTAAATGAATTACTGATCCAAGGTCAGGGTCATTTATGAGGTCAGAGGCCAAGTTCATACTAAAAATTAGTGAATTTATATCAAAACAAACTATAGTGGCAATCCAGAACTCTACACTCAACCTGATGTGTACTAAAATGATAGCCAAAATGAAATAACGTGACCATTAGATTTCTTGCCTCCAATCTGCAACCCATCAGTATGTCTAACCATTTCCATGCATGTAAAAGTCCAAACCTTGCCCAGCTTAGAGCCCTCGTTCTGCTTACATGCCTACCAGTCACCCATTTCTAATGGTGCCTTTTAATCTTGTGCCATCTTTGTACAGGGTATGTAATAAGTATGTGAACACCTTGTGTGTAAAGACGTCTGTCTGCTTGCTATATTATAACCAGGGTGGGTATGGTAATAAGTAGTATAATATGTACAATATGCATGCTGCATTATTAAATCTGTGCCATCCGTAGCTAGTCCTTGAACATTGGATCCTAATAAAGGCGTACCAGTGTGTTTTGTTTGGTATTTGTTGCATAATTAATACTATCTGAATATTATGTGAATGAAATTGAACTCATTTTATGTAAAATATTTGTATATATTCAATTTTAACAGCAAAGATGTTTGCCTTATGTGTATTTGTAGTTATGTTTTTATTCTAAGTTTATGTGTTTAAAAAATTATATAAAGAAAATATATTTATTTGATTTCTCTACATATCTGTATTACCTACTGTATGAGGTTGTGTAGTTGTGCGGGTATGTCAAAATGTATCCTATTTTGTTTTTCTATCAGGATTTGAAGATTTTATATTCCATTGAACAGTATTGCTTCATGTAATTACATAAAGTTTTACTTAAATGTCATGAAAGTCAAAACTCTGTCCTGTTGGTTTTTTCACCCTGTCCTGTTGGTACTTTCATGTGGTCATGTTGGTACTTTATTGTGGTCTTGTTGGTATTCTCACTTTGTCTTTTTGGTTCTTTCACTCTGTCTTTTTGGTACTTTCACTCCGTCTTTTGGGTAATTTCACTCTGTCTTTGTGGTCATGTTGGTACTTTATTGTAGTCTTTTTGGTATTCTCACTCTGTCTTTTGGGTAATTTCACTCTGTCTTTTTGTTAATTTCACTTTGTCTTTTTGTTAATTTCACTCTGTCTTTTTGGTACTTTCACTCTGTCTTTTGGGTAATTTCACTCTGTCTTGTTGGTACTTTCACTCTGTCTTTAGGGTAATTTCACTCTGTCTTGTTGGTACTTTCACTCTGTCTTTAGGGTAATTTCACTCTGTCTTGTTGGTACTTTCACTCTGTCTTTAGGGTAATTTCACTCTGTCTTGTTGGTACTTTCACTCTGTCTTTAGGGTAATTTCACTCTGTCTTGCTGGTACTTTCACTCTGTCTTGTTGGTACTTTCACTGTCGTCTTATTCTCACTCTGTCTTGTTGGTAAGTATTTTAGTACCAGTATTTTGCTGTTACTTCCATCCTGGCTTCCTTTTTTACTCATCTGTGATATTTTAATGAGTTATTATTCAAACAGTATTGATGAGGGCTGAGTTTGCTGTAAGATTTATGTATAGGTTTCATTTTGTCAATAATTGTGTGTAAAACAAGCATACAAGTTATTTACAAAAATAAGACTGTAAGTTAGAAATTAAATTTTCGAAAATGAAATTCTTTTCTAATGAATCAAACTTTATAAACATTTGGCAGTGCAATTAAAATGATAAAAGTTTATGTAACGAGGTTGAAAAAAAATATATATGTGTGATTAAGCTATCTTTACTTGGGCCTTATTCAGGAACTGCCAGTTTTATGATTAACCTTCTTCAAGGTGGTGTTTACCCTCACAATCGTTCGTGTTTATTTATGCATTACCAGTAATCATTACGGCTTGTGTTGCAGAGTAAATCTTGAGGTCTGTTTGTGTGCACAAATTCATCTTACAGTAAATGTTTGTCAATTCAGCAGAACTTTTTCTAAATATGTATTATACTGGGTTCTAATTGTTAGAATTAAGCTTTGATATTTAAAATGATCATACTGTTATCAATATTTTGAATTTCCCAGTGCAGCAATTCCAATTTTGTAGGACCCCTAGTGTATACTTGTATTTCTGTTTTGTACCAAGTACTTTGCATAATAATGGTATTAAAGGATGTTACAAATGATAAAGAATCTCTTGTTTTGTTGGCCATTTTTGTACTTTGATAAAAATGTCAAATATATTGCAATATGTATCGGCAAAACATGTTTAGTTTTTCTCCATTTCACCAATAATCTTGCCCCTGTGTTGACACATTGCTTTATCAGTAATCAATCATTGACAGGGAATTGCATTTATACTCATAATTATTTGCAAATCTGGGAAAATCACTAATTTAATCTAATACTGAAGCTGTGTTAAAGTACAGTGTTTAGTGCATGATTATCCCCATGTTTCTGTTTATTTTCTATTGCCCCCTTGAGTATGATTGTACCCCTTGAATAATACATGCTTATTGTTAATGCCTTCAGTTGTAATAAATTATTTGTTAAATGTTATAATGATCTTGGTTTGTGTAATGTTCAACGGCCCTTGCCATGTTGGTTATTGACATGCCCTCCCCGCAGTATCTAGAATGTTCCTATATTTGAGCAAATCTTTCAGGGTTGAATATTTTGAATATCCTAATATTGAATCCACATCATGGAGGTGATAGCATAGCACACTACTGACTACACTCAACAACTAACCTAATTGGTCACATTTCAAACTGCAAATGCTCAGTTAAATTATAATTCTATTTTTTTATTTTGATGATAAATGAACACATCAGTTTTCCGTATTAATCATGTGCTAGCTCCCCTTAGATTGGATCTTTAATGTATTAAGTAAATTTCTAAAAATATATGACAGCAAAATATAGCGTTTTAGATTGGAAAATTGAAAAAGTGGTGGAATGTACACTAACCCGACAGACTACTTTGTCTGAAAGACTTTTACATTGCATAACAGGCCTAGCTGTTTAATTTCATGCACAAAACACAACAAAAGCAATTTATATCATTTTATTTGTGTTTTATTTTCAAGTTTTTATTAAGACACAGTACAAAATATCATTTCATGTAAGTTGATACAATGATCAATGATAAAGTAATGATAATATTATATAAATATGAAACACAAAAATATATACATCATATTATATATGCAGAGAAAATATCATGATTGTTGCACATAGAGTAAAGAAACATGATAACTTGTACCACTCACAGAAATACAGTCAATCCTGTGTAAAGACTACCTCGGAACTACGACTGCTTACTGTAAAATCATTTAATTTTGATGGGACAAAATTTCGTTGTTTTGGTAAACAAGACCATTTCGTGGGTTTTGCATTTCAGGTAATAAATGCAAGGGCCAAAATTATTGTCTGATGGGATTTGATTTCATGGTTAAAGGTGAACCCCCAAATCCATTAAATTTAATCCCCCATGAAAATTGATGATTTAACAGTGATAGACAAAACTTACTCCCAACAGTTAAAGATAATGATTATTGCAGAACGAATATAAAGTAGAGTATTATAATTAAGCAGTTTAACTCTAGGAATGTCTTCCCGAGAAATAACTTGGTCAACATTTGAAAACTTGACCAATCAATGAGTACTTGGACTTTTTGATTGCTATAGCTAAACCTTGAAACTTCATGATTATTGGCCTCACAAAGTGGTCAACTATTTCAAGTAACACTAAAACAGTTCAATATACAGAAATAGGAAAGCTTATAAAAGCAGAATAGGTAAATGAATAGGTAAATCAAGGGCTTAGTGCAAAACTATGGTACATGCCTATATAAATTGATGTAGTTACCAAAGTTTTGCACCGAGCCCTCGAAATATAAATATAGGCAGACATTCACCCTACTTCATCATACGACTAGTGAGCTTTATGGACAGTGCGCTATGACATGATAGAATCAGCTGTTGGTGATATAGACCGCTGAGAATATAATATAAAGGCATTATACAAACAATTTATGAGCTCAGGCCAATTTTAAAACATTGTGCGTGCAGTTCTCCTATCCACAAAGGTGCTGTACCCTCCCCCAATTGTATAGCAAAATGTAATTATGCACTGTATTTTATGAGAGAGAACCATTACAATATCAATGTCACTACATATAATACATAGATAAATAAATACTTGGTACATTTGGCCATATCATACCTCTGTCACACATCACATAATGTATAATACCTCCAATTCACATCAAAGACTGAATCATACCTCAGTCACACTTCATATACAGAATCATACCTCAGTCACACTTCATATACAGAATCATACCCCAGTCACACTTCATATACAGAATCATACCTCAGTCACACTTCATATACAGAATCATACCTCAGTCACACTTCATATACAGAATCATACCTCAGTCACACTTCATATACAGAATCATACCTCAGTCACACTTCATATACAGAATCATACCTCAGTCACACTTCATATACAGAATCATACCTCAGTCACACTTCATATACTGAATCATACCTCAGTCACACTTCATATACAGAATCATACCTCAGTCACACTTTTATACAGAATCATACCTCAGTCACACTTCATATACTGAATCATACCTCAGTCACACTTCATATACAGAATCATACCTCAGTCACACATCAAATACTGAATCATACCTCAGTCACACTTCATATACAGAATTATACCCCAGTCACACATTTATACTGAATCATACCTCAGTCACACTTCATATACTGAATCATACCTCAGTCACACTTCATATACTGAATCATACCTCAGTCACACTTCATATACAGAATCATACCTCAGTCACACTTTTATACAGAATCATACCTCAGTCACACTTCATATACAGAATCATACCTCAGTCACATTGAATGCACAGCACAAAACAACCATAGCAGTAAAATAGTCTCAAAGATGACAATATGAACAATGCATTAATAAAATCACACCAATACAGTCAAACCTGTGTTAGTGGTCACCTGTATTCAGCACCCACCTGTCTAAAGCAGCCAATACCAATTGAATTTCAATCAGCAATAAAACAGATAAGTATTAAACATGCTGTAAGAAGTAAATTTTAAATTGAAATGGGATATTTGCATCAAATACACCTGCATTCAACAGCTACCAAATGTAAGCAACCGCATTTTATACATTTATACTACTAGACAGTAAAACTTTGTTATGACGAGCATGGATAAAACATGCACTTGGTCTATGTCGAGCAAATTTTTAAATCCCGGCAAATTGGCACCTTAAATTATAAGCATCAGTATTACGAGCATAACCAAGTTTCACTGTAGTTGATTGCAACATGTGAGAGCATGGATATGCTAGAATCCTCGATTATATATTTATGTTACACAATTTATGCTGACAGGCTGCTAAAGACTGGGTAAGACTGTATATCACATAATAATGAGGCACAATGTTTGTACAATAAGTTAAAATACCTCACACAATGCTGATAAAGTTACAATATATACATGCAAGTTTCGTATATAATAGCACAATACAATACAGTGTCCCTTCAGTGTAACAAGGTTGTATCTCATTATATACTATATAGTAAGCTACATCTTGTTGCACCTTAGGGATAATAACGTTTCTTAAACTAAGGGATACACCATACTTTCCCAGTCCCTGAAAATTATATTGTTTAAAATATAAAAGACTCATAACATTTTTTCATAATTTTGACATAGGCATAAACAGTAAATACTGAAATGTCAAATAAATGAATAACTAAGTGAATGTTTAAATATATTTTTCAGTAATTACTTGTGCTTTCTTTTGACTTGTTTTTATATGAAATCTGTTTATTTGTTTAAACTTGTAAAAATACGGAATATATGTGATTCCACTATGACTTCACTAAGCAAAGCAGACTAGTCCATGTCAACATCTAAATAAAACCGGGTTTTGTACAAAAATGTTCTCCCTATTTCAAAAAATCTAATGGTCTCTCCCTTTAATTACAATGCCGAGCCGAGCATATCCTTTATTGACCAGTCAGGTTCCTGCTGAACTATGGCGAAAATAAATAATAAGCAATGAATCGGTCCCAGACTTGTATTGGGGGATTGGCATATTGCTATGTGAACATGTGGTTACAATGAAAAGCTTAGCTTTAATAAATGATCAAATGTATATTTAAAACTAGAATTGAATAAACATACTTACATATAAATTTATAAATGAACAGAAGTTCAAAAACAAAATTGATAAAAATTGTAAATGTACTCTGTATTTAATGTTTGTATATACAATGTAGATTATATATGAGCCGTGGTAATACATTATTTAATCCTCTACTCCATACATGATGCACAGTTCTCAAAAAGATGGTCTAGAATGTGAACACCATTCAAGTACAGCTCTACAGAAAATTGATCAAGAATGCTCTTCCTTGATATAGTGTCTTGTTAAAAGGTCATTTCTGTAATTGGATTGTCTCCCCTTCAAACTCATATAAGTAACAACAGAAGAAGGGGCTTGATTGGACATACTAAAACTTTGAGATTAGAAGTTTTACTTATTAAGTTATGACAAGTTTTGTGTTATGCATGGACAGCTTCAAAAAGCATTGAAATATTTTCTTTCAAACTACAATATGTCCCTTAGTGCAACAAGGTTGTATTTCACTATAGGTTGTAAAGTGAGATACAACCCTGTTGCGTCAAAGGGACGAATAGTATAATATAAACTGTTTAACATGTTTAAGTTCACTCATATTTCAACATAACATTAGGCAACAATCGCATCAGGTTTACATGAACATTCAAATGTTCTCACAAAGAACCCATCTTACCAACAAAACTATTCACTCACATGTACATACTTTGTTTAGATTCAGTGGCTCATGATTATAAATTCATTTTTAATTGAATGATTACAACCTTTTCTTTAGATTTTTAGTCAGAGTTTTTAAAAAAAAACCTACCCAGAACAACTTCACAATCGAGTCTTGATAATTTCAGCTTATATAGTTAGTATACATAAAGATATATAAATATGTTTAAATATTCAATACAAAGTACCCTAAGACGTTATCAAAATCTTAACTTTACATAGTTGGTGGTACCATTTGACTCTCAGTGTGAGAATAACCTAGCCAAAAAACAGACCAATTAAG
Source organism: Spisula subtruncata (assembly GCA_963678985.1). NCBI lineage: Eukaryota > Metazoa > Mollusca > Bivalvia > Venerida > Mactridae > Spisula > Spisula subtruncata. Next base: position 13,346,686 of record OY787665.1, read on the forward strand.
GACAAACTTACACAAACACTCAGTTCATGCAGAGACCTCAGAGACAAATTCTAGTACCAGTACTTTCCAACAATTTTCCCTGAAAACTTTATCAAGATTTCATGAACATGACTATTCACTCATATCAAATATTTCCCGATTTCCTATCAAGTTTACAGCAATGGTGCTAGGTAGTAATTATATTTTTAACAAGACTCAAAGACGTCAAGACACATTATCAACGATAGAGATGGCACTCGTAATGAATCCCACAATTCTTCAATCCAAGAGTATTTGTTCTTGGTCTTTATTAACAGGGGTTCTATTGAGGCATAATGTCCAATCCAGAAAACAAGTTGCAAGTCTGTTTTGAGTGCCATAAGCACACATTCCTACACCTTAACAAAGCATCAACCACTGTTTTATTATTAAAATACAGATTGTGGAACTTCAAATGATTTCTGGATTATTCCGGAAGGATAGGACTCCTGTTGTTACTGACCAGCAACCATGATGGTACCGAATGCTACTATAATCACATCACAATCACCTACAACACATGAGTGATCACCTCAGATAGTTCTTATACTCAACAACTCTACGTCACGTTCCTCCAGTGATCGGATCATATGCATATATTCCTTCATATTTTTGACGAAACCTCTGTTAAAGGGGTTATAGAACTGTCCCTTTCCATCTTTAAGGTAGCCATATCGTTTTCTATTGATTCTCTCATTGACTGTAATGTTGAAACCAGCATGGTAACACTGAAATAAAACAAATATCACATTGTTATCTGTATGGTATAATAACTGTACTAACTAACTCACTAACTAAAGTTATTGTCTGAAAACATCAGCCTTATCCTAACACATGACTTTCAATTTCCTACAGAAAATTTGGAAATATTAGTATTTTACATTTGACAAATCATTGACTAATACCTCACTTTTAGTGAAGTACTTGGCAGATATGCATTTGCTGTTCATAGTAAATATTAGTAATACTAGCAGACAAAAATGTATATGTTGCGAGATAAGGTCAAGATTTGATATACCTAAAGGTTATAAGTCAATTATTTTGATTGAGGTTACAAAGATCAGGTTGATATGTTCAAATAATTAAAATATTCAAAATTGCAATAAATATAAACTCTCATCTAATCTTTTAGGCTGATATTCAGGAAGCATTTTCATGGAAAACTTAAAAACATTCTGTCTTAAGTTTAGAATTCATGTTGCTATTATTTTCTGCAAGCTGTGTACATATTGCATCAAAATTACTAAAAAAAATATTAATATTGATAGCTCTATTTTTGAGATACATTTAATCATAATATTTTTAACTGAGATGCTTTCTGAATACCAGCTTTGGTACAACAACTAAAAACTGGCACCAATAAATAATACTTGGATTGCAAATGAAAACAAAAGATATGATTTTACATCTGTCTTAGTCTACAATAAATAACCATTTTTGAAAAAATATTTTTAGCAAATTCCAGAACACATTAGGAATAGAAATCTGGAAGACTATGACAAATAAATTCCTTGATTATTGTTCCCTCCTGCATTAGAGAGTTCATATTGTCAAAACAGTTTCTCTTAAATGAAATGTACATGTTCTCCAGTGTAAAATGGAAGCCCTAAATGACACAGTAAATTCATGTCACAAGTAATGATAATAGTAGTACAAAATAACAATTCTTCTGTCATTGACTCCTTAATTATATTTTGGGTCCAAAAATTCTTATTACAGCTGTCAATTCCTTTTGTTGAAAACCTATCAATTTTCAAATTCTCTCATTTCTCATTAAGGGAATAACCTAAATACCAAATACATAAGAACAGACTGTCTATAAAAACTAAATCCCAATTCATAATTTCTGTAAAATTCTTTGCTAAAACTAATGTTACCGGTAATTGACATTTTTTTACTTCATTTTCTTGTCCATAATTTTGATCAACAATTTGGGACCAAAATCGTAATTCGAGAGCTATTGACAAAAAAAGAATAAGAAACATAGAAATGAAGCACAGTAATCATTACAAGGTTTCATTATTATCATCAGCTTCTAGATATTCTGGAGGCTGAGGTATAATAAGTAAAAATTCCAGTAAATTGATTTTCCAGCCCCTATCGTAGGGATTTATGTAGTTCCCTGCACTATCCTTGAACTGTTTGTAACGTTTGTAGTTGATTTGTTCGTTTGTCGTCAGGTTAATGATAGACAAGTAAGCCTGAAATATAGAAAATATAAACATTGGTTAATCTTTGCATTTAATAATTTATGATAATGATGTACATAAAACAAGAACTATACGTGAAACATGTATGTTCCTGTAATTATGTTTTGTAAAATTTAATATGCTCATGTTGTTTGTCAAGAAACTATTTTGTTTACGACAATGAACTATTCGGTTCCTACGGCAAACAATAAACGACAGGCCAATTTTTAACTCTAAACTCCTGACGAAAGCATCAATATGTGATCTGGTAGGTGACATCTACTGGTAATGACCAAAGAGCATAATTACAAAGTTTACGAAAACTAAGCTGAGCTGTCCTTTGCGTTATTAATCAGAAATTCACATTCACTGTAGTTCATCAATTAGTTAATGGTAACCTTTTTTTATTGCCAATTAACTAAAATCAAAGCACTGTTATGCTAATCAATATAAATGATTGAAATTAAAACGATAAAGCTTTGAATACAATCACTTTAGCTAATTTTGTAAATTGAGGATATTTGCAAATGATAAGAAATATTCTATTTTATTCAAATATGGTCTGCTTGCCTTGGTATTAAGGCTAATTTCAATCATAATCAGCTTTTCATTGGAACTTTACAGAACAAAGAAAAAATATATAGAAGACTCACCATGGATAAGACGAGGTATAAAGCTACGCCTTCGAAGAAGATCATGACAGCCATATAGAACATATAGATAATGTTCCAGTCTTCTTCTAGTACTTTGATGGTGTACAGACTCAGGTAGATAGATAACAGACCGTTGATCATCACCGTGTAACAAAACACTGTAAATGTAACTCTGTAACAAACCAAAACATGCTCAACATATACATCCACACGACCGGTACAACTATATGCCCAGTCGATTTAAAGCTAACTTAACTAGGATACAAATTGTTTGGTAAATTTACACTTTGGAACTAGGTTTCCCTTGCTTGATGCTAGCATTTAAAAATTGTGGAATAAATGGTCCATCGAGTGATTGAGGTGATGGATACCATCAGGAATGAGGACAGTCATATACACAGGGCTGCCAACAAGATTATTTTGTTAAACAAAAGAAAAAATATGTCTATGACAAGGGGGGGACTGCCAAAGGCAAATCAGATTTCAGGAATTTGAACTTAAGATTAAGCCTAATTTTGAATTGTTCGATTTCAGAAAACAACTCAAAAGAAGCCAAACTCAAAGGATTTCTCTGGAGGAGAGATTCACATACTGGTGGCTTAGAGAAACGTTTACAGCATAATTTGAGTAGCTGGGTTGGATAGTTCCAGGAAGTAAAAATTCACCAAACAACTTGATCTCTTAAACTGTTGAAACAACATAACCAAAGTCATATACTAGATTATATTGTTTCAAATCTTAAACAACACAAACACGTTGATTAAACTTCCCATCTTAAATGGTATCATTACAACATAGGAAGCTTAACCAACATGAGCACCGAGTTCCTTGTCAGTGTTCATACTTCATCCGACATTGTTATATTTGATATTGGTTAGCCACACAATTTTTTGCCAAATAAGGAAGCGGCAAATATCTGTGGAAACCCTGTATAGGTACATCCAAATATTTAACAATTTCATAGTCATGTATCAGTTATGTCATGTTTTGTTTTCTTTTGTGAAGAGTCACAATGCCACTGACAAGAACCTCAGCACCCGCCTGATCCCCTTATCAGACCCCTGTGATAGGTGTGTGCCCATCAAATGTTGTTACAACATAAAATTTGATAATTAAATTTTAAAGTCCAATATTGGCAAAGATGTTTATCAACGAAAGATTTTTTATATTGCAGGCACTTGATAATGATACTTAGTATTAGGTCACATAGGGTTCTGATTAGGGGTCCGTTGTAACTTGTATAAGCTATGGTTTCAGTATCTTACCATCATACAAAACAAGCCAGTACAAGCGAAGGTAAGTACGGACGCCTCAATGGCACCAATGATTGTTAACACGTCCCAGCCAAACTCACTAACAATGCTGTAGCAGAAGATATCGACGAGATAAATGTTGACGACCACACTACTTACAAAACCCAGAAACCAGTGCCTACAACGATAGACCAAGGCACATGGTAAGTCATAGATAGAATAAGCTGTCATTATATACCGTATAACAATTAATTTTCATGAACACTTATTTTCAAATGTTTGGCCCAAACCAGTACCATAAATAGATTTTCAGAATTAAAAGAATTAAGCATCAAAACAGTATGATTTTAATTTTCATAACAATTACTGATGCTTATAAATCTATTGCATTTTTTAAAATAAAGTGACCATGAAAAAAAACTGTTATACAGTAAGGCCATACCAAATCGTTTTTTTTCGTTTAGCATCCGAGGACGGATATGTTTAGGCATCTCAGACATGTCTGTAACCTCTTATATCTTCAAAATCCATTAAGATATTGCTTTCACACTTGTTCAGCATCATGTCCCCAACCCATACACAGCAGTAATTTTGACACAACAAGTTTTCAATTAGTTAAGTAAGTTATCATGATGACACTTGTTTGTTTACGCATGTTTGTTTTTGTCTCAGGATAGCTAGAAAGGTTTTTGAACTTTGGGTGGACGCTAAACAAAAATAGGATTTGGGATGGTCTAATCATTTGATTGGATTATAATCTAAGCAAGAAATGTGTCAGTACTCTACTTTATAACAACATAAATAGTGCAGAGTAATAATACCCATGTGATATTTGGAATCATTTCACAAGCAAAATAATTAACTCTGACTCACAAGTGTGACATCACAATTTAAAAGGGGGCTTGACACAAAAACATATTAAATTTTCTCAAAAACAAATATCCATGACTCTGGCAATAAACACTCAACCTACAATGCCTGACAATATGCACTGGTGACTAGGCTTGGTACCAATCTGGCCATGGTTAAGGTGATCGTGTGCAGACAAAACACGGTGATATCAATTCAGACATGCATCCAGCACAGAATCGATATGTCTGTCATACTAAATGTGGGAGCAGATACATTGCTTATTCCTAATTTGCTAGACATTTCGTTTCCCAAATTTGTTCAAGTAATTATATTATGTATATAAGGATGCCCTAGGACACATTTCACAGACCTGTTGTAGTAATCAACTGTATAATTTCACCCTTTGCTTCATAAAGAATATAATCATCATGTTTCCCATTAGCTATTAACCCAATAACAGAATGAACAAGTAAAATAAATAGCAAAATATAACAAACTTAAACATTATAACACCAACATTCCACATGCAATTACACATTCCAGGTACAAATATAGATTACCAGTCTAGGGTAAATCAGAGCATGCAAACCATAACCAGTCCATATCAAAGATACACATAGTTCTTACAGAAAAAAGGAGTTTCTTGTGACTTGTAAGTATATACGTTTTTGGTATCAGGAAAATAATTTAATATTTGGTCTACACTAGCCAACAAATTATTGAAGATATACACTAGCCAACACACTAATGTTATAAGAGATGTATCTAGCATATACCTAGTTATCTCTAAATATGATTAGTACCCCAGCAATATGGCTTCATATTTGGATAGTCAAAGGGCATGCATGAAATTTCTGGACTGATGTCATCTGCTAACTCAGCAATAATTATTGTCCGGTTGTCAGGACAAGTGATTATTATTCAACCACCTATAATGTGACTCCTTCATCCACACCTGTAACCATTGTTTGCGAGGCACATACATAATGTGATCAAGCATTGTTATGTTGTGCAAGCAGGCAGGATAAGGAAAGGATAAGCAGAGATTTCAGTAAACACAGACACAATGACACATTCCAGGAAGTGGAAAGGTTATAATGGTTATATCTGGGTATGAAAGCTGAGCAAGTCTATCTATGTATACAATTACAAACAGTGACAGATAGTCATGCAACCTTGTTAACCATTTGTACCAGGTTCTTTCAGAACACAAAAGAACGTAATTTCAACCCCAATTCCCTGAGTATATCAAGAGTCTATCCTGAACAGGCCTGTCAACAATTTCCTGGAAATCCCCTTAAATGCTGATCTCCAAGAAAGGGAACTATGCCAGTACTGTGTTTAAAGACGTTGGTATGGAATCTGCAACCTTGCCCTACCAAGGCATACAAACTGATCATTAGTGACTGTGTCTGACATTTTACCAAACAAAATCCCAGTTGACCATAAATTTGCCCTTTTCAACATTCCCAAGATAACCCCCAGAAAGATAAATAAGTAAATTTACAATTAAGTATCACATAGCGTACATAGTGTATATAATTTAGTATTGTAAGTGCAGTTAGGCAAGCATACAGAGAAGCGTTCTGGGTAATACAGGAGGAGTGAGTCTGGCTGGGAATCATATCCTGGATGTATCTGCAAAGGTTAACCTAGTACCAAGCTTATACAAGTTTACAAGTGCATAATATTAGACAAATTGCAATATGTTGAAATAATGGACAAAATTAACTACATTGCTGTACAGGATAACCAACTACTTTATTTATGTCAAACATATTCTTTCATGAAATGCATTTTTGGTGTATTTTTATCTTAAATAGGTTTCGTTATCTTTTTTTCAATCTGTTTACTTGTCCTTTACAATGGAGTATGGACCAAACCAGTTTTTCCAGGAACCAGAACTAATCAGCTTTTCACCAAACAAATAAACTTATCTGATTCATGGCGGTATTGCCTGTAGCCAATGTCATGTATGAACATAAAGGGTCAATTAAACTTTGGAATCAAATCCAGACAACCAAGTGACACTTTATCATTAATTGCGCTAACAAAGCAGGTATTCAAACAACCAAAACCTTTTTGGAAGAAACAATGTTAAGCCTCAAAGAAGTTTAACACATCAGATAGGCATGCACATAAATAGCTCGACTAGATTTTGTATGTTTGAAAGAGGTTTGACTTCTGTACTAGAAACATATTCAATCATCAGTCAGAGCACACACAATACCATACCACAAAAGATGGCCATGCAGGCCCTTTAACGCTCACCTAAGTCTATGCATTGGCAGCCAAAGTCATTTATAAGCAACATGACAAGGAATTCAGAAGAGTAAATCAGTAATTGTTTGGAAATCATGCAGGATTTTAAGGATTCTGGAAGTTGACTAATAAATATAGGTTGATCACTATTATTTTCACGATGTGCACACAGTGATCACACTTGACTCAGAACCCCTATGTGACTCACAGCCCTATGTGCTCCAGTCAGCTCACACAAGGTAAAGGGTACCAACAGATTGGGAGGACAGACAGGGTAATACACACAGATAATGAATATCTTTTAAAATTAACTGTCTCTGTATATATAATGGCACTGGCATCAAACTAGCTTTGAAATTACGTATATTTTACCCCTACATGTTTACTATCTAAATTCTGCATGTTTACATAAAATATGTTGCAACTAATTGCTATATAGGCCTAGATAATAAATATAAAACTGTATTTACCTGTTATTAACCCCGACACAGTTATAGATGTATGGACAATGATGATCAAAGACTTTGACACATCTATTACAGATCTTACAATGTTTAGAACGTAATGGTTTCACCGTCCGACATGTATGACACAATCTACTTAATGGATTATCTCCCTGCTTCCATTCATCAAAATGTGCAACCTGTGAATAGAACAGAGTAATAGGAAATATGGATTTATAAAAGATTGTAATATGCATGTGAAAGTCTCTAAATCTATGTTTCAACTTGAGAATATAATACAATTTACATCAACCACCTTGTACTGTAGATTCAATAAGTAATACTAATAAGGGAACTATCCCATTCGAAAGAATAGCAGGTACTACCGTTAACTCAGCTATACCCAGTCAAACCTAGATAAACATATATTACCTGATGGACAAGCTAATGTTTCCAACTGTTATCAATTTAACTTTCAACAGACTGTATATCATAGGTATGAGAATGTGAGAATAAATTGATCAAAATAACCTTAAAATGGTCAATAGTAATACCAACTTTATTTGTAGTGGATGACATAGTTGGTTCTAGACCAATTTTCAATATGATCCACACATATCAATAAGAAAATAATAAAATTTGCAAAGAAAGTTTCCGAAAAATAAAGTTTCACAATTTGACAAGAGTGAAAAATGATCAACCTAACAATAAGACAGCTTGGATTTATAAGCAGTTGTTGCAACTAATCTCACAAACAAATGTGAAATAAACAAGATAAATCTAAAGCTAAAAGGAAAATGCTTGATTAAAACAAAAGTTCTAGGTATAAACCAGTAGTTACATAATCCCACAGAGCAACATATATAATCCTGGCAAGTTAGCTCAGTCAGAAGACTTCTGAACAGTTGCCCAGATCAGGGTTCTCAGTAATAGCAGACTGCAGGTCAAATTGACTGCTTAAAACCCTTTAATGTCGGCTGAAAATGTGAAATTAATACACAATTTGGAGAAAATAGTTGCATTTTTAAGGACATTATCAGGCCTGTCGGTAAAGTATTTCGGCCTGCTAGGTTAAAACTAATTGAGAACCCTGCCAGATGATCAATATCATGCAAATAATAAGAACAAAACCCTGATACAGACACTTCCCCACATCTATCACATAATCAGGTAAATAAAGAACAACATATTAAATCAAGTCAAGAAATGGACAGTTTTCTAATTATAGTTTGACTATTTAAGAAGTTGGTTTCCAGGCAACCTATCAAACTGATTGAAAAGACAAAAGATACGATATTAACAAACAAAATTGACTACGTAAATAATAAAATCAAAATTGCAGTTTTCAAAATTCTTGTTGTTAGTTTTTGCTTGCAAACTAAACGTTTGTTGTAACCGTCATTTATGTCAAAATGTATACATGTATGTACGCCATACTTAATTTTGAAGATTTTATATTCTTATCATACTTTGAGAACGAAGAATAACATTTATCATGAAATATGCTTATTTTAGGTATAAAGCAACAAGAAGCATAAGAGATCAAAAGTAGAGAACAAAATGATGACATATTGAAATCCCACAAAGATTTGAAAGTCTTACTTCTAGTTTGTGCTATCAAAATAAAGATAAATAAACACATTAGAGCAATAATAAAGCAATTAAAACTTGTTTTATGTAGCTGTAATGCTTGCTAATCAAACTATATAAGTGTTATTTTATATAATTATTATCAGGGTTAATATAAGTACATAATCATTTTATAGCTGTATTATAAAGCAAAAATTGTTGAATATTGTAGTTGTTAATATCATTTTCACTTAAATTTCATAAATTGGGAAATTTTCACAATGTTTTTTTTTAATTCATGTCTGAAGTTAAGATTTGGGACAATAAATGAGCACGATACTGCTAATTTGTTATAGCAATGTGCTTCTTAGACATCTGTGTTAAAGTAAAAAAAAAAAAATCCTCAAAAATTGACACTTTTTTGAGAAAATATTGAAAGCCAACTGCTTTTAATAATGCTCAAAATATGCCTGAAAACTTTTATCAACGAAATGATATCATTAGGAAGCAGCTCAAAGTTTTTGAATGATGCTTCTTCCCAGTGATAACAGTATAAACAGTGGAAATAAAATACAGAGAAAAAGAGAATACTGTAAAATCATCTAATTTCAATGGGACTTAATATCGTGGTTTGGGTAAAAATGACCGTTTCAATGGTACCTTAATTGTGGATTTCGCATTTTAAGTGGATAAATACAAGGGTCAAAACTATTGTTTGATTGGATTTGATTATGTGGTTGAAAGTGAACCACGAAATCCATGAAATTTAATCCCTCATGAAAATGAATGATTTTACAGTAAGCTAAGCAGGTAAGACTGTTGTGTGCGTGTCAATACCTGATGACAATCTACCTGTTTTATAGCCATATCATACTCGGGTATATTACGTGGAAGGTATCCAGGGTCGGTCGTACTGGCGTGGAATAAACAGAACCACATAATCACATTCATCACAAAGAAGAGTATATGTATAAACTGTAGATCATACCAGGTGTATGGTAGGCACTGAAATATACAATATATTCATCTACAGTACAATATTTTATTTGTTAACATAAATAATAGACACATTTGTTATTATGATGTAGTTTACAAATTTTGCCACTTTGCACAGGTTTGTGTGGTTGTTACCAAACAAATTTTTCATGAATTTATCAAACTCATCGATAAACAGCATGATGTATGCTTGCTTTCTGATTATTGAATCAGGGTCAGTATTTCAACCCCATTCTAAATGCCATCTAATTATCATCCTCCATAGTTCCTTGAAAATAAAATTCCCGAAATATGGAACTACATGATTGAAGGTCACAACATATTGTCCAATCTACTGAAAATGAAACTCTGTGAGGAGACTGGCATAAACAACACTTCAGACAGAAATCTGTATTCATAGCAAAACAAAATGGATAAAAAGTTTTTATCTAAATTTGTCATAATATCGCAGAAATGCAGTTACCTCACCTGTTCCATTTTTTTTTAAATAAATCACAAAATTGGTCATCACGGACCTAGATATCACAGATGTTCAGTTGATTTTAGGAAGAGCCTGATACTTACCTTAATGATATACATAGGGTATCCCCACAGTAACATATTACAGAAGAAAAACAACAGTGGACCTTTACTGTTACCTGGCGGACCAAACACAATCGACCTGCAAACATACAAATACAATATCAAGTCCTGTCGGATACATTTTCAAAATTTAATCTACACTAAAGTTACAAATTAAATAAATGAAATGGATTAAATATTAACAGAATAAAGACCAAATTAAACTGTGTACAAGAGGGGGTTCAGCATTTCACGGTCACCCATCCTTATGTTAAAATAATTCAATAAATAAGTGTACAAACATTCTGACTTAACTTAAGAATAAACTTTCGGCCAAAAGAACTCCAAAATATCACTGATATTTTTTGTGTAGTTTAATCCAGATTTCAATATTTTGGTTTTGAATTTGGAATTTTTGACAACCAGAAGAGAAGACAGAAAATAGAATATACAAACCAGAAATCTATTTTTGGCATAAAGCTGTTCTTCTGTTTTAGTTCAGCTTTAAGATAATCAATGACAGGTAAATGTTTACGTCCCATGGCTAACATCAATGGTGTCTTCCCATTCTTATCTGCCAGTCCAATATCAACACCATCCTAATTGTACAAGATCATAAGAAATAATTATTCACGTAAATAATGGTGAATACGAGTCAACTATTAACAGGGATGTCAATGAAGACAAATTTTAAAATCAGGAAAATCATATTATGTGGCCAACCCCTTTTAACAACCAAGCTGCCTTCAACCACATTGTTTCCATATTTAAAAAAGTTTTTAAAGAAAATCCTTCAAAACAGATAAAATTGACCATTTCTCAAGATATTTTCACTAAATAACTTTATTTTAGTCAGAAATCATGACTCTTTAAGGATATGTAAATCCAAAATTCCGGATTAATCCAAAACATTGACACCCCTGTATTAAATTTAAGAACAAAAACATTTACAGGGTATTTGGTTCTAACAAATGTAGTTAGAAAATATCCGGTCCGTACGTAAGATATGAAGTCTGTAGAGTATATATTATACACTAACTAAGCTAACCTATATGATATATTATGTAAGACAATGTTAATGGCTTGAACCCAGTATACACTTCTGTTGTCATAACAATAAGACTCAGATAACATATTGTCATTTATACTTGCTAATCACCTGTATAAGATTCAGCAATACATTGCACTATTACCAGTATGAACTATGATCACACCAAGTAATTACATGTAACCCAAGAACACATGGTCAACTTACAGAAATACAGACACATACTGTGAAAGTTAACCCTTTATGCTTTGTGTAATGTCACAACTTCTCTCAGTAATCAATAATTTTCCAATAAAGAGTATGTAAGGCAGACAATCCAATTACAGTCAGCACAATTAGCACTTATCCAGGACAAGTAGTTCTTGATCCTGGCAAGTAATTTTTGCTGTCAGGCAAGTAATTTTTGCAGCAATTATGAGTATACAGGGAATCTATTAAATTTAAACGATTCAGTCAAGAAGTTTTAAATGCTAAATTCGCAGACTTCAATTACAAAATTGGACTCATGTGAGATCATTCTTCATATTGTCACAAAAAGCTGCACATAATTTGTTCACACATTTTAGTGCAGATCTTATTCTGTATTGTTCAAAACGTATGGGGATATTGGTTATAAAGACACAAGGCCAAAATGAAGGGACGGCTAGTTCTTCCAACACTCCTATTTGAGTGTCCTCTAACATGAAGGTGTCGCTAGTTGTTCGAGTGTCCCCTAACTCACCTGTTCACATAACTCCTTCACACTTATCAGGTCACCATTAATACAAGCTAAGTGCAGAGGTGTTTGTCCAAAGTTATCTTTCTGTCGAGGATTAAAACCAGAATATATCAGCAGCCTCATCAGCTCAGATTTTCCTGTAAATTTCAACAAATTAACAATGAAACAAAGTTTGATACATAATGTTAAGCAACTTTCTGCAAAACTTGAGTTTAAAAACATAACTTCAGGGCAAAGATAAGTGCAAAATAAAAGTACATGTCATATAATATGTAAGTAAAAGTTACATTGCTACTTTTTAATCAGAATCTTTAATTATCACTTATTTATACGGATGTATTGAATCATTTTTAATAAACTGGTATTAGCAGTTCCACTAGTCTCTTTATATAATATCAGAACATTGTAGGTAAATTGAGATAAGGTCTATCGAGGAAAGGGTTAAGTACCAACCTTTGAAAGCTGCCCAATGTAAAGCTGTATCCCCATCTCTGTCCACCATCTGTAGTCTGGCCCCTTTACCCATCAAATACCCAGCTAACATAGTCTGTCCATATTGTGCTGCAACAATTAGTGGTGTGCAACCCTTATTGTCAGTTACATCCAAACCTACACCAGCTTGAACTAGAATATCAACTATAGCTATATGTCCATTAACACCTGCCCAGTGAACGGGTCTGGCACCGAGTTCATTGTTACTAGATTCATTCACAGGTGCTTTATGCTCCAGAAGGTATCTGAGAATTGTTGTATGACCACCAAGACATGCCCAATGTGCAGGTGTATGACCTTTTTCATCTCTCATTGACAATATATCTGGACCCATTTGTTCAACAATGCTCTGTACTGGTACCAACATTCTGTAAATAACAACAGAAATAGCATAGTGAGTTTAACAAATAAATAAACAAATCTAACAGCATGAAACAAAACTTGATTAAAGGCCTTTGGTATGATGCAGCCTGTGATCAAACTAGGGGCATCACATACTTTTAATTATTAATAGACCGCTACCAAATTTCGAAAAAGGTTTCACAAGTAAATTGAAGTAATATAAGCGTGTAATAGTAATACTAGCAAGATCAATTGACATACATAGATCTTTTTAAATTTAACAGAGACACATGTCAAAGAAATTCAACTTGATTGTCAGTGATGCATGCACAAGTCAATTGAAACTCCAGTTTCCCAACCCCTTGGAAGGGTGGGGATATTTACTTTTGCAACCCATGGTCAAATCCCTGTAAACCTCCCCAAGAGTCATGCAGTAGTTAAAGTCCCCTATACTAAACCAATGAAATGTCATAGAGCTCTACATTGGAATATTTCTCACAATTTTGAGGCAGAACAGAAGACCCACACTCTCATGGCACTCACTGTGCGGTCACCCGTTTTACCGGAATCCACGTAAATTACCGTAATAGACCGGAATCCAGATAAATTACCGGAATAGGCCCATATTTCGTTAATAAACAGTAGTTTTACATAGGTTTTGGTTTAAATCAATCTTATTTTACATAAGCAACATATATGCAAAACTAGAATAAAATATGTTTTGAAAAAAAAAAGTTATTGAAATTTTAAAATTGGCCGTCGTCCGTTAGTCATTACGCTATCTATGCAGAATTTACTTGACCGAAATAGACATGTATCTCGTTAATAAAACATAATTTTGTTAAGTTTCTGGTATAATTCAATCATGGATACGAAAAATAAGTTGTTTCTTAAAAAGAAATTAAAATATTTAAATGAAAACTGATTTTACATGAGTTTTGAAAACGGTCATTTTTCGCTCTGACCACGCGTATTGACAGAGAATTAACATAACCGGAATCCACTTACTATAACCGGAATAGGCCTATATTTCGTAAATAAACAGTAGAATTGTATTATTTTTGGTTTAAATCAATTAAATATACCATAAGTAACTCATATACAAAAGGAAAATTTAATATGTTGTGTAAAAGGGATATTATACGAGTTTTAAAATCGGTCGTTTTCTGCTTTGAACGCGCGATTTGAGTGAGAATTAACGTAACCGGAATCCACTTTCTATAACCGCAATAGACCTATATTTCGTTTATAAACAGCAGAAATGTATTGTTTTTGATCTAAATCAATCATATATACCACAAGTAATTCATATTCAAAAGGAAAATTTAATATGTTGTGTAAAAGTGATATTATACGAGTTTTACAATCGTTCGTTTTCTGCTTTGAACGCGCGATTTGAGTGAGAATTAACGTAACCGGAATCCACTTTCTATAACCGCAATAGACCTATATTTCGTTAATAAACAGCAGAAATGTATTGTTTTTGATCTAAATCAATCATATATACCATAAGTAATTCATATTCAAAAGGAAAATTTAATATGTTGTGTAAAAGTGATATTATACGAGTTTTACAATCGTTCGTTTTCTGCTTTGAACGCGCGATTTGACAGAGAACTAACATAAACGGAATCCACTTACTATAACCATATGTATTGTAAGTAAACTATTTCCTAAAGGAAATATAAATATGTTAGGATTTTAAGGATTTTATATGCGATTGCAAAAAAATGCTATTTCGGGTAGCGCATTACATTTTGATCCAACCGGGATAGGATCGTATTTTGTTTTAAAGTCAATATTTTGTATCTTATACATTATTATTGAATTACACGTATCAGAGGTAAGTCATTTCTGAAAGGAAACAGTAATATCTTGAGAGAAAAAGAGTTTATATGCGATTGAAAAAATGGCAATTTCGGGCAGTGCATTACAATTTGATCAAACGTGCGGACATAGGCTCGTATTTTCAAATTTTGTTGTTAAATAAATCTTTTGTATGTTAATAATTTATAAGCATTCAATCTAATGTATCATAGATAAGCTATTTCCAAACGGAAACTAGAAGCGAATGAAAATATGCCTCCGGTGGATCAAAAAAGTATTGCACCCCGCGATTCCAATAACCTTGAAATACGAACATCATACGGCATTTAAATCCAACATTGAATAGGTCACTTTCAACACTGATATCGTAACACTGTACAAACGTCTACAGTACGCACGTGCCACAGCAGTCCTTGTTAATAAATGTTTCACGGCGTTCCCAAATTTTCTCGGGTGTCACAATGAAGGTGTGGTCGACCGTCAATCATGTGTGTTGTTAAAATGTGTGATCGTGTTGAAGATATGCAGTTGTAGAAATAACCAATCTATTTAACACATTGTCCTTACTGTGTTTTCCGATCTAAGAGACGCGCGGCATCACTTTGTAACTTTAGATGTCGCCGACGCAGGGTACATCACAGAATGTTGTCGGCTAAATATCAGACGTTGCCGACTTACGTCGGTGGATTAAAGGAAACTGTGTGAGAAAACCACAGGTAACTGTATCATTGCCATTTGATATTTAGAGTAAAATTAAAAAAATAACTTCCTAAATTTTATATTTTCTACATGACTCCGTAGCTCAGTGGTTATTGCGAGACACTCGTATGTATAAAATTTAATGTTTTTTTTTAAACCACAGCATTACATACTAGATGATTAATAAGCATGCTGTATTGTATTACTGTATTGTACATTAGGGAAAATAAAATGCACACTAGTGACCGGCTCGTCGATTCCCCTGCATATAGAGACATTGTACAAAAAAAAATGTTTCCCAAAAAAGTAAGTATTTTTATCAGTGAAACAGTTACCTGTGTGAAAAATATACACCAAAGGTAACGCAGCCGAACTTTGACACATGAAAATAGAAAGATATTGCGGCATCACTCATTTTATAGACCTCGTATATTTAATCTTTGTTAGTGGAATAACTCATGACAGTTAATTAACAGATTATAAATCATATTGTATCATAATGGATTACTAATACTATTTGAAGGTAATTGTTACGTGTCTTCGCAATACAAGTTAATTACGTCTATATCATTTGTGTCATTTGTGATTAACATAAGGACTCCCTGATAAAGGATTCAGCCGACAGGGTCTGTGAATGCATTGACCAAGTGATAGAAAATACATACTCTGTAGAGTAAATAACAAACACAAAATCTGTGTTTTAAGAAATATTTTTAATTTCCATTTGGAAATAAGTTATTTATCGCATAAATGATCGAATAATAGCAGAAACTAAACAAAATTACCGTAAAAACGAGATTCGGGTCTATTTCTCATTCAGTATGCGCGTTCAAAGCGAGAAATGAACGATTTTAAAAATTGCACAAAATCTTGTTTTACTAAAATATTTTGATTTCCTTTTGGAAATAACTTAGTAATAGCATATATGAACGAATTATTGCAGAAACTAAGCAAAACTACCATTTTATAGCGAGATACGAGCCTATTTCGGTTACGTCAATGCGGGAAAATTAGCGATTATAAAACTTGTATAAAATCAATATTCACCAAAATATTTTAATTTCCTTTTGGAAACAATATAATAATAGTATATATTATTGAATTATATCAGAAAATAAAAGCAATTACCAATAAATAACGTGATGCAAGCCTATTCCGGTCATGTTAATTCTCATTCAATACGCGCGGTCAATGCGGGGAAATGAGCGATTTTAAAACTTGTATAAAATCACTATTCACCACAATATTTTAATTTCCTTTTGGAAACAATAAAATAATAGTATATATTAATGAATTATAGAAGAAATTGAACACAATTACCAATAAAAAACGAGAAACGAGTCTATTCCGGACACTCTGATCCAATATGGTAATGACATCGTAAAATGACAAAATTTTGAATCTCGAATAAATTTTTTTTTCGTGAACCTATTTTATTTTAGTTTTGCATATATGTTGCTTATGTTAAATTAGATTGATTTAAACCAGAAAATATGTAAAACTACTGTTTATTAACGAAATATAGGCCTATTCCGGTAATTTATCTGGATTCCGGTCTATTCCGGTAATTTACGTGGATTCCGGTAAAACGGGTGACCCCTCACTGTGGGACATATTATTTTTTAAAAGTAAAAACCCAGGACTATATGCTGTTATTTCCTGCTCTTCCCTGCGGTTGGTGGCCAGGGTTTCAATTGAAAAGTGGATTTATGCAACGCACAACCAAGTCCAATTATTCAGGTACCTCCATTTCAATTAAATATAGAAATTCGAGGCATGGATTTACTTACACTTGGAAAGTGCTAAATTATCGTAAGATTCACTGACCCATTCTCAATATCAACAAAATGATATTGAGTATGAAACATGTTTTCTGGACTCCAGAATTTAAGAGTGAGGTGGTCTCGGTCAATTGGTTGCATATAGCCGGAGTGTAGAAATTATTCTTTTGTCAAAGATTAAACATGAACATTAATTGTACATAATTATCACTATACATCATTGTTTATAAACTTATCAAGATACAACACTGTCGCTCCTGAAGCTTGACACAGATGGTGAGAAAATGTTCACATTTTCCAAGTTTAATATATTTTTTATCAAAAAATGTCCGAACTTTGTAGACTTCCCGAGAGCCGTCAGATGAGTCCGACAATTTGGGACTCTGTCCGGTCAGCTCGCCTTTCAGTCGGACCACCTGTCTGATGATTTGATATCTTTGTGGAATGTTTGCAGTGGGTATGTTTATTCCAGGGTAAGTTTCCGCATGTCTTTTGATTTATTGATAATAAATTTATTATTTATACGCCAATAGCAAAGCAGAATAGATTTTTCGAACTCGGCATTCTTGTACTAATTTATGAAATTAGCACTTTTAAACTTGTCCAGCGACAAACGTACCGAATGCAAACGCACCACGACAATTACTAATCATCCACAAGGCGGTCTGATGGAAAGGCGAGTTGCACCGGACCGAGTCAGAAATTGTAGTAATTGTCTGACTACTAATGGGAAGTCTGTAGTTTATTTTAAGTGTCCCTTTGGGACAAGTAAAGTCAAAACTAAACAACGCCAAACCTTGTGCATGCCTGTTCACTGGATAAAACTATCACTGATGATATATCAATTAATGACTTCACAAAGCCCAAAAATAAACATGCTTGTTAGTGTTACAATGGCAACCACCAAAACAAAAACAAACAAAAAAGCTGCAAATGTAAAATGCCTTTAAAAGAAATACATGTATTGATCATATATTCATATTAATGTACCAGTCTCAGAGGTAGACCAGTAAATCTGACAGCCATGAATTCCAGCTGCAGAGAGCACACAATTTCATGCTCGAGCTTGACAAGCGAACTTCACAACGTTGTAAACAAAATAAGGACAACAAAACGTGCGAGACAAAAATCGCAAATAAATTACCCCGCTTTGATAGCATCAAATATCGGATGAGATTTCCGCGATAAGGCGTCACCATCAGCATCTTTAGAATCTTGCCCCGGCTCAAAAAGTGCCGGTTGTTCCATAGCTTGATGATCTGTCCAATTCGACATATTGGCTGTAACAATAATAAGCAGCGTTGACGCTTTGTAAACGAAATATTTTCGTTTTACACTCCTAAAAATTCGAGTTAATTATCAAATAAATCAATATTTATAATTAACAATCGTTACACATATGACGAATTTAACTCTTTATATGCATTGCTAGTCTTAAAATTCCCTTTTTATACAAATTAATGATCAAACATGTCGTCCAAACATAATCCGTTAACTGTGAACAACAATGTAAAAACTACTTTCGGTTTGTTTTGTCACACCAAAGTTTTCAACCAAAGTCAAGCTGGCGAACGATAAATAGCCAACGATAGTCCAGCGAACGATAAGGATTTGGGTTAAACACCACTAAATTTCCTAGCAAACAATAAGACTGGGTATGATAAAAATTGGCGTACTGAGACAACCAGGCTCTGTGACCCCGGAAGACCGGGTATGTAGATGTAGGGCAGGTGGACGAGAGTAGAAAAACACCGTCGCTAGGCCCCTATCTTGGGGCTGAAAGAGGGGCCAGACCCTCAAAGTAGCCAAAATAGCGTTATGCCATAGGCGACTTATGATGGGTTCGAGCCCGTGTACCGCCCAAACCATGCTTTGTGACCCCAAAAAAACGGGTATACAGACGTAGTGTATGATCATACGAGTCGAACGGGACCCTCTGCAAGTTCCTATCTTGGGGAGGGTAGCGGCTAGGGGCCGGACCCCGTGGTGCCTATAATAGCGGTGTATTGAACTTTGCGTTTTGGGCCGGTTTCGGGCCCGAACAGAGCCCAAACCAGGCTCTGTGACCCCGGAAGACCGGGTATGTAGATGTAGGGCAGGTGGACGAGAGTAGAAAAATACCGTCGCTAGGCCCTAATCTTGGGGCTGAAAGAGGGGCCAGACCCTCAAAGTAGCCAAAATAGCATTATGCCATAGGCGACTTATGATAGGTTCGAGCCCGTGTACCGCCCAAACCATGCTTTGTGACCCCAAAAGACCGGGTATACAGACGTAGTGTATGATCATACGAGTCGAACTGGACCCTCTGCTAGTTCCTATCTTGGGGAGGGTAGCGGCTAGGGGTCGGACCCCGTGGTGCCTATAATAGCGGTGTATTGAACTTTGCGTTTTGGGCCGGTTTCGGGCCCGAACAGAGCCCAAACCAGGCTCTGTGACCCCGGAAGACCGGGTATGTAGATGTAGGGCAGGTGGACGAGAGTAGAAAAATACCGTCGCTAGGCCCTAATCTTGGGGCTGAAAGAGGGGCCAGACCCTCAAAGTAGCCAAAATAGCATTATGCCATAGGCGACTTATGATAGGTTCGAGCCCGTGTACCGCCCAAACCATGCTTTGTGACCCCAAAAGACCGGGTATACAGACGTAGTGTATGATCATACGAGTCGAACTGGACCCTCTGCTAGTTCCTATCTTGGGGAGGGTAGCGGCTAGGGGTCGGACCCCGTGGTGCCTATAATAGCGGTGTATTGAACTTTGCGTTTTGGGCCGGTTTCGGGCCCGAACAGAGCCCAAACCAGGCTCTGTGACCCCGGAAGACCGGGTATGTAGATGTAGGGCAGGTGGACGAGAGTAGAAAAACACCGTCGCTAGGCCCCTATCTTGGGGCTGAAAGAGGGGCCAGACCCTCAAAGTAGCCAAAATAGCGTTATGCCATAGGCGACTTATGATGGGTTCGAGCCCGTGTACCGCCCAAACCATGCTTTGTGACCCCAAAAAAACGGGTATACAGACGTAGTGTATGATCATACGAGTCGAACGGGACCCTCTGCAAGTTCCTATCTTGGGGAGGGTAGCGGCTAGGGGTCTGACCCCGTGGTACCTATAATAGCAGTGTATTAAACTTTGCGTTTTGGGCCGGTTTCGGGCCCGAACAGAGCCCAAACCAGGCTCTGTGACCCCGGAAGACCGGGTATGTAGATGTAGGGCAGGTGGACGAGAGTAGAAAAACACCGTCGCTAGGCCCCTATCTTGGGGCTGAAAGAGGGGCCAGACCCCCAAAGTAGCCAAAATAGCGTTATGCCATAGGCGACTTATGATGGGTTCGAGCCCGTGTACCGCCCAAACCATGCTTTGTGACCCCAAAAGACTGGGTATACAGACGTAGTGTATGATCATACGAGTCGAACGGGACCCTCTGCAAGTTCCTATCTTGGGGAGGGTAGCAGCTAGGGGTCTGACCCCGTGGTGCCTATAATAGCAGTGTATTGAACTTTGCGTTTTGGGCCGGTTTCGGGCCCGAACAGAGCCCAAACCAGGCTCTGTGACCCCGGAAGACCGGGTATGTAGATGTAGGGCAGGTGGACGAGAGTAGAAAAACACCGTCGCTAGGCCCCTATCTTGGGGCTGAAAGAGGGGCCAGACCCCCAAAGTAGCCAAAATAGCGTTATGCCATAGGCGACTTATGATGGGTTCGAGCCCGTGTACCGCCCAAACCATGCTTTGTGACCCCAAAAGACTGGGTATACAGACGTAGTGTATGATCATACGAGTCGAACGGGACCCTCTGCAAGTTCCTATCTTGGGGAGGGTAGCAGCTAGGGGTCTGACCCCGTGGTGCCTATAATAGCAGTGTATTGAACTTTGCGTTTTGGGCCGGTTTCGGGCCCGAACAGAGCCCAAACCAGGCTCTGTGACCCCGGAAAACCCGGTATGAAGATTTCATATTAGATTATCTTGTCATAGTCATGCATTATGTCAATCGTAACTTCTCATCCATTTCCGTAACTGAAAATGCAAATGTGCAATTTCGTTAGATTTACGCCGAGGAATTCCGATTAACATAACGTGCATTTGTACATGATTGTGATATTAAATGCCTTGTCAAAATTTAATGTCAATAGTGACTGTCGATAATTTGTAACGTATTTCAAAATTTTCCTGAATCTCAATTTTAGCGTCAAAACAATTAATGTTGATGTTTTTGAAACCCAAAAATCCAAACAAAAATGTCGAAATTATTGATTTCGTCATTTTGACCGGTACCAATTTTATGCAGAGCTATCATTGTTGTTTATTCACGAGTATTTCTGATTTATGAATCTATAAATTGTCTACCTTTATGCACCAGTCAGTTGCATACACGCCCCTCCCCACCGGTATGGGCGGTGGACGGCCGGGGAAACGGTCGTGTTTTTACCTTTTAACTTTCCCCAGGGGTCTTCCAGGGTAACACAGCCTGCTTTGGACTGTAGAGGGACTAAACCCCCATACCGGAAACATAATTTAATGCATTTTCAATGATAATTATGAAAATAATAATAAATACATGTGCATTTTGTAATGATAATAATAATCACGAATACATCTAAAGTGGTTTGCATAATATTATTTGGTTCAAGACCAATTTTCAATAATTTATTAATTATGGTCGACATCAACATGAAACAACAATTTACAGAAATGACAAAGTCAATACTTAGTAATGAAGAAACGAAACAAATTACAAAAACTAAAGCATTATGGTAATGATACTCAAAATAACAATGTACATGTAATTTATTGGTGTAATGTTGTAGTGTGAAATAATGCCAATTTTACATCATGTAGTGATTATGGTGCTTTAGGAGTGAGTAAGTAAGTAAGTAAGTTAGTAAGTAAGTAAAGTCTTTATTTTACGAGGCTAACATATTTACAATAATGCAATCTTCCATACGGGCCTCAACATATATACATTAAATATAAAGGGTACATTACATGAAAAATAGGTATACAAATATAATCAACAAAGTAATAGTTACAAAGGTAAGATATATCAACAGGATGAGTCGTGTTCTATGTCTATGTTTGTTTATGGGTATTGCCATTTAATGTATGCATTTTGGAATTTATTTCTTGTGTCTGATTTTCGTACTGCTTTTGGTATTTCATTCCATATGTTTGGTCCTGAGTAGGCAAGTGATTTTCTGGAGAATTCAAAATTTGTTGATGGTACATTTAGTTCTTCATTGGTTATGGGTCTGAGATTACATGAATGAACTTGGTTTATTTTTTTTATTTTTTGTTGCTTGTATCTTGGAAATTGGTTGTCATTGAGTGATTTGTACACTAGAATTTATTTTTTATATTCAACTCTTTTGTCAAATTTCATCCACTGAAGTTTATTGAACAAAACGTCAGAGGGAGTGTAAAAGTCTTGTACATCAAGAATAACACGTGCTGCCCGTTTTTGGAATTTAATGACTTCGTTCATTATCTTTTTGTCTGTATTACCCCAGATTGAACAGCAATAATCTAGGTGTGGGAGGATATAAGCATTAAAAATAATTTTCTTGTTGGAACATCTAAGTATTGTTTGATTCGCATGAGTAGGAAGAGTTGTGTATTGCATTTTTTATGGTTTTTGTCAATATGAGTTTTCCATTTTAGTGTATTATCTATATTGATTCCAAGAAGTCTTTCATTTTCTGAAAGTTCAATATCACGGTTCTGTAATTTCAATTTGATGCCTGGGATGTTCGGTTTGTTTGTTTGTCTTGTTATATACATATGTTTTGTTTTTTGTGCATTGATTATCATGGAGTTTTGTGCGCACCATGAATCTACAATGTCAAGATCAGATTGAAGGATCTGATGGATGTCTTGAATTGTAATACCTGATGTTGTTAGTGTTGTGTCGTCAGCAAAGATGTCTGTTGTAGAAGACTTAATATGATAAGATAAGTCATTTATATAAATGAGAAATAACAGGGGTCCCAAAACTGAGCCTTTTGGAACACCTGAAACTATTTTTGCGGGGGTCTGAAAGTTTTGCAGAAACGCATACTTTCTGTGTTCTGTTTGATAGATAGGAATTAATCCAAGCTATGCTGTCTGATGACAAATGGTAAAATTTGAGCTTGTCTATAAGAATATTGTGGTTGACAAGGTCAAATGCTTTGGTGACAATTTTGGTGGTCTCACCACTCATTCAGCCCAAATATAGCATCCTATTGATTGTTTCTGTTAATTCATATGGGCTTGGGCTACGACTGTATACTCACTCCTCCAGGTTAACGCAAGCTAGCTTGGGTTGTACATGTATATTGTTTTATGGCAACATTGAGGGTCTGACGCCGGTTTCTGCAACAGGATAGAACTCTATCAAAGGTCTCATTTCATTCTAGGAGCAAGTGCTATAGCTTCATTTCGTGTTTTAGTTCATAGAGTCTCGTTTGTGATCGAATTCATCAAAGGTCGCCTATAGACAAATGCATAAATTTTAATTGTATTGATACAGCCTGATAAGAGGCTAACAAGTTCCTCAAAAGACAAAAGGTAGACAAAAGGTTGGAATCAACCTCCCTTTCAGCACAAAGACAGGGATAGCGACGGTCGTATTCGACTCATGTTAATCTGTCTTACATCTACATACCTGGTCGTCAGGTGTCACACAGCTTAGTTAGAGCTCTACACGGTACAAATGTGATAATAATAATAATGACTTTATTTTACGAGGTTAACACATTTGCATAATATTAAGACGATCATGTACAGTGATCCCTCTCTTGGGCGACATTCTTCGGAGACCGAAAAGGTGTTTGTTGTAGAGAGGGAGTCGTTGTGGAAAGGGGAATGTATGTCTAACTCCCTTGTGAATGAAACATGCCAAACCTTCCACAAAAGGGTACACATAAGCACGTGTACAACGAAACAAGATCTTCCAGGTGGACCCAACACAGATACGTGTACAAGTAATATAATACGAAATTACGAATATGGCTTAATGCTATATTGACAACTTTGGGGATCTGGTCCATCTTTCAACCCAAAGATAGGGACAAAGTGACGATATTTTTCGACTCCCAACCGCCGGGCCTACTTCTACATATTAGGTCTTAGGGGTTTCAGAGCCTGGTTTGGGCTATGTTAGGGCCCGAAACCGGCCAAAAACTCAAAATTCAATACTCTGCTACTATAGGCGCTTCGGGATCCGGTCCCTAGCCCCTATCAGCCCCAAGATAGGAACTTGCCGAGGGTCTCGTTCGACTCGTACGATCATACACTACGTCTGTATACCCGCTCTTTTGGGGTCACAAAGCATGGTTTGGGCGGTACATCGGCGGTCGAATACATCCAAAAAATCCGCCCATGGAATAACGCTTTTTTGGCTACTTTGGGGATCTGGCCCTTCTTTCAGCCCCGAGATAAGGGCCTAGCGACGGTATTTTTCAACTCTTGTCCACCTGCGCTACATCTACATACCCGGTCTTCCGGGGTCGCAGAGCCTGGTTTGGGCTCTGTTCGGGCCCGAAACCGGCCCAAAACGCAAAGTTTAATACACTGCTATTATAGGCACCACGGGGTCCGACCCCTAGCCGCTACCCTCCCCAAGATAGGAACTTGCAGAGGGTCTCGTTCGACTCGTATGATCATACGCTACGTCTGTATACCCAGTTTTTGGGGTCACAAAGCATGTTTGGGCGGTACACAGGCTCGAACCCTTCCAAAGACGCCTATGGCATAACGCTATTTTGGCTACTTTGGGGGTCTGGTCCCTCTTTCAGCCCCAAGATAGGGGCCTAGCGACGGTATTTTTGAACTCTCATCCATCTGCCCTACACCTACATACCCCCCAGTCTTCCGGGGTCACAGAGTCTGGTTTGGGCTCTGTTCGGGCCCGAAACCGACCCAAAACGCAAAGTTCAATACACTGCTACTATAGGCACCACAGGGTCCGGCCCCTAGCCGCTACCCTCCACAAGATAGGAACTTGCAGAGGGTCTCGTTCGACTCGTATGATCATACACTACGTCTGTATATCCGGTCTTTTGGGGTCACAAAGCATGGTTTGGGCGGTACACGGGCTCGAACCCATCATAAGTCGCCTATGGCATAACGCTATTTTGGCTACTTTGGGGGTCTGGCCCCTCTTTCAGCCCCAAGATAGGGGCCTAGCGACGGTGTTTTTCTCCTCTCGTCCACCTGTCCTACATTTACATACCCGGTCTTCCGGGGTCACAGAGCCTAGTTTGGGCTCTGTTCGGGCCCGAAACCGGCCCAAAACGCAAAGTTTAATACACTGCTATTATAGGCACCACGGGGTCCGACCCCTAGCCGCTACCCTCCCCAAGATAGGAACTTGCAGAGGGTCTCTTTCGACTCGTATGATCATACACTACGTCTGTATACCCTGTTTTTTGGGGTCACAAAGCATGGTTTGGGCGGTACACGGGCTCGAACCCATCATAAGTCGCCTATGGCATAACGCTATTTTGGCTACTTTGGGGGTCTGGCCCCTCTTTCAGCCCCAAGATAGGGGCCTAGCGACGGTGTTTTTCTACTCTCGTCCACCTGCCCTACAACGACATACCCGGTCTTCCGGGGTCACAGAGCCTGGTTTGGGCTCTGTTCGGGCCCGAAACCGGCCCAAAACGCAAAGTTCAATACACTGCTATTATAGGCACCACGGGGTCAGACCCCTAGCCGCTACCCTCCCCAAGATAGGAACTTGCAGAGGGTCTCGTTCGACTCGTATGATCATACACTACGTCTGTATACCCTGTTTTTTGGGGTCACAAAGCATGGTTTGGGCGGTACACGGGCTCGAACCCATCATAAGTCGCCCATGGCATAACGCTATTTTGGCTACTTTGGGGGTCTGGCCCCTCTTTCAGCACCAAGATAGGGGCCTAGCGACGGTGTTTTTCTACTCTCGTCCACCTGCCCTACCACGACATACCCGGTCTTCCGGGGTTAGAGAGCCTGGTTTGGGCTCTGTTCGGGCCCGAAACCGGCCCAAAACGCAAAGTTCAATACACTGCTATTATAGGCACCACGGGGTCCGACCCCTAGCCGCTACCCTCCCCAAGATAGGAACTTGCAGAGGGTCTCGTTCGAATCATTTGATCATACACTACGTCTGTATACCCGGTCTTTTGGGGTCACAAAGCATGGTTTGGGCGGTACACGGGCTCGAACCCATCATAAGTCGCCTATGGCATAACGCTATTTTGGCTACTTAGGGGTCTGGCCCCTCTTTCAGCCCCAAGATAGGGGCCTAGCGACGGTGTTTTTCTACTTTCGTCCACCTGCCCTACATCTACATACCCGGTCTTCCGGGGTCACAGAGCCTGGTTTGGGCTCTGTTCGGGCCCGAAACCGGCCCAAAACGCAAAGTTTAATACACTGCTATTATAGGCACCACGGGGTCAGACCCCTAGCCGCTACCCTCCCCAAGATAGGAACTTGCAGAGGGTCTCGTTCGACTCGTATGATCATACACTACGTCTGTATACCCTGTTTTTTGGGGTCACAAAGCATGGTTTGGGCGGTACACGGGCTCGAACCCATCATAAGTCGCCCATGACATAACGCTATTTTGGCTACTTTGGGGGTCTGGCCCCTCTTTCAGCCCCAAAATAGGGGCCTAGCGATGGTGTTTTTCTACTCTCGTCCACCTGCCCTACATCTACATACCCGGTCTTCTGGGGTCACAGAGCCTGGTTTGGGCTCTGTTCGGGCCCGAAACCGGCCCAAAACGCAAAGTTCAATACACTGCTATTATAGGCACCACGGGGTCCGACCCCTAGCTGCTACCCTCCCCAAGATAGGAACTTGCAGAGGGTCTCGTTCGACTCGTATGATCATACACTACGCCTGTATACCCTGTTTTTTGGGGTCACAAAGCATGGTTTGGGCGGTACACGGGCTCGAACCCATCATAAGTCGCCCATGGAATAACGCTATTTTGGCTACTTTGGGGGTCTGGTCCCTCTTTCAGCCCCAAGATGGGGGCCTAGCGACGGTGTTTTTCTACTGTCGTTCACCTGCCCTACAACGACATACCTGGTCTTCCGGGGTCACAGAGCCTGGTTTGGGCTCTGTTCGGGCCCGAAACCGGCCCAAAACGCAAAGTTCAATACACTGCTATTACTAGTATAGGTACCACGGGGTCAGACCCCTAGCCGCTACCCTCCCCAAGATAGGAACTTGCAGAGGGTCTCGTTCGACTCGTTTGATCATATACTACGTCTGTATACCCGGTCTTTTGGGGTCACAAAGCATGGTTTGGGCGGTACACGGGCTCGAACCCATCATAAGTCGCCTATTGCATAGCGCTATTTTGGCTACTTTGGGGGTCTGGCCCCTCTTTCAGCCCCAAGATAGGGGCCTAGCGACGGTGTTTTTCTACTCTCGTCCACCTGCCCTACATCTACATACCCGGTCTTCCGGGGTCACAGAGCCTGGTTTAGGCTCTGTTCGGGCCCGAAACCGGCCCAAAACGCAAAGTTCAATACACTGCTATTATAGGTACCACGGGGTCAGACCCCTAGCCGCTACCCTCCCCAAGATAGGAACTTGCAAATGGTCTCGTTCGACTCGTTTGATCATATACTACGTCTGTATACCCGGTCTTTTGGGGTCACAAAGCATGGTTTGGGCGGTACACGGGCTCGAACCCATCATAAGTCGCCTATTGCATAGCGCTATTTTGGCTACTTTGGGGGTCTGGCCCCCCTTTCAGCCCCAAGATAGGGGCCTAGCGACGGTGTTTTTCTACTCTCGTCCACCTGCCCTACATCTACATACCCGGTCTTCCGGGGTCACAGAGCCTGGTTTGGGCTCTGTTCGGGCCCGAAACCGGCCCAAAACGCAAAGTTCAATACACTGCTATTATAGGCACCACGGGGTCCGACCCCTAGCCCCTACCCTCCCCAAGATAGGAACTTGCAGAGGGTCTCGTTCGACTCGTATAATCATACACTACGTCTGTATACCCGGTTTTTTGGGGTCACAAAGCATGGTTTGGGCGGTACACGGGCTCGAACCCATCATAAGTCGCCCATGGCATAACGCTATTTTGGCTACTTTGGGGGTCTGGCCCCTCTTTCAGCCCCAAGATAGGGGCCTAGCGACGGTGTTTTTCTACTCTCGTCCACCTGCCCTACATCTACATACCCGGTCTTCCGGGGTCGCAGAGCCTGGTTATGGCTCTGTTCGGGCCCGAAACCGGCCCAAAACGCAAAGTTCAATACACTGCTATTATAGGTACCACGGGGTCAGACCCCTAGCCGCTACCCTCCCCAAGATAGGAACTTGCAGAGGGTCTCGTTCGACTCGTTTGATCATATACTACGTCTGTATACCCGGTCTTTTGGGGTCACAAAGCATGGTTTGGGCGGTACACGGGCTCGAACCCATCATAAGTCGCCTATTGCATAGCGCTATTTTGGCTACTTTGGGGGTCTGGCCCCTCTTTCAGCCCCAAGATAGGGGCCTAGCGACGGTGTTTTTCTACTCTCGTCCACCTGCCCTACATCTACATACCCGGTCTTCCGGGGTCACAGAGCCTGGTTTAGGCTCTGTTCGGGCCCGAAACCGGCCCAAAACGCAAAGTTCAATACACTGCTATTATAGGTACCACGGGGTCAGACCCCTAGCCGCTACCCTCCCCAAGATAGGAACTTGCAGAGGGTCTCGTTTGACTCGTTTGATCATATACTACGTCTGCATACCCGGTCTTTTGGGGTCACAAAGCATGGTTTGGGCGGTACACGGGCTCGAACCCATCATAAGTCGCCTATTGCATAGCGCTATTTTGGCTACTTTGGGGGTCTGGCCCCCCTTTCAGCCCCAAGATAGGGGCCTAGCGACGGTGTTTTTCTACTCTCGTCCACCTGCCCTTCATCTACATACCCGGTCTTCCGGGGTCACAGAGCCTGGTTTGGGCTCTGTTCGGGCCCGAAACCGGCCCAAAACGCAAAGTTCAATACACTGCTATTATAGGCACCACGGGGTCCGACCCCTAGCCCCTACCCTCCCCAAGATAGGAACTTGCAGAGGGTCTCGTTCGACTCGTATGATCATACACTACGTCTGTATACCCTGTTTTTTGGGGTCACAAAGCATGGTTTGGGCGGTACACGGGCTCGAACCCATCATAAGTCGCCCATGGCATAACGCTATTTTGGCTACTTTGGGGGTCTGGCCCCCCTTTCAGCCCCAAGATAGGGGCCTAGCGACGGTGTTTTTCTACTCTCGTCCACCTGCCCTACATCTACATACCCGGTCTTCCGGGGTCACAGAGCCTGGTTTGGGCTCTGTTCGGGCCCGAAACCGGCCCAAAACGCAAAGTTCAATACACTGCTATTATAGGTACCACGGGGTCCGACCCCTAGCCGGTACCCTCCCCAAGATAGGAACTTGCAGAGGGTCTCATTCGACTCGCATGATCATACACTATGTCTGTTTACCCGGTCTTTTGGGGTCACAAAGCATGGTTT
This sequence comes from Spisula subtruncata, assembly GCA_963678985.1. Classification (NCBI taxonomy): domain Eukaryota; kingdom Metazoa; phylum Mollusca; class Bivalvia; order Venerida; family Mactridae; genus Spisula; species Spisula subtruncata. Next base: position 13,376,868 of record OY787665.1, read on the forward strand.
GGGTGGTACACGGGCTCACACCCATCATAAGTCGACAATGACATACAGCTATTTTGGCTACTTTGGGGGTCTGGCTCCTCTTTCAGCCCCAAGATAGGGGCCTAGCGACGGTATTTTTCTACTCTCGTCCACCTACCCTACATCTACATATCCGGTCTTCCAATGTCACAGAGCCTGGTTTGGGCTCTGTTCGGGCCCGAAACCGGCCCAAAACGCAAAGTTCAATATACTGCTATTATATGCACCACGGGGTCCGGCCCCTAGCCGCTATCCTCCCCAAGATAGGAACTTGCCGAGAGTCTAGTTCGACTCGTATGATCATACACTACGTCTGTATACCCTGTCTTTTGGGGTCACAAAGCATGGTTTAGATGGTACACGGGCTCGAACCCATCATAAGTCGACAATGACATTCAGGTATTTTGGCTACTTTGGGGGTCTGGCCCCTCTTTCAGCACCAAGATAGGGGCCTAGCGACGGTATTTTTCAACTCTATTCCACCTCTCCTACATCTACATACCCGGTCTTTCGAGCTCACAAAGCCTGGTTGCCTCAATATTCCCCTTTTTATCATACCCATTCTTATCGTTTGCTGGGAAATTCTTATTGTTCGCTGGGAAATTTAGTGGTGTACAACCTATATCCTTATCGTTCGCTGGAGTTATTGTTCGCTGCTATCGCTCGCTGGCTTGACTTTAGCAAGTTTTCAAGCTATTATTGTGTTATCAAACATTTAATTGAGACAGTCATGACTCGACAAGTTTATATATTCATACTTCTATTACTAAGACCCGATTTCTTGTCCGGGGAGGTGGTTATGACTGCAGGCTTGGTGGCAGTTGGGTCTGCAATTTCTGCAGGTTTTCTGGCTGGATTCAGCACCCTCAACTGTTTAATGAAGGAATGTTGTACAGACGGATGGATTCCAGCAAATTATACAGGTGTATTATCAATACAGTTTAAAGCGGTTTTCTTGAATGGCTTGGCGGCAACAAGGGCAACGTGGGGTTCAAACCGATGACAAACATAATCATGACACTTTTTGACAGGCGCCCGTCTCTCGGTCAGACTAGTAATTAATGGCAGTTGTATGTCATCCTTCCCCTTAGTTGGTAAAAGTGCTCAGACATTGACCGAAAATGGTAGTCTCGTGTGTATCGGTACTGTTCACTGGGCTAGTTAAAGAACCAGGGATTCAATCTATTAAGCTAGTGTATCGCACCCTGTATTAGTCAAACAATCTCGACTTAGTGATTACTCATCATTCGGCATGATTTCGTGGAAGAAAACCACCGGAGACAGAAATCGTGTCTACAACCTGTATCTGCCCTCGTTAGACAGTGCCAATAATACTCGAAAAGAGGCTTTCGGCAGTATAAATAAATTGACAGATAGTCTTCAAAATCTGGTGGTCTAAAAAACAACTGTTGGTCCGACATCATCAGTATTTTTGAGTTTACATACTAAACTTGCCGTAATTTGAAATGTCAGTCTTTTATGAGACTTTTAATCCACAATTATGTAATGCTTTAGTGTCACGTCCAGTAAATGCAATATTTAATCAAATATCAGTTGAATACTTATCATACCATATGGCGATAAAGGACAACGTTTTTATGTGCGGCGCCATAGCGCAACATTTTATATTTGACGTTGCAGTAATGAAGAACTACTTATTGTAGAACTTTGTATATTATACATAAACATCGTCATTAAATGCAGCAAACTTGATATGACACTTTTATTGCTCAGATATGTCAACTGTAAAAATGAGAGCATTTTTGTCATTACATTTTGATCATCCCACGTATATATATAAATTATGCTCTTTTACAGATTTGGCGCAAACTTTGAATTCAAAATTGTACGGACAACATTTAGTGACAGACCCGGTTGTGAAACATTTGAAAGCTCACGGGAAAGGAAATCCAAGTAAAGCTCTCGTTCTCTCATTTCACGGTAGTACGGGTACTGGCAAAAACTATGTCAGTAGGATAGTGGCGGAGAAACTGTTCTACAAGGGAATGCAAAGCAAATATGTTCATCTGATCTCAGCAACCAAAGAATTTCCACATGATGGAATGGTTCCATTCTATAAGGTGAGAATAATAACTTTCATAACTTTTACATTCTCTTTTTAGGCTAAATTTTCGTAGATTGTCCGTGGTAGGTATCTTTGATGTTGTCCTCTTTGATACTATGCTCTGATCATTATAACTATACACCAGTGTCAAATTCAATTAGTGCTGATAGAGTTATGTCACTTTATTACTTATGCTGTATGTCATAAATAATTATATTCCTAGGTCATGTACTCCTGTTTGCTATGAAATTACCTTTGAAACATGACATGCCTGTAAGTTTTGTAAAACTTGTAATAGTTGTCACCTGATTTTGATTTATGAAACCATCTGTCTGACATATTCTATTTTACCTCCACAATGCCCCAAACACTCAATACAGCACTGTACAAACAAGCTTTGAGTTTTGTCCAAATATATATCTGGTTCAAGTTCCATTATAAGGTTTGATGCAGGTCATGTGAAAAAAGATCTCTTACAATATTTGTATGCTATTGTAAAATCATTTAATTTCAATGGGACCAAATTTCATGGTTTTAGTAAAAAGACCATTTCGATGGGAGCTTAATTCATGGGTTTTGCATTTCAGGTAATAAATATAAGAGCCAAAATTATTGTTTGATGGGATTTGATTATGTGGTTAAAGATGAACCACAAAATTTAATCCCCCATGAAAATAATTATTTTACAGTTTTTATACGTATAATTGTAGGATAAACTTCGTGAGAAGATAGAGAGAGCTGTGAAGGAATGTCCACGTTCATTTTTTATATTTGATGAAATGGATAAGATGCCACCTGGCATTATAGACACTTTAAAACCTTACCTCGATTTCTACGAGAAACTTGATGGTATAGACTACAGAAAGACCACATTCTTCTTTCTCAGGTAATTAGTGTATAAATGGTTAAGTTCACGTCGTGGAAATTTTTCGCCTACCCGTAAAAAAACAAATATTGGCTCGAAATACCGGTAGTTCAAATAACACTGCAAATTGCAAGTTGATTTTTCAATCTTCTACATGTGTCATAAACATCAACTAATGTAGACTAACAACTGCAGTAACTACTCACTTTGACAGTTTGTAGGTACACTATAGTACTCATTGTTAGGAGAATACTATTGATTAAAATACGTGTCAAGACCAACTGTTGTTCCGAAACAAACAATTTACAATGTTCACTTCAGGCTTATTATAATAACCTTATGAAATCTAATTTCCTAGAACTTTAATGTACTTGAAATGCCTGGAAAAGCGAATCTGTGAACTTTTTAACACACCTAGATATCCACCTATTGATTAAATAACAACTTCTGGGAAGTCTGCTTGGCTACATGCACGTTGCGTGCACTGCTTGTAGTTTTTATGTATGGTAACCTCAAGATCACAAAACATCTTGGTTTTGCTGTCAGTCTCTAAAAGGGTACTGTAATAGTCTAAATGAGAAAAATAATGTTGAATGTCACAATGCGTCATTTATTGTGCCAAAATGATGTTATACATCTTGGTTTTGCTGTCAGTCTCTAAAAGGGTACTGTAATAGTCTAAATGAGAAAAATAATATTGAATGTCACAATGCGTCATTTATTGTGCCAAAATGATGTTATGCATCATTTGAATCCCCGCGCTGTTGACATTACTGTCTTTTTCTGTGCAGTACTAGAATCAGCTACCGGAACTATGAAATTATTAAAATGTTATTTTCACTGAAAATCACTGAAATTCAATTGCAAATAATAAATGTATCATATTTATAAAAAAAGTTAAGTTACCAATTGTCTAGGGCTCTTTTCAGCTGTTAATCTGCTCAAGCACCCTTTAACATTGTAACTTCCCCTGATTATTGGGCTACTTACGGAAACTTATGTTTGTGACTCATTGAGGAAACTATCGATCTGCGGTGCCCATGAATAGACACTGCCCTCACAGGTACCAATTTACACCTTGGTAGAGTGGAGCATGTGGGTTTTCTTGCTCAGAAAAATTAACCAGTGGTCCAGACGGGGGTTAAAAATAGGGACCTCTCAATCCCGAAGTGCGTGCCCTTCCACTAGGCCACTGTTCTAGTTCAATGATATTTCATTCATATCAGGATGCATTTTTTCATAGTACCAATAATTTGGTCCATTAGATAGATATTTTTATTTTTAATATTACAGTAATACGGGTGGTAAAGACATTGCAGAAAGAACCATAAATGCTTGGCAATATAATGAAGACAGGGCTTCATTAAAACTGAAAGAAATGCAGCAGATCATACAATCACCAGCATTGAATACCAAAAGTAAGTTAGTATGCTGTAACTTCTCTATAGCAAGTTCTATCATTTTGAAATTTGAGTTTTTGAAAGGTTGTTGTTGTATAGAGATTGTTAAATTGTCTGATAGATTGTCTAATGATGTATTGTTGTTGACAGTCGATATTACATGCCATTTATGGCAGGAGTATGACCATATTTTAATTCCATATGTCTACAATTGATACAATCTTGCCGCAAGTGTATATCTGAGTCATGTGGTGACAGTCTTAGTTGGCATGAATGTTTGAGTCCTGCGGTGTATACATGTATACATTATGGATGTGCATGTTATTTGTAAGACAAAACACTTATTCTGCAGACCATGTTCGTTGTTTGTCAGACTTTTACAAGAGAATCTATTGCATTCTGTAAACATGTGCAGTATACTGTAAAATCATTTAATTTCAATGGGACGAAAGTTTGTGGTTATGTTAAAAAATACCATTTCAATGCGATCTTAATTCATGGATTTTGCATATCAGGTAATAAATACAAATGTCAAAATTATTGTTAGATGAGATTTGATTTCGTGGTTGACGGTTTACAGGGAAATCCATGTAATTTAATTCCCTGTGAAAATTAATGATTTTACAGTATTCAATGTTTTTCCAACCATATAATACAAGATCCTTGCATTGGTCGACTCTCCCTGGAAGCCGGAAGTCAAGGGCCAATTAGACTGTGATAGAATCAAATGGCCACACAATGACTACCTTGGTCTAAAGCAAAAAATTGGTCAACTTCATTCCCAATTTACATCTAATGTAAGTTTTAAATTGTTGAATAACAAATAAAGATCAAAACCTTCAGCATCCCAACATAAGTTGGCTGTATTTTATTCTTAACTTTCTTTTCAGATGGTATGTGGCATAGTGAACTGATAATGAAGAACTTAATCACAGCTTATATTCCCTTCCTGCCATTAGAACGTAGTCATGTTAAACAGTGTATTCGTGATGGACTTGTTGAGAGGAAATATTACACATCAGCAGGGGCCGTGCCAGAAGCCAAAGTACAAGAAATTGCCGATGAATTGCCGTATTTTCCTGATGGTGTTTTGTTGTTTTCATCGACTGGCTGCAAACGTATACATGAAAAGATTGGCTATGTTATGGAGACAGTTTGATTTCAATGCAACCTGATCACTGGTTGTAAACTCCCCTCCCCACACATTAATATAAGTTCAAAAGTGCCAGGCTTATTTTCTGGAAACTGTGTTAACAAATTCATTCAATGCCATCTGATTTGGTGCAAATAATATTATGTTCTTTGTTGTTTTCATCAGCAATTAGTTTGGTTCAAATTCAGGAATTGTATCCACATATCAAACTAAGAGATGTCATTATGCTGTCAAAATGGCAAATTAGCATGCTATAAGTTTGTGTAAATAGATGAACGTCTATTGTTATAGATTTTGTGACAGGGAGTGTGGTGGTGGAAGTGCAATCTTAAGAAGGCTTTGTGGTATGTTAGTAAACCAGTCTAGCTCTATTGTGATTGAGCTAGTTGGACAGTCACCACCTAAGCAATGTTCATAAAATGATTATCTGGAACTCACCTGTTGGTATTGAGATTAAAACATTCAAATTGGATAGTGATTGTGTTCAAAAAGTAACAGTGTCATCTGTCAAGTTAGCCAGAAATGGCTTGTCCGTTTGATGTAAATGTGGCATCTTACTGAACAGTTAATTATGGTAGACACTATAATAAATGTATCAATGTTGTATTTGCTTGCTGAAATTATCAATTACATAAAAATTGATAAATTTCTGAATTGTACACTTACGCACACTCCTAACGCAACACATATATTTTTCAAAATTGCTTGGTTGTTTATGAAGGGATTTGATTCAAATTTGGTATTTGCATACATACATATCTTATTGATGTTATTGTGATTTTGTAATAAAATCACACCATGGCAATTTAGCAAGAATTTCCAACAATCAACATCACTGTAAATTGAAAAGTCGCAGAAGTAAGACACAAAAAATGTTGAAAAACTGGGTGATTTTTTACTAAAAGGTTCATCACAGTACACTGATCGAATATTGATATTACAATTAATGTTTCTTAGCATCTTGAATTTCTATCTATGTCTTTTGTGATGTATTTATACATCTGCAACATCGATGAATCATATTTCTTGATCAATATTTGGGTTGAGTTAAAAAATTCCTAAAAGATGACATGTTTTTGCAGGTTTGGTAGGATTGGTTTTCATCTCATTGGTAGCATACACATCTCATTTCAACTAATAAAAAAGAATAATGAAATTCGAAGACTTTGATGATATTGGCATATGTTGTATGATGTTATTCAGCAGTGTTGCTTGTGCTTTACTTGCTTTGGGACCCAAAGCCCCGTCATGCAGTATTTTCACATGTCACTACTTTTACGGCTTTTCATTTTACAGTGACGTTCGTTTTATTTTTATCTTTCACTTAGCTTATTAACACAAAAATTCCTGAAGGCATTAAACGAGTACTAGTTTATTCACAACCGAAGTTTGAACCAGATCCGTTTACTAATAGTCGAGAAATCATGAAAAATATAGGTGTTGTGTTGGGAGTGTGCGTAAGTGTATATAATTATTGTAAATTTGTCACTGTTGATGTTGCTCAATTTCTATGGATTTTGGTTAACAGATTGAGAGTTTAAAACATTTGAAAGAAATCTTCTGTAACCATGTATTTCAATTTCAATTAAAATCCTTGATTGTAACAAATTTTGGAGGTTGATTAATTTGGTAAATACTGTAAAATCATTTAATTTCGTTGGGACGAAATTTCGTGGTTTTGGTAATAAAGACAATTTCGTTGGTACTTGAATTCGTGGATTTTGCATTTCAGGTAACAAAATAAGGGTCAAAATCAATGTTCGTTGGGAGTAAAATTCGTGGCTGAAGTGAACCATGAAATCCATGAAATTTAATCCCCCACGAAAATTAATGATGTTACATACTGCTGTGGTCAAGGTCATCCATGAAAATTGATACCTTGAGAAGTTAATGATATCCATGCTTTAAATTTCACCCAGGTGGCAGTTTCTTTCCTACCAGTTTAGTATATAGAACATGGTCAGCTTTTAAAAAAGCTAGGAGGGGGCTCTGTGTATTATTTTGAGCGGGATTAGTGTGGCCATAAAGAAATACAATTCTGCTCAGTATATTAGTTCATGCTCTCACATAAGGAAGGCCACATATCAATGATGCCATTCGAAAATGCTGTTTGATGAAACACCACTTTTCAGGAGAGGCGAAAAACATTTTTTTCATTTATGAAAACTTAAATTCCTTAATAATCATTGAATAAGGAACAAAATAATATATTTTATATGCAAAACATCTTCTTGAATAGGAATAGAATAATGCATACAATGGAATTGATGATTTTCAGTTTTTTTTTTGGCCCAAATGAAAACAATTAGAAATTCGGCATTTTCTTTTTGTGATGATGTGATTGTCTCCCATTGGCTTATTTACCCCAGATAAGGACATATTAAGGGCAGGAAAATCATAATCATATAATTAACGATAAAAAACGGCATTTTGATTATTCAGAATTTTCGAATGACCCCATCAATATGGCAAGGTTATTTATCATTTGTGTTGTAAATTAGAAGAGTTTCTTTCTCAAGTGTGTCGCAATTTTGTTTAACCATTGAATGTACATGTAATGGCTGTGACTCCTATTTTTTACTGCCATACAACCAACCTTCCAGTTCCTTGATTTTAAGACATTTTTGTTTCAAAGATATTTTGTGTTACTTATGGCTGTGTGGAGCTATTATAATTTGTGTTGTGTTGTATTTGGTGTATGTTTGTATGTACATGAGTTGTCCAATTTTTGTTGATAAAATCTTGTGAATATTTATTTGTATGTAATTGCTACATGTATGTTACGCATAATTAAGTGCTATTTTGGAATAAAATGCTAATATTTAAAGTGTTTTACAATGTATACGTGGTACAGGCATATAAACTCATCAAAAATCATCCATATCCATCAGTAATGTTGACCTATGCAACAGAACCGGCTAGCTTCCTGCAATTGATCCTGCTGAATTGGGCTCATCTAGCGGAAACAAGGATCCAACATCACCAGACAATCACTGATACAGAATCCTGAGACATTGAGGGTCTAACCTGGTAACAAATGGAAAGAATAGTCTTGGATAGAGCACTCTGGACAACCACTGTTGGTGGGAGTTAGCAATTAATTGGATATGCTCCAGAGGAGTGCTAAAACAGGGTCTGAAAAATTTCTAAATTTTTTGAGAGGTTGTTTTTGACAAGAATAGTGAAATGGTATGAAGTGCCATATAGATAAGAAATCCAGAATTTATTCTAAGAGTTGACCACAAATGCTATGGTCAATATGGTCTTATTTAAATTCAAAGGGAGGTAATTTGAATCATTGGATTAGGGGACAACCATTTAATGTTCAAGGGGGGGGGGTGAATTTCAAAAAACAAGTTTGTTCCGCAAAATGAGCAAAAAAATAGGGTTTTTTTGTCACAAGCAACCATGAAAAATATCATTTGTTTCCTACGTAAAGAGAAAATATAGTTTATCCAAATGTTGGCTCAAAAATATAATTTGTTGTTCATGCAAGCGTTTTTGACGTACATCTTTCCAAAATATTCTTGCTTCGCTCTATTAAATCAATTTTTTAAAGTAAATAACAATGTGAGTATGACAGATTGGAAAGATGTACCAAATCTCACAATATCTCGTGGCAGGTCTTCTGAAATTTCGCAAAATCTCGTTCATTTTCAATACCGTATATCTCCTGTTCTAATATACTTACAAAAGAAATGAATGAGTCTATACAATAGATTTATTATTCAGCTTTAAAATGATACCTCATTTATTGAAATCATGCAGTCAAGGAATAAAAAGTAGACCCCGAAGACTACTCTCATTTTTATATTATTAATGTAATTTCCAAGTTTATCAGAAAATACCTCATTTGCCTCATTCAAATCCTATTTTTTTGTATTTTATAAGAGGTACTGTAGACAAAAATGAGTTACTACATCAGGATCTACTCTATTAATATAGAATCCCTGACTACATGTAGTAGAAGAAACTTAACTCTTCAACATGATACATTGTCCATTAAAATTGGATGACTAAAAAACGTTTTATGCACAATAACTGAATCTGCTGCCTGTTATTTTGCATTTCCTCTAAATTTTCAGTGGAGTCTTTGCTATGCCTTATCACAGATATATATTTAGAATAAATATATTTCTGTGGCCTTATTCCATCCATTCTTCTTCTATGCCAGTCATAAGTCTAATTTGTCGTAAGGGGAAGTAATCATTGTCCGATTTGATTACCATTTCGCGAAAATCTCAATTTCGCAAATTCATTATCCTTCGTGATGACGTCATATTGGGATTTCCCGAACATTCGAAGTGAAAGAGAGGTTGCTATAAATAGATTTTTTGTAATTACCAATTTGCAAATTCATTCTGAGATTCAGATATAGAACATTGCTGTTAATTTACTCTAACAACTGACATGGAGTTTCCTACGCTCGGTACACATTGCCACCATACTGAGTGTAAACAACTGGGTAAGGTTTTGTTTTATTTGTTTATTTTTTAAATAAAAAACATGAAAAACTAACCAGCTTGTCAAACGTTTTAGATCATAGACTGGGTGGGGTAAACAACTATTGCCATAGATGATATAACGTTTTAGGTACTCTGTCATTGCTTGTTGACATTTGTGATCAAATAATTCAGAAATTATAGGCCTACTCTCCATGTCATATATAATGGTAAAGTATCATTCATACATGTTCACTCAATCACTAGAAAACAGAATAAAAAAAAATCCTATCAGATCTCAAGATTTTTTACTAAGTCTAATTTAATTTAATTGAGCCGATTTCGAGATGAGGGACTGTTTTTTAGGAGATCCTTTGAAATGTCTGACGTTTAGATCCGATCAAGTACGATAGAACTAGTCGAGATTGTTTGACTAGGCAGACTTCCGAATAACTTATGGAATCATGTGATACAGTGCTGTCGGGTAATTCTGCGCACCTAACGGGTATTGACTTTGTACATTTGAGATTATTTTATTTTTAGAATAAATTATGGTTCTGTTTGGATAGAAACAACCTTCATTGACAAATGTAAACAATTCAAAACATCATACCCTCGCTAAACCAGGTTAAATGTCGTCACAAAACAAGATGACTGCCGGTTTTCATGACGTAAATTTTTTCGGCTAATTCTGCGCAGGTGGAATTGTTTTTTGTATAGTATGTTTCAAAGATTTTTTCACAAGAAATTTATCACAGTATTGAAAGAATAAGTCATTAAGACAATGTTGACAAAAAGGAAACGTCATCATCCATTACAAAAGTGCTTTTATTCTATCTATGTGTCATGTGGTATGTCAAATTAAGGAAAATCGCCGTTGACACTCATTTTGGTAAATTTTTCGTAGAAATACGTTTTCGATTTCGTTGGTATGATTATAAAACTTAACATAAGTAACACACATCTACAAAAACACTTGAGGACCGAAGGAAAACGACCCAGCAATGTCTGTAAGAAATAGAAAGTTAAGGTGCGCAGAATTACCCAAAACGACTGTACATCCAGTATCATAGTATTGGTAGGCCTATTGGTAAACTATTTCAGTAATTGTCTCGTTATCAAGCTGCTGGGCTGCTAGCTCCATGTGAACTAGTACACCAAGCAGCAGCTCTTAAAATCCAAATGATAAGAGGTTAAGGGTTTATCGTTTCAAATATTTGTAACACAAAATCAAGATCTATATAAGCAGTGTACATGACTAATCAAGCAATTAATTTTGGTTTATGATATCTGATTTTACATTAGTTTTGTCTAAATAGCACTTAATAATTAAAATAACTGAAATATTATTCAAGGGAAAAAATAAAATTGCCTTACGCTTACACAAGATTTGAACCACCAACCATTAGTTCAACTAACTGCAAACGTAGCGTTAAGTTAACGTAATTACATCCAAGCAAGACTTGGTTTATGATTTTAATCACTGTGCAATAAATTTACAAGAAGCAAATTGGTCAAGCGTGAAAGAATGTGCCAAAAACGTCAGTGGCAGTGTTTTGATATTGTTCAAGGCGATAACATGATCAGTTTTTACGACAATGTACCTAAAAGCGTACCATATAAGTATCATTTGAAAATCAGGATGCTACGAAGTATACTTTAAAGTACCTAGGGTACAGTGAAGCAGTACCCGTGGGGACCTTGACCCATTCAGCTGCACTGAGTTTTAAAATTTACGTCATGATTATTGGTTCATTATTCTCTGACAAAAATAGAGTTGACACGGATACTGCCCATACTAGAAGAACTCATAAACTGTGTATGTTAATGTAATATTGGCCTTTTCTCCTTCTTATGATGATTTATTCCTTTTTACAGATTTCTTGCCGATGAAGTGTGATGCATGCGCAAAGATATTTTGGTAAGTTGATACTTTAAAGTTTACAAAAATACACGATGGCATAGCATCAACATTCAAAGTCTAAGAGGGAGTTTTTACGTGTTCCTGAATTAAATAAAATTAAATTTCAACTGTTACTTTCATTGATAGAAATAAAATTTGAGTTACTGTAGTCATGTGAGTTGGATTCGAAGATGTGTTGATCAATTAATGATTCAACATCACTTAATCAAAGCATGATTATATTTCGTTGTTTATAATTCATGGATATATTCAATTTGTATTTTTTACAGCAATGACCACATTCACTACAACACACATTCCTGTCCAGACTCTTATAAAAAGGTAAGTTCTTGGCATTAGTTGGACTTAGTTTTTGGTATTAGTTTGACTCCAATTGATTTATACATGTATGTAAAAATGTATGTTTCTAACAAGGCTTGACAGGTTCACTGATTGGTTCACTATACCTTAACTCTGAGGATCTCTAAAACAGCCAGTCACTGGTGACTATATATGGCTGTTAAAAATTGATCATTTGAAACACGTTTATAATTAATGTAGACTTCGCTGAGTGGGATTAATTATATTTGATTACGATTATAATTTATGTTGAGGTCCGCCTATAAGATTTTATGCCAATTGTGCCTCCGTCGCTTGTCATCTAATCTGACAACCCGGGTTCAAATCCGGGTGGAGGCACATATATATCTGCCGACCATGTTTCAGTAGAAATAAAGGGTTAAGTAGAGCCCCGTCTACTGGGTTAAGTAGAGCCCCTGCCTACTGGGTTTAGTTGGTCCTACTTTTATATTTTATGTACATTATATACTGTTTTAACCATGTATTAGTCACTTTTGAACGTGAGTATACATGAAAAAAGGGATATATAAATATGGTATTATAATAATAATAATAAAGCGAATAAAGACTATGCTTGGCTTGGCCAATTTGTTAACCTTGTAAATATGGTCATTATTATTATTAGTAGTGTGTAATTATCATAATAACATGTTGCTGTTTAAGAAAGTTGGTTGTTTTTGGTGACCACTACTAGTCCACTGTATTGACTGTACTTTGTTGTTATTATCAGGATAATCAAGTGCCAGTTTGTCCATTATGTAATAAACCAATACCTGTAAAGAAAGGAGAAGTAGCTGACACTGTGGTAGGCAGACATATAGACAGTGATTGTCAGTCTGATCCAGCCAAGGAACGCAGAAAGGTATGTTCAGTATTATATACCCACACTCTAGTACTCTGGGTAATCATAACTTTGCATCAGAATTATGTCATGGTCAAGGTTAATTTACAAAAGGTCTGTCGGTGTTTCAAATGTCACAGTCAGAGGTATAAATCACTCCTTAAAAAGCTCTAGATCTCCTTTTCAAGCCTTAAAATCACATATTGAAAGCTCTAGAACTAATTTTCATAATTGTTAGATCTCAACTTAAAGTCTAGATCTTCCCAATTGAAGTCTAGATCTTCAAAGGCCAAAATCTGAATTGCAACTGTCAATTTCAACTCTCAAAAAACTTAAATAGATTGCATCAAAAACCTTATTCTAATTTTCAAAGGTCACTGTTACTGACAAGTGAATTACTATTGATATAAACTTGACTATTGGGTTGATATTTATGTTTGTTGCTTATTTCTACAGGTTTATACAAACAAATGTTCCTTGAAAGGCTGTAAAGTGAAAGAACTTATTCCTGTAAAATGTGACAAATGCCATAAAAATTACTGCCTTAGACATCGATTTGAAGATGATCATGAATGCCAGGGATATCAGGGAACTGGCAAATCTATCACCAGTAGCGGGTATGTATCATAATACTCATGACATCTGTTAATTAAAATTAATACTATACATTGATGCTGAATAATATTATACTGGGCTTTTTTTCCTTCTATAGCAGGGACTGTTTACAGACCCCTCCCCCTCAGGAAAATTCTTTAAAATCATGCAGTTTCCCAAAAAGTACAATTTACATCAGGTTTTTGCCTCCCTTTTGCAAAAGGTACATGCTATTTTTCCCCCAATTTAAAGAAAATGCCCCTTCCTCAATCTTTGGAAAAAAGCCCTGTTATAATTAATAGTAGTCTAAATTCAGGGTTCAGGGACATTGATGCTAGGTGAGAGGTGTGATAGTGCCCTAACATTTTGTGCGATGCACCTCCCCCTGCCATAATTCTGTTACAATATCATTTATTAGGGGTTGTGTATTGACTATGCTATTGCTGATGCTGTTGGGATGGCAACATGCTATTTAGAGCTTTTATTCAGACACAAGTGATGAAACAAAAAACAGATTTATTATCACATAGTGAATTTGGGAAAAATAAAATGTCATGAGCATTTCACAATGTGCTGTATTTGAACGGATTAGTGTTTGACCTTCTGTAAGCATTAAGCTGTGAACAGCTGGTATGGATGTAAAGTCATATTATACAGTCATGTTTACTGATTATACTTTGTTATATATTGATTAACCAAACAATCCATGAACAATTGTTAGTTTTTATACAAACCTGTCCTGGTTACTTTCTTGGTTTGTGAGATTGATATTTGTTTATTACCAAGCTTGAGATTCAAGTTAGATCTTGCCCTTTGTATTCAGTTATTGAGATCGATCTTGTTTCGTAATCATATTGCAAGTCTTTCCAAAATGTTTTAATTTTTGTTTCCTTTCTTGTTTTCAGTGCTGCTGCATTATTCCGGTTTCAGACCAACAACCAATCAAAATCAAAAGCTCCGCCTTCCAAGTCTAAGACAACCAATCAAGCGCCTCAAAACAGAGCTAATAATAACTTGACAAGTGGCCTTGGAAGTGATTTAAACAGGTAAATATATAGAGGATATTAGTATTTTTCCGTGTATGATCGGCTGATAATTCACAGAGTGAGCAGCTGATGTAATATTTTCATGAGTGGCGTAGCCACGAGTGAAAATATAAGTCAGCTGTTCACGAGGTGAATTATCAAACAATCATACACGGTAAAATACTAATATTCTATTTATTTCATGCTTCAAATAGCTTAAATGATGGAAATACTCCACTATATACCTGAAATGTTTTGCGTAACGTCGTTTTCCCGCCATGCACGTGTCGAGTTGCAATCAAATAGTTCTTCTGCAATGGCTTCAATTTCGTCCATTTGCTTTACATTTATGTACATATAATGTTCTGTTATTTGTTAAAGAATATAAAGGTAGCAAGTGAAAATGCTTATTATTTTATTTTGGGCGGGTGGAATTTTTAAAAAAAAATAGTCTGTTTGCGTGAAATTATGAACTGTGAAATTATGAACTGTGAAATTATCGGGGAATAATCCACCGTTATTCCGCCGTAAACCACCGATAAGCATGAAATAAAACCAGATATTTGAGAGATATCATCCGATGAATCAATTCTAGAATGTCAAAAATGCTCACTTGGTTATTAAAAGTAGGCTCTATATGAAGTTATAACAATGATCAAGTTGATATGCAGAGGTTTTGTTTCCTGATTGTGATCATCCTATGTTCGTTGTCAACAATTTGCCTGTGGACACTCTTGAGATCACAGTTTTGTCTTGATCTTTTGAAAATCTACTAAAAGTTTGCAACTGGGGTTATGACACTGGATCATAACATGTGACTGTAAACAGGTCGTATTTTCGAATGGGCCATCTGGAGTCATTCTACGCAGGTTATAGCATGAAAACTGTTGATTTTTGTTAAAACTGTAAGTCATCTGGTGATGATTAAAGGCCTATAATCGTCTTTTTTTGTTAAATATCATTGTAGACCATTGGTTGATTGGTTTATGCTGTTATTACTATTTTACTCTCTATTTTAAGACAAAGAAGGGAAAGACAACCAGGAACTTCACAAAATTTACGAGCAGCTCAAGCCGGACTTGTATGTATATTTTCATAATCCTACCTGTGTAACTCAGTATCAATATTTTGCAGTATTATGGACTATTCATTTATTTAAAAGTGGAGTTTCTCCTTCATCGCCCAAGTTGTATGCACCCACAAATTGGAGGTACAGATAAATAGATTTCCCCCGTCTATCTGAGGGTTTCGTCTCAAAAAGTTGAGTCTGTCGTAACTTCTAGTGGAGCTGTTGCTACGAAAGGAACATGTTAGCAAGGATTGCCAAGCTAGTGATTTGAAAGAGCTTCCTGCCATTTGTATTCTGGTAAAATATTATAAAATTATATTAAGGTATTTGTGTGTATAAGTCCCAACATATTCTAAGGTGATTGGTTTATTTCAATAATGTATATATTTACAGACTGAAGAAGAAGCGATGGCACGTGCAATACAACAATCATTGTCCGATACACAACAATCTTCCAAACAAGGAAACCAAAGGTAATCATTGGTTAGTTCATAGTCATCTGACTTGGTTAGTCAATGAACTGAAATATATATAAGTGACTTGAATGCATTAAAATCTCATCCTTCCATTCAAATTATAATTAGTATTGTCATCACAACCATGACTGCCATTGCTATTATCCTTCTAGTATTGCCTGGACAGTTTTATATAAAAATTTACATCCTTATAATTATCATATCTGATTGTGTAAGAATCTGATATTAACTGTACATACACTACTTACATATAATCAGCTTTTTTCAAGATCATACAATATATTATTTATGTACACAAGGCTCACACAGGCATTGAAAGTCCTTGAACAGAATTGACAAAGTTATGGTCATTTATAGTTCCACAATCTGTATTTTAACTATAAAAGTGGTTGAAGCTTTGTTAAGGTGTAGGAATGTGGGCTTATGGTACCGAAACAGACTTGTGACTTGTTTTCAGGATTGGACATTTTGCCTCAGTAGAACCCCTGATTTGTGTTTGAGAATGATATGAATCATGTTATAGTTAATTCTATGGTGTGATTGTTTACAGTTTAAGCCAGGAAGAAGAAGATATGTTACTTGCTCAAGCTCTGGCAGCCAGTGAAGAGGAAGCGAGAAGACAATCCAATAGACAGGTAACATGTTCTATATCAACCTCAACCTCTCCTTTTATGTTGTCAGTGTTTCATTTTGGTTTTGAAAACTATAAGTCCCTTTCCATTGCAATTAGAAAATCAATAAGTCCCACTATGTAAAGATAAAGTATTTTTAAAATTTAATGAGACCCCAGCCAATTTTGTGAGTCGGCGACTCCGGATTCACTCCAAAATGAATCACTGTGTAGTATAATACGAGCAATGTCCACAAAGTTTGGACTCCATTTATATCAACAAAACTCTTAAGAGATTACATTTGACATATTATATGTTCCACCCAGATCATGGTTTGCATTCACACACACAGCCATGTGTAAATTTCAAATTATTTGCATGTTACAAATTACCAAGATATATTTATTTATTTATTATACCACATTTATATAGCCCTTTTTTCATGTATACACACGTTCAAAGATATGATTTGCTTAATTAACCAATGTGTAGATGAATTAGGTAATTGAAGAAGTCTCATGTCCGATTGAATGTAAATGCATGTAGGTTTGATAGTTGCGGTTCATAGGTAGGTTTGGTCACACAAAATCAAGTGATTACCATTTTGTATTAATGCACCAGTCAGTTGCATCCACGCCCCCCACCCCCCACCCCACTGCAACTCTTCCACAGCCCTACAGGGAACAGCTGATGGTAAAATCTCTAGTATTTCCCCAGCTGCTGACAACTAAATATTTCCCCGGGATATTGGTTTGGAGAAAACATTCTCAACATTCCCCGGCAGTGCGGGGGAAGCTGGAAGTTAAAAACATGGTCGTTTCCTTGGCTATCAACCGCCCATCCCCGGGGTGTGGGGTCATGGATGCAACATACAACATAAATATATAATATAAATATGACAGTAGATGATAGTTAAATTGTGGATGTATATTTCTATGACAGGGAGAAGTGATAGTTATTGGATGATAGAGGAGTGGTGATAGACAGACAGGATGTACATGTATAGTTTGATAAGCAGGATGTTACATAAATAGTTCTATAGTGAAAGTCTGACAGAAAGTATATCAAACATGTCTCTCTGCTATCGATGTGAAGATCTCATATACATTTCCCAAGTGCCTCTTTGTGTGTGGAAACAGTATTCATTCTGAAATCTGACATTATGTCAGTTTACAATATTGAGTCTTGTAGGATCTTTAGTTTTTTAGACTTATTAAGACAGTGGAGATTGCTGTTTGATATCAGTGAAAAATCACATGTGAGAAAGGTATACATATTCAAAATTATCCCTTACCAGAACAGACTCAAGTAAAAAGTGGAGGGCTGATAACTCTTGACTGTTCTCTTTGGAACTCATTGAAAAATAGGTAAAAATGTCTTGAAATTGTGAATGTAATTTACGATGGTGTTTTAAGTGAGGTGTGGATATTTAGGGTGAGACGGTAGTCTGTGATATTCTAGTGTAACTTTCTATCTTTGTAGAGACAACAACCACAGACATCATCAGAAAGTAAATCTAGCTGTCGACTATCCTGACCCGTGTGTGTGTAACAGCTTGTTATTGTATGTACTGTAAAACCTGGTATATTTATGGGACAAATATTTCCTGGAATTCAATCATATTAACCCCATCAACCCCCTTTATTGACTATTACTTCACACAAGTGTTTGTTTTACTGAATAAAAATCCCCATTATTGAGTTTTTGATTGATTTAGTTCATACTGATAAATTTAGGTTGATTGCAAAACAAGTTCAGTACAACTTCTATTAATCTCTCAATACCTCATTTATAATGCTATCCATTGCCTTGAAGGTATTTGAGAAGAGAAGCCTGTTTTCCTTTTATGCTGAATGTCACTAGTTTATGACTCCACAGAATTTCTATTTTCTTAAAAGTCACGAATGCTTATAGTCAAAAGTATATCAGATTTTACAGTAATGTTTTATTGTTTCTGTAAATAATCTCAATATGACTTTATTTCATCATGTTTTGTAAATGCTATTAATTTTGCGAATTATCATTTGACATTTTAGTTTTCCAATGTGTTGACATCTCCATTTAAGGAACTTATTGAATCTGGGGATTGAAATAAATATGAATTTCATGAATTCACCAGATCATCCCTTCACAAAAACTGTGAAAGAAAAGCCTTGCAAATAAAATGACTTATTATATTGGTATACAATATTTGATGTTTGTTATTTTAAATCAAGTGTATAAGGACTCGCATGAAGTCTTTCTTTACTGTCTTCCGGCCCCTTTGTTTGGTAGTTTGTTTTATAAAATTTTCGCTTTTTTCTTGATCAATTCTGAAACCTCTCTGCAGATTACTGGACTTTAAAGTGTGCCTATCTTTAGATTTCAGACCCTTTTTCGACTTGAATGCTCATAACGGGAATGCCTGTGTCTTATATATTGAGTGTAGTAAAATTTTAAATACTTTGATTTTGTCATTTTAGTTTGGTAACTTGTTTATATAATGCCGGTGTCATAAAATTTATGTTTGATGTAAAATGTTTGTGCTCTTTGTATACTCTGTTATTCATTATAAATGAATGTGTAGATGTTTTATTTTGTGCAATAGTGAAGTTTCTGTGCGGGTTTGTCTGTGTTTATAATCTGGTATTATTTACGTCTGGGAAAACTCCTTGTTTTAATCTTGTATGTATATGTATCTTGTGTTGTGATTTGTTTCATCTGGGATGGGATATATACATGTATGTGTCGGCCATTCATCCAATTTGTCTAAATTACAATGTCAAAGCAGTAATAACAGGATTCATTGATTCCATATTCTAAATTTTATGCTGTATTTATGGTTGATATGTATTTTATATTATGGTTATTTATGTATGATAAGTTGTCTTTAGGAAGAAGGCGTATTATATTGGTAAAGTCAGTAAAGACTTTAAAGTTTTAGTCAGGAAATTCACCTGAATTTTTATTTTGTATATGCTGTTGTACACCTCTGTGATTGACTTTGTTGGAAGCATGTTGTAACAAAGGTCAAAGTTAAATATCTTCTTTAAAACTTGGTTTTTATTGTAATTTAAGCATAAACAAACAAATTTAAGATGAATATACTGTAAAATCATTTAATTTCGTTGGGACGAAATTTCGTGGTTTTGTTAAAAAAGACATCTTCGTTGGCACTTGAATTTGTGGATTTTGAATTTCAGGTAACAAAACAAGGGTCAAAATCAATGTTCGTTGGGATTAAAGTTTGTGGTTGAAGTGAACCACGAAATTTAATCCCCCACAAAAATTAATGATTTTACAGTACTTGTTTCTTAAATATGTCTATGTATCTCCATGTACCTTTGTTTAAAAAAGTTAGTTTATAAACATGTGTGTTGAAAAAACAAACTTTCATATTTGGTGTTAAAATTGGAACATTATTCTCAATGCTAAATTTTCAATTGTGTAAAGAAAACTGAATCATTAGAAGCTTGTTGGATTTGTATTGCAAGGTCACATCAGAAAATGGAGGTTTAAAGCTTTACTTACCATATACTGTGGGGGTTTATGTACACATTGCTGGCTTAGAATGAGAAAGTAATAAATACAATAACAAGATTTTGAGAAAGCCAGAAATAACTGTCTGAAGGTTAATCTTTATTTATGGAAATTTTTTTTTTACTTCAGTTTGGTCATTTTGACCTTTTCTGATTTCAATGAAATGACCCATTTAAAGGACCTTGTGACGCAGATTTCAAAGATGTACAAGTCTTTATGACCTTCTCATTCTAAAACAGCGACTTACACATTTGTTGTTGTTTTTATCTCGTCATGTATATTCAGTATGCTGAATTTGACCTCATTTTAAAAATTATTAAATTTTTATCTATTTAAATTAAATTTGTTATTCAAGTTAGTTTGATTGTGTTGTTATTTTCTTATCCCATTATACAGGATCCATCTTGATTTCACAGGTATTATAACCATAACACACACATACAGGGTATGTTGACATCAATGTGCTTTATATATTCCCTGTTAGTCCTAGAGCCGAGGGCCATTTATTTACAATTATTGTCCAAAACTATAATTGATATCAATTGAAAGCTTATAGTGTCCGGTTTACGAAAATCCATTTCCTTAAAAAAATCTGCTTGGACTATGTACAGTGAATATTAGCTTGTTACATTCGCTGTGCATTCAGGGGGATTCCTGACTTATTAACATTGTCTGTGTGCATAATAAGGTACTTTGTGTCCCCCCATGATTCTGTGCTGAGGGTAAGGATGGATAGCAGAGTTTGTCTCTTTAAATAATTATGTGTTGGTACTGAGCCTAATTGATGATAATGTCAGGATGGCCATTGGTATAGCTTGGCGAATTTGACCTGATCTTGACATTTATGCATGAATACAAGATATTACGAGGTTCTTGCTTTAAGTATATCAATTTCCGCAAGCACATTGTGCAGTATCGGTATTTCAAATTTGTGTTTGTTTTACATCTTGAGCGTCTTCATGATACTCCCCGATTATGAAAACGCACAACCAGGGTTATAAATACAGACAATATATTGACTTAAATTATGCTAATTTAAAGGCCAGGGTTGTGTCAAATTCACCAAGCTATAGGCAATATTTGTCTTTGTGTCAAGGACCATTCCTAAATGATTATGTAGGCCATTGATATGATATATTCCTTGTGTGTAGAAAGTCTGGGAATATCGCAGAATGCACTGTCTTTCTGTCAACAATCACACAGGGAAACAATATAATGACCAGGGAATGTCCATAAGGAACAGACCAGTTTCACCAAGAATCAGTCATCCCTCAGATGACCACATACACAAGTTGGGGCATACACATAACAAAGAGTTCAACCATATTCATGATTTTTGATGTTTTAATATTCCTTGGAATGCAGGCAGCACAAAGTATTACATTTCAATATCAAATAACAGCATAGAGTATCAGTATAAGCAATGGTACCAAAATACAAAACTTGCAATTTACAATACATGCAATATCTAACAGCAATAGCATACAAACAATCAACAAGCAGTCTGCATCAACCAATCAACAGGCAGTCAGAGGTGACAAATTTACATGTAGTAAATATCAACAGGTAGTCCAAGGTCACCAATTTACAGGTAATCAACCAATCAATGGACAGTCTAAATCAACCAATCCATGAGCAACAAGTAATTAGGAATTGCAAGCAAAACTGAAGTCCCCTGTCTTGTTTCCAGGTTGTCAATGTTTCAGTTGCCATGGTAACTACAATTTTGTGTGAAATAAAAAAATAATTAGACGTACATAATCTCCTTATTAGTCCCTATCTACATACTGAGTTTCATAAACCTAGCATGAAAACTGTTAAGGTAGGATTAAGATTTTCTTGGCGGAAGAAGGGCAAACCTATAGTTGCCTCTAGTTGACGACCGGTAGGGGCCTAATAAAAGAGCGTCAAGTACATTTTAATTCATATAATCAAATATATCATTTCATAAATACAAACATATACAGTGGAGCAATGAATTCCAACTGAGTCAGTTAACTGAGGTAAAAGCAAATATACATTAACATTACTTTAAAATGGAACAAAAATTACAACCCAGTCATTTGCACATGTTTATTTCTCGAACATAGAAATGCAGGGAGTAGAACCCTTGGTAACAATATCTTTACCAGTAACTTAATGTCTAAATTTGCAATGAATGACATTTCGAGGGTTGCCTGCAAGACTGTAGTAAGTCCTTCTTTACTACTATGTAGTTACTACAGTTTTCCAGGCAACTCTCCATTTATAAATATCAGGCACATAGTCAACAATATATTCATGTAAATGTACAGTGAAACCTGCGTTAGATATCACCTGAATTAAACATCCAACATATCCAGCGATACTACTTCACAAGCAGCTAAATCATATAAGCCATATACTAGTACAAGAGCATACCCTTCATTACACACTATGTCATACATATATACAATACATACATGTATATACACTGTATATAGAACATCAATTATATACACTGCCAACCAAAAATAAGTATACAGAGGTTATTTCCCCATTTACTCCTCTGTAATAACACTATTTGCAGAACAGAGAAGCAACAATGTTTTTGAAGACCAGAAATATTTTTTGTTTATCAAGTGTACAGACCACACAATAATTGGTACCCTAGATGTGAAATACTAAGTTTCTTTGGCTGGCTTTAAAGGTAACTTTGTCATAAAAGACAGAAATTCAGTCCTTTGGACCCCATGGTTATTTTGATTCAGAGAATTTTCATCTTCATTCCATTAAATTTTTTACTAGTTTTGTTTACATAGTTTCAGAAATTCCTATTTTTGTGACCAACTGACAAACAGATATGGAGTAAGTTAACCAATTATAATTCTGCATCTGTCAAAAACTGTATACTTATTTTTGGTGGGCACTATATATACACTATAATGATCTTGATCCATGAACTATAATGCATAGGTAACATACTGAGTATTATATGATCATATACACATTTAATGATTAAACATCTCGCACCATAACACTTGTAAAAGAAACACTTAAAACAACAAATTTCATACTTAAATGTGGTAAGTAAGTTTTGCGAACATTTGTCACAATTTTCAGGGGTGCAGTCAACTACATACAAATCCAGTACTATATTAATCATTGATTTGTCAATAAAATTAATATAATGATCATAATAGCGAGCGTTCAAACATGATTGATTGATTGATTGATTGAGTGATTGATTGATTGCTGAAAATGATCTCATAGAACAAATGAATGATGTACCTTTTGGCATTTTTTTAAGGTATTTTTACTGGGTAGTTGGGATATTTTACCAACATGGTACACAGACAGGAAAACTGCTTTTCTCTCAACCAGGGATAATGGACGGACACAGGACACATTATAATGTCTCAAGTTGTTTGACACAAATCCAGATTTACCCTTTATATCAACATGGAAGCACAAAATATTGATGATTGTATTAATAATACATTACATCTTGAATGAGGTGTAAATTAATGGTATCTGATTCTTTATATACAGAATTATTGGTGAAATCAATGACTGTTTGCCCGAAGTACATGTCATTGAACAAAACAAGACCCAGAACATTTCAATAACAATATATCCTCCACAAGTGCTACAACTTCTAAAGGCATTTGATATTAATTAATTCATAACTTTAGTTGAATGGTTACTGTACATTTTTTGGCAAATATAGAATGTTGATTCTTAAGTGTCTGAAACCATAGGAATTCACTCCTAGAATTTGGACACATAAATAGATAGGCAGAATATAACTCAACAGATCACCTACTGAGGACAAAATGGACATAAAACTTTGCAACATGACGTGATTGATTTGTGCGAATAAGGTGGCATCTAGCACGTGACCTGACATACATTACAGGACACGAAACATAGAACTTGAATTTTCTCCTAACCGGGGCAAACGGTTTTGGTCTTTCAAAACTCGAAAATCCCAATTCAGTCGGGTAAATTGGAAAGCCTGAACTTCCATGGAAACTTGAGAAATGAAACCAAGGCGAGTAACAATACGGAAGAACAACTTCTATCTCTGATAAACCAACAGTCATATAAATAACCATGACCTTGAACCATGACTGTAACATCCAATCAAATGCTGTCATATTCATAACTTTTACTCTTGGTTGAAGATACAGACAGTATTAAATAGCTGTTGATTTAAAGAATAGGATTTCCATTACTATGGTAAAAATCAAAATAAACCTGACAGATCAGTGGTAAACAAAAGTTAAACAAAAATATAACAACCTAAGATTGCAATCAACGGCATAAATAAAGCAAAAACAATGGCAAGCTTTCAGCAGACATAAATATAAAATTATATTAGAATTTAATATATAAACAAACGATAAATTAGTATAGTGAAACCCCATGAAGCCGGTGTATCCACGGTACCGGTGTATGTAATTTTCTCATGAAATTGTAGATTTTTTTCTCGTGACATTGCCTGCAGGGTTGTTTACAATAACTGACGAGTAAATTAAATAAATAAATACGAAATGGACCAATTTCTGAATGAAATCACAACAAAAACTTACACCATGCCTTCACTACAAGTAAATCCTTATTTAATCGGCAATGTTTGACATGCATGTATTCAATGCTCGCTTGTTTATTTATCAAACATAATTTTGACAGCTATGACGTCATCCATTGATAAAAAGGGTCGTGTGCAACTTTTGGCGGGAAAAAATCAACTTGTCAACAAACTGGACCAAATTTACTTGGAAAAAGTTATTGTTGCACCGGATAGATGGGGTTATTTCCCTTTCCCGAAATTTTACATGGTGTTTGTTTACATGTATTTTTTCCGATTACAAAGGTCATTTGATGTGATTTTGCAGCTTTATTAAAGATTAAAGGTCATTTTAGCAGTTTCCAACAAAATATGTGTCGAGGAGTTAGTGATTGATATTTATTTTGTCGATTTCGTTTGATGCACCGGCTACATGAGGTTCAAGGCTACAAAAAAGACTAAAACAAGATGTTTGTAAATTTGTGAATATCCCCATGGCAGCACAAGAGTCTGAAACAGAATAGGTCACAGTGACCTTGACCTACTGACATCATTAGGGGTCACTGTTGCAGGCCCACCTCTATATGAAGTTTGAGGGCAAAGCGAGTTAAGAGTTAGAGTTAATGAATTGAAATAATTTGGTCTACCAACCGACAGACAGACTGACATGTGCAAAAAAAATAACCATGTCATCAAAAATGGGGATATAATAAAATTATAAATGCAGAAATTAAGTGAGATTTCTATACATGTTACCATAGTAACGCCTTTACATGCCCCATCATTATACAAATGATAATATTACCGATTATTTTACAATAGCATGTTTGGAGATTGTGTATTTCATTCAGCAGTCTTTAATCAGGAAACTGTGGGTAAATGAATTATGTGTTTATGGAGTACAGCATTAAATATCATTACAGTTAATCAACATGTACAGTACATGCATAATAATTATGGTTTGTTACATTGCATAAAACATGGGATACTTACATATAGTAATACATGTATCAAATATTATTCTATTAGATGAATAAAACTATCAACAACAAAAAAGTTAAAATCAAGCAATGCAGCCCCAAAAGCTATATCCGAACCATCTTTTTGAAAATAATATGTGTATTTAATGAAATTATTTCATGTATACATAAAAATGTCCTTGTAAGTCTCTTCAGGGGCTATGTTAAAGAGAGGTACAATTTTGGTCCAATAGTTTGCATAAAATTCTGGTACATTTAGTTTGCATAGCAAACAATTTCCAAACACTGAAAAAATATGATATAAATTATTATAATATTTTGCATAGAATATATGTTTTATGTAAAAATTAAAAAAAGTTTCTGACAGACAGACAGAGGAGCAAATTAAGCTTTAAGCACTCAAATCAATCATTCACTTGTTCTGTACATGTATGTATTTATTACATTTGCAGTATCACATGTAAAGTTGCATACATAAGCGTTCAGACAATTATTACAAGAAACTTGCTGTAGGCTATACCCCTGATAACCCATTAAAATAAGGGACAGTATTCTTTCGATCACTTAAAATTAGGGAACAAAAAACTTTATGTTTCCATAGAATATATCTGATATCCCCTAAATGTCAGTACACAAAACATAGTTAACATACCAAAAGTAACAGCTCCATAGCACACTACAGGCGTATACCATACACCCTGTAAAGACCCTTATCACTGTAAAATCATTAATTTTCATGGGGGATTAAATTTTGTGGATTTCATGGTTCACCTTTAGCCACAATATCAAATCCCATTGAACGATAATTAAGACCATTGTACCAATAACCTTAAATGCAAAATCCCAACGAAATGGTCTTTTTTACCGAAACCACGACATTTCGTCCCATCGAAATTAAATTATTTTACAGTATTAGGGAACAAAACTACCATGAATATGTCTGTGTAATAACATACATGTAAGTGTCAAACTATCAAACATTTCATTATGTACATGTATATATAATAATGATTGAAGCAAATAACATCTCTTTGGCAGGTGTGGTAATGTTCAAATGTACAAAATAATATCATCAACAAAGTGGTGAACAGTAAACTTATTCTGCTGTACTTTGCTTATTGTATACTTCAATTTCGCCCTTGTGACAGTATTTTTGACATATCCACTGGCTTAGAATGAGATGGTTTTAACTACAAAATCGATATTTTTAGAAAACAAAATAAAACTGTCTGAAAATCTTTACTGATGGTTAATTAAGCTCTTTCAAATTCATTTTGGACAACATGACAAGTTGCGATTTTCATTAAAATAGGCTCATAAGAAGCGCCCTGTGATGCTGATTTTAAATATGTATCAGTCTTATAAGGTCGTAAGTACTACTTATTATAAGGTCGATAGTACTACTTACGCCCTTCTCATACTAAGCCAGCGATATGTAGCATTATATCAGAAGTCTGTAAATAATCTAGTAAATTGTAATTTATTATAAGTGGCAATAGTGACTTCAAATTACTAGATATGCATCCATATAGCCTTTAAATTACTACATAAAACACTGTTTATCTAGTAATTTGAAATCAAACACTGTTAATCTAGTAATTTGAAATCAAACACTGTTTATCTAGTAATTTGAAATCAAATATTGTTAATCTAGTAATTTGAAATCAAATATTGTTTATCTAGTAACTTGAGGTATAGTAATAACATACTAACACAATGCTAACCTGAAGCAGATATGTATGATTATAAATGAATGATTTTTGTTTTCTCATGATTCAAAAACATAAACAAATTACATTAAATTTTGATAAAATGATATGAATTTACATTGAATGCAAATATTGCACAGTTATTATACAAATTATAAATAAAACTACTGGCTTTTAAATACATGTGTGGATAATTTGACAACCAACAGTTTTTCATGACATCACAACTCAAAATTCATAATAACAGTCACACAAGGGCAACAACTGTGCATCAAGTAATCAAACCAATTTGTAACAGCAGCAAAATTAAGCTCATTTTATGAGCAACATATTTAGCAATGGCTGCTCGATTTGTTATATAAATCAACTCCAATGTCACATAAAGCCACAGTGTAAATAAGCACCAGTTGGAGATTATAAGCCCTATTATTAATTATGAAACTTTTCTGTATTCAACCTACAAGGTGTGATATAGTCATGTGACTAACTTCATTCAGAAATCAGGTGTCCCATGCCTAAGTAAAACGCTACATAGCGCTTTCTATGGGAGGAAATCCAGGTCTTTAAAATTTATTTGAACGGGAGATTAAACTGAATGAAGGCGCTTGGTAGCGCTTTGCTTATGCAACGGACACCGATTATTGCAGTTGCAATGAAAACAGCGATAAAACCCAGGTAATCCAAAAGTTAAGGAGCTACCAAATGTATTTTTGCTTTCAGAGAATATTAAAGGCCATTAATCACTTGCAGCCCATGAGAACCAACACATCACCAAGGCTACATGTATACAAAATGATAGATGAACAATTAGAATTATTGATGAATATGTAAAATATGTATTAAATAAATGGATGGGTAATGAGTGTGTTTAATGTCTCATATACAATGAATACAGATACAAGCTTTATAAGCCATATACAACATTAGTATACCGATTACGTAATATCAAAAGTTAACTTCTCAATATATTATCCGTATGACCCCAAGTCCCCTTTTCTTATACAAAATTCATATTTTTAACACACCAAAGCTCCTTCAAACAATTTGAAGGGCAGGTCAGACTTATAAACTTTTATTTTTTTTTTTATAAAAAAAATGTATACAATTAAATTACGACTTTTTAAAACATTCAACATTTACAAATAGAAAGACTTTGAATTATTGCAATGTATTGTAACTTTATCACGGGATTCAACCAATCAAACTTCTGTATGGTCGTTAGGTTTAAATATATGAGCATTGGAAATGACACGAGTTTGTCCCGCTGATGTGGACATCACTGTTATGGTTCCTGAAGGAGTGGGCGGGGGCGACGTGCGTTTCCGTCTATGTCGGATAAATATCACTAGAATAAATATTCCAATAAGCAGCAGAATTCCGACACTAATTAATACTGCTAACAATGGAGTCTTTCCTTGATCACTCTCTGACACTTTGTCTGAATGAAACGTCTCATTGGTGATGGCTTTACCATCAAAGTCTAGTAGTAACGGCGCCATATTAGTACCTATCTCACCGTTACCCACTTTGGAAACATCAGCCAGCGATCTCTGTACGATATTATGAATACTCCGTTTCTGTATATTATTACTGTTCCTGGATCTAATTGCATAGATTGTATGAAGATACCATTGTTTGCCACTGTCCACCTGCAAATATCATGTAATACAAAGAGGTTTATACTCTTATCTTAAGTATGGTTCAGAGCCCTGGTCAAGGCTTGAGAAATTTCACTGAAATTCTATAAATGTTAGTAAACAGTAAATAGTATGGACAAATAAATTAGAATAAAATTGCCATGGGCACAGTCAAACACATTTAAGGATTAACATGTCAGAGACATGCATAACATGACTGCATACAACTTTAATGAGTCTTGTGAATTTTCAATTTGTATGTATCCCTGACGAAGACTTGAATTAAAGTCGAAATGTTGGATGAGCTAAACTGAAGTTTGTCTTGTATTTTATTGTACGTGAGTTTTGATTGAAATAACCCTACGTTTACAGAGAAAACATCAAAGGGCAACAACTCCCTGAAAATGATCCAACCGTTTTAAATTGTGGGCACTATATGCACAACTAGGCTTAATGAATCCTGTTGGTGAATAAAAGCCACAGGGCGAATACAGTTAATCTCAACACAAAATCTATCTTCCTTACATTGAAGTGTTATTGTAAATATTGTGCCTCTGTAAAACTGGGGCCTTATTCACCAACACTGTAAGTCTAAAACTCAGACTTTATAATGCCTCATGTTCTATTCATTCTCATGTTGTTATAGATGTACCGATTTTGATATAAATGGGTATACATGTTCATTGGGTAACAACAAATAATGAGATAAATTTTCACAAGGTTAAATCTTATTGCAAAGAAATTGCTGCGATTATAAATATTGTCAATCTTAAGCCTAAGTTTGCGTTTCAATCTTACAATGTTGTTGAATAAGGTCCCTGGCCCCTTATCTCCCTGAACTTTATACTTACTTGAAACAGTGGTTTGGAATCAAATGAGAATCCATCAACACCAGGTTGATTCACCAGATCTATGGCAGATTCATCATCCCGGGCTAACATTGCATTAAATGGTATTCCTTTGTAACTTAAATCCACTGTAAATGGTGCCTCACCATCCTGAGAAATAAGAAATCATAAAATATAAGATTAGATAAAACTCTCTTACAGAATTAAGTGGCCCTCTCTAAAGACCCAACCTCCATTTCATTTATTTACCTTAAAATGATACTTCCATTTCAAACTTGCTACCGCAGCAACATCCAATTCATTTTATTTTAAAAAGTATGCATCAAATTCACATTTGCAAGAACAACAACAGGACGTTAATACTCTGGAGCTGGAATATAAACCTTTATTCCAAAATATTCTACGTAATTCTGATTAGTGATGAGCTGGAATATGAAATCACATATGCAGCTTTCTAGAGCAAACATCCAGAATAACCTCCCTTGATTAGATGTCCATTATAGTGTTGTCTCCCTTCTTTTTAGAATCATCTCCCTTGATTAGATGTCAATATCTGTTATTGAGTTGTCTCCCTTTTTTAATCATTATTATAAACTAATAAAAGTATTGCAATGGAAAAAGGGCCATAAACTGACAATCATGTCTATGATGTAAGGGGTTAAATTCTACTTACCACTATTCTATATACAGTATCCAAGTTATCAGAATCGCCGACACATCCAAATTCTCCGTTATCGGGGTCATATCTTGGAATGTAACCGTCTTTACCCGAACATAAGAACACTTTATCAATGTTGAGAATAAACTGGTTGCCTAGCGACTGGACTGGATCTACATTAATTCTACCATATATTGTGTCACCTGGAATACAAGTCACAGTCTGGTAAGTAAAACATCATAGCATACAGTCATATACTGTAAAAACATTTAATTTAGTTTTGGTAAAGACCATTTTGATGGGACCTTAGTTCATGGATTTCCCATTTCAGTTAAAAAATATGAGGGTCAAAAAAATAGTTTGATGAGATTTAATTTCGTGGTTGCAGGTGATAATTTTACAGTAATCTCCTCATTAATAAATGTCTGCACAGTGGATTTTAATAGTAATGAAGTTACACAATTATAACATTTTCAATAAGTCTAAAAACGCTTGTACTCCAAATGTATTTTATCTTCATAAAACTATTATATAAATAAAAACATGCACTGAAAAACAAATATAATGTAGTCAAGTCTGTCATGAGGTAGGATAGGAAATCAGTTGAATATGACAATTCCCCTACATAAGCCCTCACTCAACCCTTTACCCAAACTCATGTCAGCAGTCAGAAGCCTGCTCACTCCTGTCAAACCCTGGGTAAAACCACAGGAAACTGTATCGTTGAAAACCCCAATTTTTTTTTGAAAATTTATGTTTTTCTATAAATAAATATCAATTTTCAAAAAAAAATTTGTTTTCAACGATACAGTTACCTGTGGGTAAAACTTGGATTGATGAGTAACCCATCATACATTACCTGGAGCAAATGCTGTATCTTCTTCACGAAGAGCTAACCCTTGTAGACTCTCAGACAACCACAGCTGCTTCTTACGTACCAACTGGAACTCTGTATTCAAACTAAACTTTGTAGCAACAGGGTCACTGATTTGTTGAAATCTGATTGGAAGGTCAAAGGTCATGGGGTTACCATAGGAACATTGTGGTTGCAGTGAATAACTCTGGGTCAAGGTCGCGAAACATGGAATCAGGAGCACCTTGTAATCACCGGAGAAATCTTGTCTCTGTAAAATAGTAAACATGCATATTGTGAAAAAAAGATCCAATTGTGCTTTTAGAATATAACACATAAAACCACAAATTAACAAATATATATTATTGAAAAACTGTCAATACATAATATATCAATTCTTCCCATTTTCAATCATGAAGCTTTGAAATGTCACTGCTGTATGGTGTCTCCTCATCACCAGTAGGCCCTATGGTGTTTACTCTGATGCCGTTGGTACTAAATTTGGTAAGTATATTTATATTCTTGTGGAAATGAGACTAATTGCTTAACAAAGCTTGCCTGAAAACTATTTTTAATTTTGAGATGGTCATCATCATAAACTGAAGCGGTATTCAGTTAAAGTTTTACTGAAGTAAAATACATGATGGACTTACTGCTTCCAGAGAGATAAATTCCCACAATTGTTCCGACTGATCGTATGAAGGATCACTACGTAGGAGACGTAGTTTGATATCCAGACTCGGGTCATCCAGTGACTTCACCATGGATACCAGGTTACCACCTGTAATATGATAAACAATATAATATACACTCAGGGGTTCTACAATGGTGTAATTCCAAATCCTGAAAACGAGTCGTAAATACGTTTCGGGTGCCATATGAACAAATCTCAACACCTTAACATTGTTTTATTGTTAAAATATAGTTTATGGAACAACAAATGACCAGAACTTGGTCAATTCTTTTACTTTTTTCACCAAATAACTTTTATTTTGTTCACAAAGGACATTCTTTCTAATGCAGCAAATCCGGATTTCCGATTCATTCCGGAATTGTAGGGCTACTGTACACTACCCCAGTATCCGGAACTGACATCATATACACACCTGAATCAAACAGTCACCCTAACCTCGAAGCCCGAAGTCACTGGCCAATCTGGCAGGTAACCAAGATTCACCAAGCAATTAAAACTGGTTCAGCTGAATGCGAACATATGAACAGCCACTTGCTTACAACAGTCAATATCAATTTATCCAAATCTGCCATATTTATATTACAGAAATACACCTGTACTAAACAATCACAAGCTTTTACCAGGCATTCAATGAAAAATGCAATAATTTCCATGTCCCTTTTTCAAATAAAGATAACAATAATTAAGCAAAGAACTGATGAAGGTCTACTATACTAACCAGGTGAATGTTGTAGGAATTGTCCTCTATAGTTGGATACTGTTCTAAAACTGACCACTAATCTACCGTCTTCCTTTACTCTCATACTGACCGGGTACAACCGTGCTGTAAACATCAATATGTTATATATTCACTTAATCTGGTGTTGTTCATTAATCCTCATAGTTATATTAAATTTCAGGTGTTTATTGTTTTAAATTCACTTCTGAAAACTATAACTTAAGAAAATTGTAGAAATTAGGAAATTGTAAGAATAACATCACTGTTATAAGATAAGCATTGATGCAATATCAAACAATGACAAATAGAAAGGAAGTTTGAACTTATTTCTACACATTAGCCTGTATATTTTCCCATAATAAAAACACCTTTTTGACCAGTATTCAGTATCATTAAGACCCGTGTGCTAAGGGAGATTACTATGACCATTGACTACCCTTTTATATTGTGATGACAGATTTTAACATCGCTCAAAAAAGAGGATATTCTGAATATATGATCATGACCTGCAGGGGGCATTGATTGTATAATATTACCTGCCAATAATACTCAAAAGAGGCATTTGGCAGTGTATGTAGATAGATAGATACCTTGTACTTCTGAATCTTTGATGTGTGCACTGATACCGTCCTGCCACAGTATTGCTGTGTTATATACAAACTTCAGCCTGAGTTCCGTCCTCTGATCAAAGTTCCGCCATACATGTGACTGTAATGTCGGGTAATATACGTATGATACAAACAATGGTACCTTCAGTGATACATACGACTGCTTGATGTTCATTACCTGAAAATACATGTAAATCTATAAGTCTCAACTCTATGGGTTATCAAATACTGTAAAATTATTAAATTAAAACCCAACAAACAATAATGTGGCCATTGTTTTTATTACATAATTTGCAAAATCCACAAATTGATGTTCCATCGAAATGGTATTTTTTACCAAAACCACGAAATTTCGTCCCATCGAAATTAAATGATTTTACAGTATTATTGAAAATAAAAATCTAAATTTTAACAAGATCACCACATATGGTAGTTTTTGTTTATCATAGTGTCACCCCCATTGAAAGGGCCCGTCAATTTGATTTATTAGACACCAATCTTTCCTGCATAGAGTACCTCTCGAATCTTTTCTCGTATTGCTGGACAAACCAGTGTTTAGTCATCACCTCAATTAAGCAATCACTTCACCAATATTACGGTAACAGTTTAGTTTAATTCAATATTAGAATATACTAAGGGAAAATATGTAGCTCCAATAATTAAGTAAAATTACAATTGTATAAATAAATATATGAATTTCATACAAGTTGGATTTAGATATCCAATAACAAAGTACAATCATGCACTACATAATTATACAAAGTACAGTCAAACATGTGTAAGGACCACCCATGTGAACAGCAGAAGTATGGACAGTACAAGAGGTCTGTCTTCATAGCTATCAGTGAAATTGTCTAATTAGAGAAATAATTAGTTTTTGTATATTGCATCACTTCCGAATCAGTGGTCTTTGTTTGTAGGTGGCCTTCGTTAAAAACAAGTTTGAGTGTACTATCACAACATAAATACAAAACTTGTGAATCTCTATTATTCCTATCATGCAAAAAGTATGGGAAATCACAGAAAATATCACAAAGTACAACGAAAATAGAAGGAAAACATAGAATTTCAGTAAAATATAGAATTATAACAGTTATCTCCAATATATGGGAAAGAGAAAATCAAGTTATCACACTAGGTATACAGATTAACATAATCATTATTATTAACACATTATCTACAGTCTCTATGACAAAGTTTACCAAAATATTTAAGGCTCTTGAAACTGAAATTTAACCCATTAATTCCATAGAAACTGACTTTATGAAGATTAATTCATGCCCCCTCTTACATAACAAATAGTGTAGTAGTTCTCCAAACAGATTCTTTCAGAAGAGTCATGCAGACAATAATGGTAAAAGTGGAAGATAATTGACAATTCTGGTAAACTCTGACACAGGTCTAAAATCAAACATACATAGGGTCTACAGATAAACTTGCTTTGAATTATTATCACTGATCATGAGAACAATGTGGTATAAAAGGTTCTGTTGTCCTAATTTGAAAACAAGCTATTTCGTTCATGTGATTATTATATCCCAATACAGTTTAATCTGGCACAAAAATAGCCCAATTACAAGAGCAGTAACTCCCATGTCTAGAAGGACACATACGGAAATCACATCTCACATAATGTGCATGAAGTTTCTTTGAAATCACTTCAAAGGTACGAAAGTTTTTTGAAAATGATGGACAGATCAACTAGATGAGGGGGGAAGTATAATAAATTTGAGGTTATATTCGACCACATCCCTGTTCTTTCAATGCAAGTTAGACTTGAGTAAAATACGGATAGCATGCATGAACAACAACAAAAGGGAAAAAATAAATAACACCAACTTTTGTTGAGTTTCTTTTAAACTGAAAATCAGTAAGTACAATTAGCTTTAAGACTTCTTCTAGAACTGAAATCACCAAACATGTTAAAATAGCTGTAATTATCCCCTTTTTATCTTAATTTTTTGATATACACTTTATATCATTTTTAAAAATTGGCAAAATGTTACATCTTGTGTTTAAATTTGAGATTTCATTTTTTTTTTTGCTTTAATGCAAGAGATTTCTTAAGTGCACAGATTATTCAATTGAGTAGTACTAAATAAAGAACAGACAAAATTATATGCCGTCAAATCATTGTATTGGTTGCATTCACTCTAACATAAAAATCAACTTCTTTATACTTAATTCTCATTCTATCATTCTTTCTATGTTTGAAAGCGCACTCAATTGCCTTTTTAGCAAAATCAATGAATTTAAAACTCCAGAAAAACCATAAAAATTCAAAGCTTTTTAAAATAAATGCATATCAAGATTTTTCAATAATAATAATTCTATTGAAACACTCTCGACTCTAGGAAAGAGTTGAAAAAGTTAAAGAGATTTTTATCATTAAAAAATACTGGATTTTGGCTTCTTTCAATTCCCAGTTACATATAAAAGACAGGACAGCATTTTATTAAACACTTCCACAACAAACATGCTAAGGTGAGACTATTAAATCAAACAAAAAGTCATACAAGTAATTTATACAATTTCATGATTCACAACCAAAAGTGTAAGTGATAAATATTCACAATTTCATCAGTACATACCTGTGCATCAGTCTGTACGATGCCCATACACGGCCTTACAAGTTCCGACATATCAAAGTAAGCCACAAATGTCCACACACAAGATTCCAAATCTAAATTCCTGAATAACATAGAAATACACAACATACTAGTTATATGTCCATAGTAAACCAACATTTGGATTCTCCAAAGAACACAAACAAACAAAAAGTTATTTATAACAAAGAAACATGTCAACAATACATGTATGTGCGTCACGTGAATTATCTCAGGATGGCATGATCGTCTCATGGGAACACTTTACTTCATAGATACAGTAAAACTTTGTTAAGACGAGCATCGATATTACGAGCACTCGGCTTATTTCGAGCAAATTTCAAAGTCCCGGCGAATTTGCTAGATATATGTTTTATACTTATATCACACCGCTATGTTGAGCTCCCAGTTTATTTCAATCATTTGGCTTGTCCCGATTAATCCTCAAGACAACTAGGTTTTACTGTACATCATTTCACATTTTGGCATTCATTGATCCATCCATACAGATATCGTGTCCAGCACAAAATCAACGTCTTCCCCCACTATATGCTGGGAGAAAACATTATCATTTTTATAGCAGATATAATTTTATAAACTTACTTGTAAAATCTGAGTGTAGATTCAGGACGTAGTTTACTATCAAACTCATAGGGTTCAGCATCACCTATATACTCAGACTTCCGTGTTTTGTTTGTGATAAAGCCATATTTGGTACGTGTTTCATGTATGTCTAGGAGATTGGAGCACGGATGTTCGTGTCTGAAAGCATCAGCACTGAGAGCTAACCAGAAGTTGGATAATCTTCTAGTTGAGATGACTGGTAGTACACCATCTGTATGTGGAGCTTGTATACTTAGTTGTACCATGTTTGCATGTTCTTTATCCTCTGTTCCTGAAACACCAGTTTACAAAATTTAATACTAAACAGTAATTAACAAAATTGAACACAAAGTTAAGTTTGGTATAAATTCGAACAATGATTAATATTAAAGAAATAGGGCAGACAAAACATATGAATAAGAAAGGCTTCAATTTTACTTCATGACAATTGATTGAAGCTTTATATTAATGTAGTACTAATATGCTGCTTATTACAAAGCAGAAGCCTTATATGATTTAAGTGTTAGTTCAATGGTTGCATGCAATTTTAGTCTACATATAAAGAACTCTCCCAGATCACAGGATATGTTCTAAGGCCACTTTAGGTGCACTTTATTAATACAACAAATAGCGAGAAAATCATTGCACCATGTAGTATGAACTTACCAGTGTAGCGTAATTTAGCAGTAAATGGTTCCGCACCGACAGCTTGCTTCCTTCTAGGTGGACACATTCCTGTCTCATCTACCGTAATTATAGAACTACCAACTTCCCGTCCTGGTTCCCCAGCTGTGTTCACAGCTCTAGCATAACACTGTACCTGGCTCCCTGCATTATAATATACAAACATTTACTACATTTTACAGAAATAAAGAAATATCAAATACGTGGATAATAGGTTCAACTGATTATAAAGCAATCAACAAGAAACCAACCGTCTTTGACCAGAACACCACAACAACCTTGAGCTTTGAACACAACTGTGACCTTGACCTTTGCACACCATTGCAACCTTGACCTTTGAACACAACTGCGACCTTGACCTTTGAACACAACTGTGACCTTGACATCAATAAGGGTGATATAAAGATCTTGACTATCAAAAGTACCAACAACGACAATGTATGGACATAGATCACAATCATTGAAGATTTTGATAGACCAAGGTAGGTGATATTGATAGACCAAGGTAGGTGATATTGATAGACCAAGGTAGGTGGTATTGATAGACCAAGGTAGGTGGTATTGATAGACCAAGGTAGGTGGTATTGATAGACCAAGGTAGGTGGTATTGATAGACCAAGGTAGGTGGTATTGATAGACCAAGGTAGGTGGTATTGATAGACCAAGGTAGGTGGTATTGATAGACCAAGGTAGGTGATATTGGCCAATTATTTTCTACACCTCATTTGTGATGGTATCCTTCACAACAAGAATATTTTTTTATCAAAATACAAAAACAAAAAGTAAAACATGACAAAATTCCAAATGAATAATAGATATAACACCTCTGGTAAAGTAGATGCTGTCCAGTGTTATATAGCGAGCTTTGGTGAACACCGTGTTGGTTTCTAGATCCCTAATGTACCCGTAGACCCCGTTCTCATCTCGCGGTGATCCCACACGCCACCGGAACTTTGTCAGCGAATCATCAATACCTGAATCCTTACACATTCTCTTCACATCTTCATATTTTGGATGCTTCCGGTTACACGGCTAAAATATATTGTACATACAGTCATTGATGAACTTGGAAATTGCTTTCAAAATACTGAATACATTACTATTATGATTATGCAATGGATGGGCTGCATATTAAAAAGATCAGAAATTGTCATGTTTTATGTTTGCTTGTCTTTCCATAAGTAAAGTGCATCTTCTTTCGGACAGTTTGTTCTTGTTTTCTCAAAATATTAATTTTTAAGCTTGTCATTCTAAGCCAGGGAATTAATAAATAAACTTGTATACATCGGTAACTAATAAAATATTTATAGACTGAGCATCCAATGTTCACATATGAGAAGGCATTGCCCTTTATTTAAAAGAAACACTATTTCACATCCATTCACCATTTCTTTACATAGCCTACATCATGTCAACTTCAACTATTAATCATTTTTATATCTATTGAATGCACTTCTTAAATATTTGACAGTTTAATTCACACCTTTGACTTTGTATTGTACATTAATCAATCACCTCATTGCTATGGTAGGGCATTTCTATGCAACCCGCTGAACTAATTACTGTTGATCTGATATCATGTTAACACATTCTGAGAGATCATCATATCCATGATAACATACATGTACATGTCACTGGCTTAGAATGAGAAGGTCATTAGTACTACTTACGACCTTATAAGACTGATACGTATTTGAAATCTGCTTAACAAGGCCCTCCTTATGAACCTATTTTCATAAAAATCGAAACTTGTAATGTTGACCAAACTGAAGTCCAAAGAGTTGGTTTGTCTGTAAGTAAAGAGTAGTTTTCAGACAGTTTTTGCTCTTTTTATTAAAATACTGATTTTGTAGTTACGACCTTCTTATTCTAATCCAGTGATGTATTTTATAAGTTTCACATATTAGAAGTCTCATGTTATTACTTACAGAGATGCAGATTAAGGGATATCCGTTGATTGGTCGTACATTCATTGCTTCCTCCACTCGGTCGTAATCTCTAAGGGACACAATAAGGGGCTGTACGGGGAAGATGACATCCGCTAGTTGACTGTTCTCCTCGATGTACACTGTAGCACGACTATTATACTGTAACAATCAAACAATATCAATCAGAACTGACATAGGATGGATCATCAAAGTATGTGTGATACTTGCTATATCATGGAAACAAATGGTGAAATTACTAACAAAATTTGTCGAGTGACATTGCAAACTTAACTATCCTTTCATCAGCAAATTTTCATAAATATTCCTCCTATAATAGATCCAGCAAAATGAAAACACCATTGCTTATAAACTTAACAAGATGATTAACATTCATAAAATTTAAATCTAATGTACTGAATCATAGAAATATTTGCAAACATTTTTAAAAAAGTTTTTTTTCCGTCTTTTTTTTTCTTTTTTTCAAAACGTTGAGATTTGACATAATGACATAACCTACAGTTTCAGCACCCCAAAAGTATCAGTTAGTATGTGACTATGTGTACGTACATGTACTTGTGCGACCATCTGTAGATCCTGGGAGAGATGTACAGAGAAACTTTCACTATTCTCACTCTTATTGTCATAGTTGATCTCAATCTCAACATTAATCCTGTCAACACCCGGTGTGAATCTCAACACTGAAATAAGGATCTCAACACTTGAATAACAATCTCAACATATATACAAAATCAACATTAATTTACATAAATAACGTATCATTCTGCAATAAAAATCAGTCCGTATGAAATTGTGCATATTACACGTGCTAGAATGCAAATAGATTTTAGTTTTCCGTTTTTCCTTCATATGCATTGTTTTCCTACGCATATGAACTCTAAACCTTGATATATTGGCCGGTATATCACAGAAAACTAATATCTATTTCCTTAATGTTCCACTTGAATTACATCCAGTGTTTTCAAACATAGCAGTTTCAACAAAGCAGAATAGTAAGATCAGACAATATACTTACAACTTGACTTTGGATTGAAATCTCTCATGGCTGTGGCGCTACCACTTTTTGTGGAAACCCGAACCTCAGACAACACGGACACATCACCGGTACGTAAGACAGGTATATGTAGTATGTTGATGTCACCTTTGATTATAGGTTCATTGACTGTATACTGACTCCTTTCAAACTTGATAATAGGACCTACAATATAATATCATCATATAGAAATATATTATTACCCATCTGCCAAAATGAGTAAAAGCTTTTCCAAGAAAGATAATGCATATAGGTTTAAATTGTCATGAACCATCAACAGTTCTCTCCCTTTTAAATATAACCTGTCCATTTTAATTACTGTAAAATCATTAATTTTCATTGGGGGTTTAACTTCGTGGATTTCGTGGTAAACCTTTAACCATGCAAATCAAACCCATCAAACTAATGATTTTCACCTTTGTATTTATTACCTAAAATGCTAAATCTACATATTAAGGTCCCATCGAAATGGTCTTTTTACCAAATCCACGAAATTTTGCCCCATCGAAATGATTTAACAGTAACTGATTATTCGGAGACTTTTAAACACCAATCTAAACAATATACTAAGACCTGTGTGTTGAAGGCCACCTGCAAACAACAACTAACATTACAAAACTTTATTATTACCATAATGACTACCAGTTTTATCTCTCTGATCATTTCCAATGGTATTTAATCAATTAAGAGACCAACTGTCAATAAAGGACCATGCTGGCTGTTCAAATTGGTGGACTTTGAATACAGGTTTAACTGTATGATAAATATCTTACTATCTTCCGGATCTTTGAGTACAATTTTTGTTGTAATCTGACCACCAAGAGTTGCTCCCCCTGGCATTGGACTATCTGGAGTACCGAGTACAAGACGGAAACTTTCTTCTATCTCGTGTACTCGATCATTTACCAGTTCTACTCGACATTCAGCTTCCCTCTTATCTGTAAATACGATAAAAACAATGAAATTGAACAATTTTATATTCCCAATATCTAAATATCTAAACATGCGTGTTATTAAATTGAAAACCGGTAATTTCACATGGATAGGTTGGGTAATTTAATTCTAAAATTATGATAAAATGCAGAGCGGTTATAAGTATCATTATGTGTTGTTAAAGAATCTTTCCTGCTATTTATGTTCTTAGATAAAATTTTGGCGCAAAAACGACGCTCCTTGGAATTGATATCTTGGTTAAGTTTTCAGGAAATGGATCGAATTTTGTAATATATAAAAAAAAGTTCACATCATTGTTTGAAAGGATGATGTTAAAGTCGTTGCCGGCCCAAAACAAGAATAATCTACAGTAGATATTGACAGATATATTTCACACTGAGGAACTACTTATAGTGAGAAGTCTTGTCATTCTAAAGTGTCTGACATTTAGCTGAATAAACTTCTTAGTTTATTTCATAAAGTGTACATGAATTCTCATATCATATTTTCATGAGCTCATGTTTTTAAACAATTACTGCAAAAGCAATTGGATTTGTGAGGTTATCATTTTTGCCAAATTTCAATACCAGATGAAAAGAAATTCCTGATGATTTGTTTAAATGACAATATTGCAAGCTAATGCATTTAAGGT
Source organism: Spisula subtruncata (assembly GCA_963678985.1). Lineage (NCBI taxonomy): Eukaryota > Metazoa > Mollusca > Bivalvia > Venerida > Mactridae > Spisula > Spisula subtruncata. The sequence goes on from OY787665.1 coordinate 13,418,902, forward strand.
CAAGCAACTTGCTGGCATTATGTATATTCAGTTTTAAACAAAACATCAATTAAGTTAATTAAGTAAAATATGACTAAAGCATGACAAAAAATATACCAAAAACATTCTGAGGATCCTTGTTTTTGTTATATTTGAGTTGAATATCTAAAGTTGCATTATTTCTGTGCAGTGCCAATGTCACAGTTTCTTCAGCATTTTAATTGTTTTAAATCTATTCTATATATCAATAATTATTATCTATCACTTACGTGGTTTGAATGTAACAAATGAAGCGTTAGTATTTGGTCTCTCAATATAATCCTCATCTACTAAGGCTGATGCTTGTCTGGTGTAACAACGAACATATGATTCCTGACTTAAATCACCTGACCTGGTTACCATAGCAACAACCACACCCTCACTCTCCAACACTTCATATTCAGCATCAACAAACTCCATCTTTGGTACTGTAATAATGAACAAGACATTACAACTACATTGTTATTTTTTTTAAATACCGGTACTGTAAAATCATTAATTTTTGTGGGGGATTAAATTTCGTGGATTTCATGGTTCACGTCAACCACAAACTTTAATCCCAACAATCATTAATTTTGACCATTGTTTTATTACCTGAAATGCAAAATCCACGAATTCAAGTCCCAATGAAATTGTCTTTTTTACCAAAACCAACGAAATTAAATGATTTTACAGTACTATATTTAGTCTCAATGGTGGGTCTGCCTCCTCGATGGCCTAGTGACAGAGTAAGCGCTTTGAGGTTTTGATCCCAGGCCACATCATACCAAAAACGAACTTGAGTGCAAAACCAGGCAAATATACCAATACAAGTTCTAACGACATTGGCAGCGCTGCCTCACAGTCTGGGATCAAACCAAATACCTGGGCACTCAAAGGCGACACTCAATCACTTGGCCATCAAACTATGGGCAAATATACTCAAAGAGGATTAGGTAAGCAGATGGACAAAGTAACATGTACATAGTAATATAATGTAGCATTTCAAACCTCTTTTTTACCTGTGCTAACAGTTTAATTTAAAATCCAATGATGCAGTATGAAGTAACTGTATAGTGAAATCATTGTACTAAGACAACTAGAGGATGACTAAGATAATTCATGTGATACTTACAATCTGAGAGTGAATCATTTATGGTGACAGTAGTGATAGCAGGCTCAGCCATGGAACCACCGACAGGCATACGTAGATGTAACTGGAACTTCTCTAGACCTTCAAGTACGGGATGACCTAGATCATCAAGTATTGTTACATCCAGAGTCTTCGTCATCTCACCCGGAGCAAAATCTAGGATTCTTACAACCGGCACATAGTCAACACTTGCTGTAATATAACATAGTTGACACCATAAACATAAATTCATTGAGTACAAAAAAGATAACAAGATATAATGAGGATCCAATTCTTATCTATAACAATTCTTATTATAGAAATAAGCATACATTGATTGGAAATAAAACAATATAATGTTCAGTACCAATTTCCTACATATAAGCTCATATAAGACTCCACACAGTATGGTCTATATATTAGACAGATCAACAGAACAGAATGAGACAATCTGCATGCTAGAACGTCCCTCGAGTGAAGACGACCCTTCAGTGAACACGTCATCACATGTTAGGTAACAAGTCTCGTAATAATAGAGGTATTTCTCCACGATCGTTATCTTAACTAAAACCTCTCCGAGTGCTTGAGTCTATCTTATATTTTCATCACTTACTATTGACATATCAGTTCACAGGATCTTACATCAATTTAATGCTGTATTAAGTGTCGAGGTCTCCAGGTACCAAAACATTATGTAATAGTAAGTGGTGTAAAATACAAGCTTAGCGGGTTACATCAAAATCTGACTATCCCTCTTACGTAGAAAGGAAACTCAACTGTGACTAAAGAATTTAACCATCCCTCAAATTGGTGGAATAAGATAGTGGTTATAGTTTTGTTAATAATAGTTAATAAATTAGAATGTGCTGTCTAATTACATTAACCCCATGTAGTTATAAAGGTGTTCAGCCTATGGCTTATCAGTATTTAGGCTTAGCAAGTCATTAAATATGTTAAGCAACTTCAAAAGATAATAGGAAATGTTGAAGTATTTTTATATAAACTCATAAAGAATGGTCTAAGTGATAAAGAAGTACTTGCCTTCATTCATTTACCCTAAATGAACATATTTTTGTACTTATAATTCAAGGGCAGTAACTCATTCAGAATATAATTGATTTCTATTCCCATTATATTCTTACTTACACTAACCATTAAGGGGCAGTAACTTATTCAAAAGAACTGACTGCAATTCCCAAACACCATGAACTTTTGTAACTGAAGCCGGCTTTTGTACCTCAGATTTTGGTGGGCAAAAAGTATGCAGGAGGAGACAAAAATAGAGTATACTTAATAGCATTTGTATTGCACAAAGGAGTTGAATTCCAAAACTTGTTTTTTAATCTTAAATTGAACTGATTTCTTTATTGATTATAAAGAAAGAGTAATAAATTTACATAGTTTAGTATCAAACTAAAACTGTATTCCCCGAAGCTCAGTAGTCATAGCGCTTGCTGTTTAAACTAGCGACCCTGGTTCAAATCCAGATGGAGGCACTCATAATTATGACTGCAATATTTCAGCAGAAAACTGATTGGCAAATAAAAGCTTGGCACATATGGAGTATGTAGCAAGGTTGTTAAATAATTTCATTCAACTTGCTCTGACAATTCCATACTAAATCAACTCTCCTTTCGTATCTTCAATTGATTTATATAAGAGAAGGGCAATAACTCATTTCTTATTACCAAGTTACTCTATATTTTGTATACTGTATCTTATATTTGCTGCACTGTAAGCATAGTATGTGTGAAATTCACAGACTCTTAGTTGAGGTTCAACATAAAGTAAGCCACGTCTCGACTACAGACAGACTATATTACAGACAGACTATATTGTGTTTAGGTCTATTACATCATAACTTACATCATTATTTGAAGACGATATGAAAATATGTTAGATTGTATGCTTATATGCCAGACAAGAATTGTACCCATCACAAACAACTGAACTATAAATGATATAACAACACCTCAAAGTTATACCAACTCCACGCTATCTAATGATGAAATAAGCACTTACCTTCAGCAGAGACGGGATCAGTTTGTCGTGACTTGACAGTGACACTAGATGGACGACTGAGATCAGTACCTGTCTTCCATACCTTGACCTGTAACGTCCCGGCGCTCTCATCTACCTGATACTGACTCTGATCAAAGTAAAACTTGGGCTCTGTAACGATAATAGAATATGGTAAGTAAAACATAACATTATATGATACTGTAATAACTTGTTTACAAGTCATTGAGAAAAGTGCCTGGGAAATAATCAGCATCTAAAGCAAAAACTCAAGAAGGAAATGATGATAATTGTGACATTTTGTGACACTTGCAATAATTTACTAATTATGATCACAAAATCACCAATAAAGTTGGATTACTGGTCGCTGCTTGTAAATTTCGCTTTCATGGACATTTGACAACAACGTCTATTTTCCTCCTTACATGGAGAAGTTGCAGGTACTTCAGGTGGAAGTTTAAGTATTGTTCCGCAAATTGGTTAGGTGAATCGGCCACTGATTATAACCGCAAAATATTTCAGAAATACCGGTAGTGTAAACAAAGTTTTAAAGATTATACCACAAGAGTCTTAGTCCTGATATATATTGGAGCAAATCGGATAACCATATTTTGTCAGAATTAGAGGGAGGCTCCCTCGGCTCTCTGATTTGGTTCATAATTACTATCAATATCTTTAAACAAGGTATTCATTTGTTATTACAATTAAACACATAGACAGAAACCTATAAGATCAAATTACAATCTTATAAAGGCCACTTCAAAAACAATATAATCAACGAATAAAACTAAAGCAACAAATGCAACAACTAAGTGGATGCATGTAACTTGAAGACTATAACCAGAGTAGCAGATGCACAGTTCATAAATTATTTAAAACTTCAATTTAATGACTACTTACAGTTAATTAAGAAACCCTTAAAACCTAACTTACATGGCCACTTGAAATTAATACCCCCTGTTTGATTATCAAATATTAAATCTATGTAAGAAGCAATTTGTAATTACAAATTTCATAATTAGAAATAAATGAATTGATAATGAATAGTGAATGTATATACACTTTAAGTATAACGCAATATGGGGTAAAAAACAAGATGAAGTTTAATTGGAATATAATTGAAGTGGCTGCTAGTTAGACGGGTTTCCCTTTCTAAGATACGGACAACTGTTATAATAATATAGAGCATTATTGCAAACAACTGCTTTATAAAATTCAAATCTGATTTATGAAAATCCTTTGATAAATATGATCAGAAATTATTTCCATGAAAGAAGCGAACATTCTGGCTACAGTCACAAATTTTTCCACTTTTACAGTTACAAAAAACTTTCAATTATTTAAGAAGTTTGAAGGAGATGAAAATGAATTTTGTCTCAGCCTGTAGATTGGACTTGGAAACGCAGCTTGCATAGAAGATAATATTTGGCACAAATTTCACAGAATTATCTAAGTGTGCATTCCTATCAATTTCACTATCACAATCAGTTTCATTTGTTTGCAGTGTTTCTTTCATTTTTATTTGATTTAATGTTCCTCCAGTATTTCAAACATTTCAAGATTTCACTTACATTATTCAACCTAGCAGTACTGAAACTACTCAGTGAGCGCCAAGCCAGGAATAAATAGGAGGCACTTTTTTAGTCCTGATAGAACTTGGCAGTCTTTATGCTGATAGTACCCTAACACATTGTAACTATACAGATTGTACTTTCTTAACGCAGAGAGTACTTAAAGATTAAGTCCATGACAAATAGTACTTAAGAGATACAGTATGAAATTGGCAGATAGTACTTAAGAGATACAGTACTTAATTGGCAAAATGTACTAAAAGATAAAGTACTAAATTTGCAGATTGTACTTAAGAGATGCAGTACTTGATTGGCAAAATGTACTAAAAAGATACAGGACTAAATTGGCAGATTTTACTTAAGAGATACGGTTCTAAATTGGCGGATAGTCCTTAAGAGATAAAGTACTAAATTGGCGAACAATACTTAAGATAACACAGTACTAAATTGGCAGATAGTACTAAAGAGTTAAGTACTAAATTGACAGATTATACTTGGCAGAAATTGTACTTTGTAGATAGAGTAAACAGATAGTACTCTAATGTCGCTAGTTCATAGAAGACAGTACTAAAACCAGATATATATAGTACATAACCAAGAGAAAAACAGACTTGATATAGGCATAGCCTTATCAATTGTCAAGAACATGCATGCGCATATATTGGCAGACAAGTCCAAAATCTTTTAGAAATAAATATTGATTTAAATTTCAAGGGAATTTGTGATGGTTTTGGAAAGTTGTATATTACCATATAGCTCTATCAATGGATCTTTTGTATGCAAATGTTATCATGCAATTTCCGCTTGTATACTGTAGGTCAATGATTCGGAAGAACTATATTCTCCTGCATGGCGCCTATGTTCGGATGATTTCATTTTATCTTAGATTTAAAGACGCAACCACTGGCAGGTATGCTCAAGAGGAGTTAAGCATATTTAGTTTAATCTAAGTCCATCAATAGAATTGACTGAAATGACCGCAGTTGTCAATATTAAGACAAGATTGTAGAGCTTGGGAATGGGGGATTGAGGGTTCTATCCCTGGCAGTGACACCAATGTTGTAAAAAATTGTACAGAAGATTGTAACTCCCTGCTTTATCATGAGCACTTTGCAAGGTATGTTCAGGAATGATTGAAAATTGCGAAAATAACCACCATACACTGGTTAAAAACTAAAATATACTTTATTTATCCACAACGTTTCGCCTATATGACGAGACTTCATCAGGTGGTAACAATAAACAACAATAAACAGGACTGATTGACACAGAGTGTCAGGATCACATGACTTCGGTACACATCATAATTATGACAGACATGTACTGGGGGTAGTGTCTGAAACCCGGAATTCAGAAGCCATCGATGGCCATTTGTGCTCAGTTATAAACACGAAAGACAATACAAATTAACCCACAACATATTATCCTCTGAGACATTACAGGAAGCTGAAAACCTTGCATTATGATTCATCAAACAAAGCCGTGAATTTAATTTATCACATATGTTGTTGCTTATATCTCATAAAAAATCATGATTTAGATGCGAATTAAATGTATTATGTCGAAACTCGTCATATACGTTATTAGAAATACTGTTAAACAATGCACATTACTGAAACAATAAATGGATGTATGATTATAAACATGCTGCTTGCATCACCGGAACATTATAGACGGTAATTCGACCATAATATACGGTAATTCCTCCATCATTTTCAATATGAAAGGTATCTTTAATTAGAAGATAGATTGATAGTTGTTTACGTAAGAGTTGGTAATTTCAGCGTACCTTTGAAATCAGACATGTTGCATAACTCCACCCACTTGTACGTAGAATTCAAGAAAACACTTCAACTATCAGTCAGAGTAAATTTTCTTATTATCAGAAATATATTACTACATACTAGACAACTAAATGATAATGATTCTTTTCTGTGATTTATGAAAATTTCCACCCAGCATTATATGAGAAAATTGTTGATTTGTGTGAAAATATTCATCAACAATTACACTGTACACCTTGAACAAGATCATTAAATGATGGATTGCCAAAGGAAGGCCATTATTTTAACAGAACAAAAGGGGCTCTTTTTCTAGGGGTCCAGGGGTATAACTTCAAAAATATATTTGTGACAAATTTAATACGAAGCATCTAAAACATATTTTAACATAAGATAAAGGAGCAGACAGAAGCTTTTGCTGATTGTGTAAGTTTCCTTTAGATTCCACCCCTGGCTGATTAGGAATGACATATTTAAGTCCATGAGAAGATGAAGTAAGGTTAATTTATCACCAGAATTAGACAGTGGTAAATCCTCATGAAATAATAATGGGCATGGTAATGGAGAAGCATCTTATTATAGCACATGAATTTCCTTGAAGAGCATAAAATCAGTTATCAGTTATATTTGTACAGTAAAAATACAAAATAAAAACTAAATAACAGAAAATAGCTTTTGTAAAATAATTTTGTTGATGAGCTAAGAGGAAAACAAATTTTATTGTTGGTGAGCTAAGTGGCTAACTAATTATATTGGAAGATTAACAGAACTCAGAATTTCAGGTGATGACATTTATGACAACAAAATATAGACAATGTACTTAGAATAAGTGTGATTTATGTAAGAGTAATATTACTCATGTAATAATGGTTATTTTTGTATGGTACCAGTAAATGAAGTGATATGTCCTTGACTCACACATTGTGGAGCAATGTAATACAGGGTACTCTGACATTATGATGTATATTCCATAGATAATCATTCCAACAAGGCTTCAAATGTTCAGCGATGACAACACATTGTTGAACAGGGGAATGCTAACCCTTTACTCAATAGATAGGTCAGTTTATATACATACTTGTAGATAACGCATTTTTCCAATAATAAATTTGGAAGGGAGATAATTCAATTACAGAGTTCCTACCAAGGGAGACCATTCTTGATATCTGAAGTTTAATTTCAAGTAAAAATACAACTTCATATATATTATCGTTGTCACTTAATATGTTAGCATAGACCTGTCTATCGAAAAGGGAAATGAATCAAGCACAATTTAGATCATGACCCATGAGGGGCAATTGCAGGGTTTTTGACAACCCAGAAGTACAGAACCCACCCATCCAGCGGGGGTGGGGGCATGGATGCAACTGACTGGTGCATTATGCAAGTTGGTGTTCATGACAATAAATAGCAGAGTGAAAGTAGAACTAGTCTATCTAAATATCTGTAAAGAAGCATGTGTATCTCTTTAGCCGTAAGGTATCAAGACATGCAATTACATGTCTTATAAAACGTCAATGAATACGGGCGACGAAAAATAGACTTCATATTTAGCGGTAGTAACCTGCATTTTGCGTTAATTGTTTAATTAACATAATCATGATTATAAGCTAAAGAGACTTTAAAATCTTAAGTGCGAGACATTATGTAATTATTTTGTACGTACGACATGTGCAGTGAGTTACATTTATGCCCAGGAATGCAGTTATTCCAACAATAAATGTTATACAATCAGTGCGCGTATGGCATAGTGGCAAGTCTTTATGCTTAATTATAGCAAATGGAAAAAAAATGTATGAAATAGTGTTTTACATAAAATCCCGATTTATTGACTAATATACCAAATATTATCATTATTAACGAGCGGAAGTTAATCTGAGGATGTCTGTGACCAATTGCAACTAACTGTTTCATAACATAAACTTGGCATGAAATTCACATAAAATCAGCATGGTGCAACTTTAATACTTTATTTGTACAGCATTTCTTTCATGTAATTGTTCACTGTTGTCTAAAATTGACGCCCATTTTGTCTATGCTTTGTAAGCATGTACATAAAACAACCTTTTAAATGCACTTTTTGTAATTAAACATTATTACAAAATGAGAAAATAATGCTATAAATTAGTACAGACAATAAAATATGTGTGACTTTTTCCCCTTCATCAAGGGTTGTCAATTAATTTCTATGCACATTTCCCTGGAACAAACTGTGGTTAATGGTAAATTAAATACGCATAAAACAATCCATGCAAAAGCAGCATTACTTTAATTCCACTAAGAAGACTTTACAACAGTTTGACGCCAATTTTCAAAAATAACACAGCAGTAATATATATAATTAAATCAGTTGAGAATTTTAATGTGAATTGTCGGCCTCAAAGACAAATAAAACTTTCAAACAGTTTGCAGAATAGAATTTGAAGCATCTGTTAATGGTTTAAAACGTTGCAATCATGTGGTTCTAATATAATGCCGAAGTCTGAAGTTTTAACTGATTACTACACATTTCATCTATTCCAGCTACCATTCATCACTGTACCTCACTCAACAAAGGCTATATATTATCCCACAAATAACACCTAACTAACCACCAAACTTTCTCTAGCACAATACTATAAAACTATCTGGAGCACAAAATTGGGAAAATCACACAAAAAGAATTTTAAAATATAATTAACCCACCATGCACATGAATGTGCATAATTTTGGTAATTTCAGTGATGGACTATTGTATTTTTCCCCATGTTATAATCACTTTAATTGCAAAACAGAAACTGAATAAGAACGCTTGTATTGATTTCAAACAGATTTTAAAAAGACCACCTCAAAAGAAAGTTAGAAATTTAAAACGTTTGGCATAATACAGAAAATGTGATGAATACAACTTGGCAATCAAACATGCAACAATGTTACAAATAATCACTATCAGATAATGGTGTTAACAATCTCTCACATGATACATACACATCAACAACTTTATGTTGTGCTTTCTTCTACAATCATTTATGTAATAGTTCATTTTGCGCTTTAGCTAATTTTGACATTTTTTAACAAAAAACTAAATTTCAACAACAACACATACACATATTGTTTTTCAATTGTATTACTAATGTTTTGGCATAAAAGCCTTCTTCAGAGTAATAGTGACAGTCAATAATAATATTTTTTGTTTTTATTCTCTTATACATGTTCAAGTACAAGATTTTTTAACAGAACTGTAACAGAAAGCTAACTTACAATAGTGAGACAAAAACAAATACTATTGTAAAGTAACAGTAGTCTTGATGAAGCGTAAAAATTTAAGTCAGAAATAAACAGCTATAATTGTATTTTTCATCAATCTTAGAAAAGACTACAAATTATCAAAGTAGAAAATAAAGCACGCTTTTAATAACAAAGTTTTACAGTATTAACGCATTGAACCATCCTGGTTTGTTGAATAACAATCTTGATACAATTATCTTAACATATTCTTCATGGAAACCATTTGCTGGGGTCTACGACAGTTGTTGTATATAAACTTACTGAGTTGGCTAACCATACAATTGTGTGAGGATAAACATGATAATTTTTATCATAACTATGAACCGTATAAATCCCATATGCTGTTTCTGATACACCTTTATATTTAACATGGTAATCACTGACAGTAGAAACCTGGCACATTCATTGGTGGTAACATATATATAAAGCAGTTCTAAACTAGGTGTATGGTACAAGAGGAGCCAACACGTGCCACCATGAGGGCAAAGAGTGTGCTGTAAGAGGCAAAGGGTCAGTTGCATCAGGGATAAAGGGGGTGCATCCCCAGTAAAGCCATAAAGATAGCACAGCAGAAGTCAATCAGATGCTACAATAATATCCTGGAAGATTGCTGTGGATTCAATGGAATGCCGCAACAATGTCAAGGTTATTCAGCAAAACTAACGACAGCAAGAATGTAACAACAGAAAGGGTCAAGAGTATGCAGAAGCAGGGGACTAACAACAGAATGGGTCAAGGGTATTTAGAAACAGTGGATAACGATATACAACAAGGGACAAGCGGACACTTCACTAAGGACACTAGCAGATGCCACAACAAGGTCAAACAGATAGTGCAACAAAGACCAAGATAATAATGAGCACCCCACAACAAGGGGACACTCCAATAAGGACCATGGGGACACCACAACAAGGACCAAGGGGACATTTCAAGAGGGACATAATTGGACATTGCAATAAGGACCAAAGGGGCATAACAAATATGGCCAAGTGAAAAATAAAGCATGGTCAATGAAATACCACAAAAGGGTACCAGGTAGATGCTGGAAACCAAAGCCTGACCAAGAGGTTGGTGCAAAGTGGTATCAAAGTGGTACCCAGGGGCTGTAGTACGGACAAATGAGGAACCGAAAATTGAACACCAGGATGCTACAGCAGTGTGTAGTAACAGTGGGTGAGATGTACCCAGTAAATCTCAGGGGGAATAAATGCACCTTAATCAAATGTTGGTATAAGTAATTTAAGGTAATTGGAGAAAATCTTGCAACAACATACAAAGCTGGGGTGAATTAACTTGATATTTATACAGTAATTGAGTAAAGGATACTGCAAGCAGTTGATTTATTCATTATGTTCCAAGTACAAATTAAATCATTCATGATATAGTGCACCATTAAATGGTCTGGTTTTATAATAAATCAGTTCTCTTTATTGGATAATTAGTAAGTTTTTCTGACCGATTTGCCAAGGTTTCTATTCATTAATGTTGTTTATGCTTAATGTTGTTTGTTACTGTAAATTTGTATTATCCATGGCAGCAATTTCTATTTATATTGGAAATTGACCATAAGTATAAGTCTCCATGATAATTAGATCTAAAATAAATGGAAAGAATGTCAATATCAGGAGGACTGGCAAGGCTCAGTGGTAAAAAAAGAACATTAAAAACCCAATGTTATAGGTTGCCAATAGGGATACATCCCAACCAGTTTCTTTTAATTAAAAGCATCTGAATTAAACTGTTATTACTTGAAGCCACCACAGTTTAAGTATCCCTTAAATGACAGGCTGCTTAAATCAGGTTGCACTGTAGGCATGAACATGTAAAATCCAACATGCATGATGCGTATCATGGCTATCAATAATTCAAACACTGATGGAGCAGGGCAGTATGCAGTGGGAATGCTAAGCAGTATTATAGTTTTTTGCAAGTTGTCTTTATTTAACAATAAATTCAAGACGGCAAAAAACCATCAATAATTAGTGAGAAGTGATATCTGTAAAGGTTTGCAAAGTCAGAAAAACATTGATTAAAACTGTTAATTAACAAATTAGTTTTTCTTTGGCATTATGAACATGTTTTAAACAGAGAAACATAAAAATTATGCAGTGTTAAAAATTTGTTTTTCAATTTTCATCAATTATTATAGGATACTTTGTTAGTTCTGTTGTAAAAAAGCAATAATTGGTGAAATAAAAAAGATCCGGAAATTTATTGGAACCCTTTAGTAAACCACCAGGTAAAGCAGTGGTGCAATATGGGAAGACTACCCAAAGTAACATTGGGACCTTCTCTTTGTTGCTTAAATCCATCATTGAAAACTTAGTTTTTCATGAACAATTTAACATTGTAACACTCACTAATGGTATGCTTGATTAATGTGCTACATAGGTTTTACTATACATGTATATACATCCTTGTTTTTCCTGGTGAATGTCCAGGCTAGGGACACATGTTAGTTTACATCTTGTACCCCTTTACTTAAGCATTTTTCAGTCTTTAGTGAATTACAGTACAAAACATTAGGTTAAATACCTTATGTTTCCCTGAATTCATGGCTCATTTAATTGTACCACATTAAGCTTAGATATTATTACAATATAAGGCATTACATGACTACTAATATAGTATCTGGATAGACTAAGGACAGATATTTATATCATATTCCATAACGATCATCTAATCTGTCTAACAATGATAAAGCAAGACAATGTTTACAATATCTCAGTTCATTGTTTAACATCAACACAAATACTCTGCTATTTTAGAGGCTGAATCAGAGTGAATCTGGCAGTAAATTATCCAGAATCCTACTTCCTATATCGAGTTTTATAATTACTCAGAATTTTCTAAAAAAAAAAGTTTTGACACAGATCTTTCCTACGCCTTACTTATTCCTTAAATAGCCCCTCATCATAATAATAATGTTTGATGAGTCAGGGCTATTTTTATTGGAAGGGACTGTCTTATAAATAGTCAAAAATTTAATGTTCGTCAAAAAATTGTAACCACCCTCATAAGCAAACAGGGGTCTATAGAGTGAAGCATTGAAATGGATAAGGGGTCTATGAAGAAGAGGGTTAATAAGCATTAAAACGTGTTACTGTTCATCTACAAGGATTTGACAGGCATCATCCTGATAAGAAGTGGATTAAGACAGGATATAAGGGGGCAGGATACGAACCATGGTTTCATAATTTTGACATGATAAAATCATTTCAATAAACTAGGCAAACATTTTCAGCACGGTTACATCTGAAGCCAAATATAATATCAACTGTTGTTTTCATTTAAATGATTTGACATAACAAACAGAGAATTAAAAGTGTCATACTGGTATTTCAATGTCTGAATGTATCAGTCTCGTTATGTGTCATTTAAAATGCTTTAAGAAAAAAAATGGAAAAAAAACTTTAAACAAAAACATTAAATTGGCTTCTTATAGCTGATAAAATCTTAGAATTGCGTGATAGAGTCAGTGTCAATTGTCACGAAATATGCCCTTCAAGGTTAAAAAAAGTTAAGTTACCAGTTATCAAGGCTACCGCTTTCAGCAGTTCAGCCACCCTTTGACATTTTAACTTCTCCTGGTCATTTGGCTACCAAAAGAAAGCTGTGTTAGAGTCTCCCTAGTGAGACTACTTCTCTCCAGGTTTGTTTGCCTTGGTCAAATGGGGCAAGTGGGTTATTCTTGCTCAGAGAAATTAAGCAGTGACAAATAGGGGAATCAAACCCGGGACCTCTTGATCCCAACGTAATATGATTGGTCATCCATGTTGATATTTATAAGGGTTACAGTATGACCAGAAATGTTTATTGAACTTTAACTGCAGAATAAAATTGCCAATAAGACCTCTAAAATGACTTGCAAGATGATCCAAATATGAAGTATACATTGGTTGTCTAAATACACTAATTGTAAAATTCAATTTTACCCCACCCACAATTGATCAAGGTCACAAACTTCTAGATCATCAATGACTGTATACATACATGTACTTACCATCAGCAGGATCTGGTCCAATCACAATCACTGTCTCTCTATCATTTCCTACACGGCCACCCATTGGTTGACCTAGAAACAAGGAGAACTTTTCTTCCTCCTCAAATAAAGAGTCATCTATAATGGTGACAGTGCACATTTTCTTGTCCTCACCCTTGTCAAATCGTACCATGCTGTTGTGATCTTCTGGACGTGACATATAGTCAGAGTAGGACTGCATCTTGTTTGGAGGAGTTCCTATAGCAGTACCTGTAGAGATAAATATGGACTTTTAGTGTAGTTAACCCTTTAATTCATACACCCTACATGGTGTACCTCCAACACTTGTTTTGACAAGAACTGAGCTTTAAATGTGTACACATCTCATGTGCAGCTTTTTGGAACAAATATAAAAAATAACTTCCCTTGATTTGGAGTTGATTAAAGTCCATTACTGTAGTTGGGTTGCCTCCCCTTAATACACATCGCTGGCTTAGAACAAGAAGGTCCTAACTACCAAATCAATATATTGAGAAAACAAGAGAAAACTGTCTGTTATTTACTCTGTACCTATGGGAAAACACGTTTTTAAAACTTCATTTTGGACAACATGACAATTTCAGATTTTCATGAAAATATGCTCATAAGAAGCGCATTGTGAAGCAGATTTCAAATATGTACGAGTCTTATAAGGTCGTAAGAGGTAGTTACGACCTTCTGGTTCTAAGCCATCAACATTTTTTGTTGATGGGATATGGGCATACCTGCCATAGTACTCCTATTAAAGTGGAGTTACCCCTATTTTTGTTTTTAATTTCTGATTTTACAAAGTTCACCTAACTTTGAACAAAGGAACATTTGATTCATTTTATGATCTTCTGTCCCATATTTATAACCACTAGAATTAATACATTCCTTGTTTATGCATCTAAATCCCTTTTAAATCACATTTTAGTAACCAAATTTCATTATCGCTCCTATTTTGGAGTTAACAAGCTTGACAGGTATGGATATGGGTAAGAATTGACACAGTGTAGATGAGAGACAGATGTTTGTGAGTTTAACAAATGATTTCCCGTTTACATTCTCTAAAAGCTAATATTGTAACTTGGAAACAAGACAAGTCTTCAATATGAGTTAATGTTTGTAAAAGTGTTTTTCAATGGCAACAGTACTGATTTTATTTTTAAATTCCACTAAAAATAAAATATATATCTCAATGTGAAACAACCATAAGGTCAGGGACAACAACAAGTTTAGGCCCCTTTATGATAGTTGGTCTACCTCAGGCTCGTATCTGACTAGGGAGACAATTCCATAATCAGCGAATGTTTCCCTCATTATTATCAACTTGTCATCATGAATTCTCAGATATTTGCATATGACAGGAATCTGTAACCATCTTTCCCCACCAGCTATAAACAGCTGATACAAATTCCATCGCAAATCAAGTGAAATATGCATAGATAACATATTTCTGTTAGCGAGGGGACACATTTTAACCTTCCAGACAGTATAGGGACCGACTTTAATCAAATCATGCATTTTCAATTATGCTCATGTAAAGACAATACAATGTTAATCATTTATAATTCATAAGCATATTTTTTTCTCACACAGTTGAGTCCCTAGTCCTGCAGATGGCATGCCAGCCTTTGAATTCCATTCCATATTCCAGGCAAAAAATGAATGGGAAGACCTTAAATGATTTAATTTACAAATCAAAGCAACTTGGGAGGAAATTGGAGAAAGTAAATTTGACATGAAATTGATCACATGAAATTGATCAAATGAAACTGAAGACATGAAATTGACGGAATTCATGACAATTCATAAAACAGTTTATGGAAATGATCAGTTGACCCTGCCATTCATCATAAACAACAATGGCAGCTTCAATTCTTACATAGTTTATTGTGTCTATAAGGATGTATTTCCATGTGTTCTCCAACATTAGAGGTAGTTTATGTCCAATTGATTAAATCTATTGAATATTTCCAAGATGGTATTTTACATGAACCATAAATCTGCAACAATGACCAATATAGATGACTGTTATGATGCTTTTAATAATCTAAAAATATTTTTTCAAAAATACTTTTACATTTATTTTCGATTGATTTCAAAGTGTAAAATTGACCATAATATGCTCACTTCTGGAAACATTTTTTTTAGCATGCATTGTATAATCTGATAACCTGACCTGGGTGGACTATACCATAAATTCACCGGAATCTGGGAAACATAACTTTTATTTTTAGGGCCTGGTGGATATGTTTTGGAGAAAATTTTATGATAGCCATGATATTGTGTAACACTACAATATGACTTTGTTGACAACATTTTCAGTTTGGATTATTTTCAAAATGATGAATATCTTACATTATTTATTTTCGTAGTAAACAGATATGACAATGACTTGCATCAAAATGGATGGGGAGACCCCTAAAACTTCTTATGCACCCACTAATCTCAGTCATTTTCTATAGTAAGTTAGTATTTCAAAGATACTAGTAGATTGAGCATAGAGATTACACTGTCAAATTTATCTGCATAATCGACAACAATAATGTATTAAAGATCTGACAATATTCTGCACACATCATAATATTAACCCTAGACTGTTTAACACATTGTCTGTCTCACAGAGAATATGATACAAGCAGATCTATCATATATCTTAATATTATCATTTAATCGCATTTGAAAGCCATAAAACATTTTTTGCACATAATATTCATTTCCGACTAAATTAAAAATTTCAATGTCATTTCCGATTAAATTAAACTATTTTCTGACGATAGATTACACGTTGCATGACAAGGAGCAATTGACGAGATCTGATACATTTTAACCACAGCTTAATGTGATATTAGAGAATGAGAAATCATGTATGAGTCTACTTCTTATACAACTTTCAGTCGCCAACAAGATGCTAACATGATACGGGTGATGTCTTGTTAGGGAAAGTATGTCTAAGCAAATTATCCTGAGTAAGATGTTTTCTCCTGTCAAGGGATCATTTATATGCGGTTTTCTTTAAATGGAAACATCAGTTGAAGTGATGGAATGCGTCTACACCCTTCAAATATACAACCTTTAATCTATGCTTCTTTATTTTCTGCCCGTTGACAAACTTTGAGAAAATCCTGTAAAATCATTTAATTTCGATGGGATGAAATTTCATGTTTTGCTAAAAAAGATCGTTTCAATGGGACGTAAATTAGTAGATAATGCATTTCAGGTAATAAATACAAGGATAAAAATATTATTTTATGGGATTTGATTTCGTGGTTAAATGTGTACCACGAAATCCACAAAATTTATTCCCCCATGAAAATTAATGATTTTAAAGTAGATAGTTGCGTTATACAAGGAGTCCGGGAGCTCTACCCTAGTTCATTCAAAATAAACTTCTTGGTTGTTTAATGTGCCCAGTAAACTGCACTTGTACATACAAGACTACCTCTTTGTTACCAATTATCTCTAGCTGAGTATTTCTGAAATATTCAATGCCCCTGTCGTGATTCAAATCAATGACCTTCTGATTGGTACTTGAGAGTATTAGCCCCTCGGCCACAGTGCCACCCTGAGGGGACTTAACTTAACCACCAAAAAGTCAACATGGATGGCCTAATTAAACCGTACAGCTTCCATAAAGTTTCCCCTTTGTATCACAGGTAATAGTATCATTGAAAAAGAAATATAAACAAGAGGGTCCAAAGGGCCCTGGGTCGCTCACCTGTTTGGCCTAGTGACCTAGATTTTGGCCCAAATGACACAGTATCTAACTTGACCTAGATTTTATAGAGATAAACATTGTGACCAAGTTTCATAAAGATAGAGTCAAAATTGTGACCTCTAGTGTGTTCACAAGATTTGTCAATGATTTGGCCTCGTGACCTAGTTTTTGACCCCAGATGACCCAATATCGAACTTGACCTAAATTTTATAATGATGATCATTGTGATCAAGTTTCATAAAGATAAGGTCAAAATTGTGACCTCTAGTGTGTTCACAAGCTTTTTCAATGATTTGGCCTCATGACCTAGTTTTTGACTCCGGATGACCCAATATCGAACTTGACCAAAATTTTTTAGTGATGATCAGTGTGATCAAGTTTCATAAAGATTAGGCTCAAATTGTGACCTCTTGTGTGTTCACAAGCTTTTTCAATGATTCGGCCTTCAAAGGCTTGTGACCTAGTTTTTGACCCCAGATGACCCAATATCGAACTTGACCTAGATTTTATGGAGATGATCATTGTGATCAAGTTTCATAAAGATAAGGCTCAAATTGTGACCTCTAATGTGTTCACAAGGTTTTTCAATGATTTGGCCTAGTGACCTAGTTTTTGATCCCAGATGACCCAATATCGAACTTGACCTAGATTTTACAGAGATGATCATTGTGATCAAGTTTCATAAAGATTAGGCTCAAATTGTGACCTCTAATGTGTTCACAAGGTTTTCCTTTGATTTGACCTAGTGATCTAGTTTTTGACCCCAGATGACCCAATATCGAACTTGACCTAGATTTTATGGAGATGATCATTGTGATCAAGTTTCATAAAGATTAGGCTCAAATTGTGACCTCTAATGTGTTCACAAGGTTTTCCTTTGATTTGACCCAGTGACCTAGTTTTTGACCCCAGATGACCCAATATCGAACTTGACCTAGATTTTACAGAGATGATCATTGTGATCAAGTTTCATAAATATAGGCTCAAATTGTGACCTCTAATGTGTTCACAAGGTTTTCCTTTGATTTGACCTAGTGACCTAGTTTTTGACCCCAGATGACCCAATATCGAACTTGACCTAGATTTTGTTAAGATGATCATTGTGACCAAGTTTCATAAAGATTAGGCCAAAATTGTGACCGCTAGAGAGGACACAACCCAATTGTTGACGGACGGACAGACGGACGGATGTCCGGACGGACGACGGACGAAGAGTGATCACAAAAGCTCACTCTGTCACTTTGTGACAGGTGAGCTAAAAAATGAAATTGAAAAAAAAAGTATTTTTTTTATATATAATTTTTTTAATTTCTTCTTCAATGATATTGTTACCTGCACTTTGGATAGGGTACATATGGGTACCTGGCAGACAATCCCAGCATCAGATCTGGATACACCAGACAATGGTGGACTATAAGATTACAGTATCTGATGATAGTTTGTGTGTAACAGATACCATCGATACTATGATAGTAGGTGGAATACAGGGGGGCAGGTGACACATAAAACATCACATCAAATCACAGCTTATCATTCCTATATCACTTACCAGTAATACTCAACTCTTAATACACCTGTGAAAAACTCCATAAATTATCACTATTTAAGAAAATAAAGATACTGTTTTATCAAGCATTTATGCAAATCTTAAATTTATGCACAAATTTACATTCTTTATAATCATTTCAACAATGCTTATAAGAAACCGAAGTGTAATGTTACCACAGGATCAAAGAAGGTTAGCCTTTCGAAATATATCAAAGACCATCATTTCAGCTTTTACAAAGCTTTCTTGATAGGATGCAACCACTAGTAAATTGGAAAATTGGAAAAAAGAAATAGGTGGCATGAGTTAATTAACTGGCATTTTATTTACCGTAGAAGATGAGCAGAAGAGCCCCTCCACGGAGGGTTAGGGTTAAACTATTGCAATGGGCCAATTGTATATTCCTTCAATCAATTTCTTAACATTTTAAATAACAGTGAAATTTTCTCTAGCAATGTCAAATAAACTCGCTCCCAAAAGCCTGAAAAACTCAGGAACTTCAAAACTCATTATAAGTAAGAAAACAATAACATCCACATGCTGTCTATGCAACAACAGATAATTTCCTCGTGTAACACTGATGGCTACAGAAAGTCTGTCACTCATAATGTATTAACTTATTTATTTCACATCTACTGTGAAACATGTACATACAATTTACTTGAACATAAGTCATTCTCTAGTCAGTTCATATTTTACTTCAGAACTTTAAGCAAGTCAGCCAATGAAAACATGTTTTACAAATGGTTGACCCCAGCCAATGAAAACATGGTTTACAAATGATTGACCCCAGCCAATGAAATCATGGTTTACAAATTATTGACCAATAGAAAATGTGCAATTTTGTAAAATTGTGAGTTTGCAAATTCCATGAATAATTTAAGGTCATGTTCCGTAACTACTGAAGAAAAACATACAATACAAACGCACTTTAAAGTACATTTCAATTTCCAACACAAACTGCATTGTACTTAAGGTATTATTATGTGAAAAATGTTCCCTTCCTTGGTTTGCGAGACAGTCCCTTGATACATCTAGGGGAGACAATTTTGCGATACACTCAGACACAATTAGCGCTTGGCGGACCACAAAATATGCACAGACAGCGCTCGCACACATGGGACAATTGTTAGACAAATATGTCTTGAATGTTGTCACATGTCAAAGATTGTACAAATCAGATGCAATTCTAGTCAAATACAATATTGCATGATAAACAACCTTAAATTATATAAAACCCTCACAATTGTTAAAACAAGCAGCTGCCTTACATTTCAACATTTAGAGTTCATATTAACAAGGCCATTTCGTGATTTTCATAACACAACTCATTAAATCATTATTATTGACAGAGAGTAGTCATGAATGTGGTGAAAAGTTGTCCTAAATTTTATCTTTAGGGATTGGATTTTTACATGTCCCTTCATTTCCCAACAAATAAGGGTTTTACAAAATGTTGGGGCTTCTGCATACCAGGAATTATTTTACATTTTTGTGGCTGCCATTGAGCATAAAATACTGTATTTTGTCGTTTGTTGGTCATTTGTACCCATACATGTTTCATACTGTAGTAAAATACCTCTCCAGATCATGTGATGGTTAGCACTATAAGCTGTGCTTTGGTATGTTGTTATATCTTTTGTAAACATTGTGCTGGTTGTAGCCAATGTCATAAGAATCAGTTTAGAGCAAATTTTGAGCAAATTTGGCTTTTGTTTGGCATGTTTGGATGCTATATCTTTATAAGCCTCAATCTCAATGATATTCTCCCTATTTTTACTTAGTATGTTGTATATCATTTAAGTCAATACAGCCTCTGATGATACTGCAATTAGTCTGAAGCAAGTTTGGCCAAGTGGTTAACACATCTATTGGCCTTGGGAGAGGGTAAGTTTGAATCCCTGTGGTGTTAGTTCTTGTATGAGCAATAGGTGAGCTGCCAGCTAGTTAAATAAACGTCACAATAGTGTTTATTACATGCCTACCCGCCTGATGCCTGGCATTTACGGGGTACAAGCCAGGTAGTAATGAACCAACCAAGAATGCCTACCTTTAATAGAGACATTTAATAGTGCAACGTCATGTTACGTTAACGTCACATCCATTGTTTTGTTTACCATTGTGATTATTATTCTGAAGAAGGCTTCGGCTGAATAGTTAGTACAATAAAAATAATATGTGTATGTGTTGTTTTTGAATTTGCATCATTACCTTTAATAGTGAAACATACGACCATCAGTTCATTAGACAAATCTCCGGTACGATAAATCGGTACTTCTAGCTCTCCTATCTTCTCTTCAATGTTAAATGACTTCTCAGGGAAAAATACAGTCGATTCTACAATCAATAATAACAAAATCATGTGTATATTGTCATAATGCATATATTGTTATATGGGTTTTTTATTATGCATGTTCAAGGTCATTAATTCAAAAATGATTAATATGTTAATGTTCTTTTATTTGTGTTTTCATGCAATTTCTTAACAATTTTCAGCAATATACGACTGTGGATTCACCTAACCAGTTATCTTGGAATGTATTCTAACCAGTACTAACTCAACCTTCAAAAACAAACCGGCTATGGATGAAAATTGTGTTTCCATGGAAGGGTACATATGTATGTTGTATAGGCATCTAATAAAATATTTTTGGGCAAATATAATCAAGGTAGGCATTTTTAAAGCAATAGAATTCATAATGTTGTATATCTATATTACCATCTTCAGGGTCAACAATGGTTACCCTAGCAACCTCAGGGTTCTCTAACACTGCAGCGAAAGGGCTGGTCAGCTGTAATACAAGTGTCTCTTCCACCTCATATATCTCGTCATCTCGTAATGGGAGTCTCCACGTCTTCTCTGTCTGACCTGTCGGCACAAAATATTCAAATATGATGTGTCAGCAAAGAGTATTCAAATATGACCTGATGGCACAAAGTATTCAAATGACACGTTGGCACAAAATATTCAAATGACATATAAGCACAAAGTATGCAAACATTATGTCTGCACATATGACCTGTCGGCAGAAAAGATTCAAATATGACATGTCAGTACAAAGTATTTAAATATGACATGTGGCACAAAGTATTCAAATATGACCTGTCGGCACAAAATATTAAAATATGACCTGTTGGCACAAAATATTAAAATATGACACGTTGGCACAAAGTAATCAAATATGACATGTTGGCACAAAGTAATCAAATATGACCTGTCGGCACAAAATATTAAAATATGACATGTTGGCACAAAATATTCAAATATGACATGTTGGCACAAAGTATTCAAATATCACATGTTGGCACAAAGTACTAAAATATCACATGTTGGCACAAAGTATTCAAATATCACAAGTCAGGTAAAAGTATTCAGATATGAAATAAAACCGGAATATTTCAAATGGCATATCAGGAGAAGTGCTTAGATAACATATGAAAGGACAAAATTGCGAGGAATCTGGTATTTGCAAATGGGTTTTCAGTATTGTCGAAATGAAAAGCATAAATATGAGCAAAATTGAAAACTGTAATTTTCATGAAATCTCAACCAGATATTGCAAACAAACAAATGGATTAATGATATGTTTACACAAAGGATGATCAATCAGAATGAAATTCAAATATTCTCCTCTTTGTGAGGGGAATATTCAATGAAAAATGTACTTCTGTACCAGAAAGGGCCTCTGAAATTTTCTTTTAGGAAATGGCAAATTAATGGCCTTTAGATAGCAGCAAAGTACGCACTTCATATGAACGACAAAATGATAGAAAACATTCACTGAAAATGTGCATTAAAGAAATTCAAATATACAACATTTTTCGATGCTTGTAGTGCAGTGCAAGATTTTCAATTGAAGCCGATCACATTGTAGGATTTCTGAGCGAGAGCTAGCAGATTCAACCAACCATGATAAGGACTGTACAGAAAATGCTAGTGCCGAGATAGAAGCTGGGGGGGGGTATTAATTAAATCAAGTAGACTTGACACTGAAACTTACAATTATTGATAAGATTTTGACGAGACAATATGACAGGAACATGAGGAGATATAATACAATATAGATTTTCTCCAATTATTTCATACAATTTTGAGATGATTACACAATTACTGTGACACGTTCCAATACATTGATTGATCACATAATAGATACCTCACACAGTATAGGCCATCAGAGAAACCTACGTATTGTATGGTGTACCAGGGAGGATCACATAATAGATACCATACACAGCATTGGCCATCAGAGAAACCTATGTATTGTATGGTGTACCAGGGGTGACCTCACACAGCATCGGCCAGCAGAGAAACCTACATATTGTATGGTGTACCAGGGGTGACCTCACACAGCATCGGCCATCAGAGAAACTTACGTATTGTATGGTATACCAGGGGTGACCTCACACAGCATTGGCCATCAGAGAAACCTACGTATTGTATGGTATACCAGGGGTGACCTCACACAGCATTAGCCATCAGAGAAACCTACATATTGTATGGTGTACCAGGGGTGACCTCACACAGCATCGACCATCAGAGAAACTTACGTATTGTATGGTGTACCAGGGGTGACCTCACACAGCATCGGCCATCAGAGAAACCTACGTATTGTATGGTATACCAGGGGTGACCTCACACAGCATCGGCCAGCAGAGAAACCTACATATTGTATGGTGTACCAGGGGTGACCTCACACAGCATCGGCCAGCAGAGAAACCTACATATTGTATGGTGTACTAAGGGGTGACCTCACACAGCATCGGCCAGCAGAGAAACCTACATATTGTATGGTGTACCAGGGGTGACCTCACACAGCATCGGCCAGCAGAGAAACCTACATATTGTATGGTGTACCAGGGGTGACCTCACACAGCATCGGCCAGCAGAGAAACCTACGTATTGTATGGTGTACCAGGGGTGACCTCACACAGCATCGGCCAGCAGAGAAACCTACGTATTGTATGGTGTACCAGGGGTGACCTCACACAGCATCGGCCAGCAGAGAAACCTACGTATTGTATGGTGTACCAGGGTTGACCTCACACAGCATCGGCCAGCAGAGAAACCTACGTATTGTATGGTGTACCAGGGGTGACCTCACACAGCATCGGCCAGCAGAGAAACCTACGTATTGTATGGTGTACCAGGGGTGACCTCACACAGCATCGGCCAGCAGAGAAACCTACGTATTGTATGGTATACCAGGGGTGACCTCACACAGCATCGGCCAGCAGAGAAACCTACATATTGTATGGTGTACCAGGGGTGACCTCACACAGCATCGGCCAGCAGAGAAACCTACGTATTGTATGGTATACCAGGGGTGACCTCACACAGCATCGGCCAGCAGAGAAACCTACATATTGTATGGTGTACCAGGGGTGACCTCACACAGCATCGGCCAGCAGAGAAACCTACGTATTGTATGGTATACCAGGGAGGATCACATAATAGATACCTCACACAGTATCGGCCATCAGAGAAACCTACATATTGTATGGTGTACCGGGGGAGATAACATAATAGATACCTCACAGTCAGTATTGGCCATCAGAGAAACCTACGTATTGTATGGTGTACCAGGGGTGACTTCATTTCTTTTATACAAATTTAATATTCAACCGTTACCACCAACAATCAGAAATACAAATATGGGCTTCAACCGTGCTCAAACTTGTCCTGTGTTCAAGGTAGAATCATGTTATGGAAAGTTTGTAACATTTTTATAACGTTTTTGTACCAGTTACAAAACAATAAGACAAGAGGGCCATGATGGCCCTATATCGCTCACCTGATTATAAATGAAGCCCTGCACAATTTAGACTAACAAAGGTAGAGCGTAAATATAGAAACTGGTGACCCCCAGGGCGGGGTCAATTTTGACCTCAGGGGCATAATTTGAACAATCTTGGTAGGGGACCACTAGATGGTGCTACATACCATATATCAAAGCTCTAGGCATTGTAGTTATAGAGAAGAAGATTTTTATATGTTTTCCCTATATAAGTCTATGTAAAACGGTGACCCCCGGGGCGGGGCCATTTTGACCTCAGGGGCATAATATGAACAATCTTTGTAGGGGACCACTAGATGATGCTACATACCAAATATCAAAGCTCTAGGCATTGTAGTTTTAGAGAAGAGGATTTTTATATGTTTTCCCTATATAAGTCAATGTAAAACGGTAACCCCCGGGGCGGGGCCAATTTTGACCCCAGGGGCATAATATGAACAATCTTGGTAGGGGACCACTAGATGATGCTACATACCAAATATCAAAGCTGTAGGCATTGTAGTTTTAGAGAAGAAGATTTTTATATGTTTTCCCTATATAAGTCTATGTAAAACGGTGACCCCCGGGCCGGGGCCAATTTTGACCCCAGGGCCATAATTTGAGCAATCTTGGTAGGGGACCACTAGATGATGCTACATACCAAATATCAAAGCTGTAGGCATTGTAGTTTTAGAGGAGAAGATTTTTATATGTTTTCCCTATATAAGTCTATGTAAAACGGTGACCCCCGGGGCGGGGCCAATTTTGACCCCAGAGCCATAATTTGAACAATCTTGGTAGGGGACCACTAGATGATGCTACATACCAAATATCAAAGCTCTAGGCATTGTAGTTTTAGAGAAGAAGATTTTTATATGTTTTCCCTATATAAGTCTATGTAAAACGATTAGTAAGGTTGCATAAGACTATAATTACAGCTTAATAATTGTTTAATAGTTTGTAAACATACAATCACTGTAAACGATGATAACCCTAATATCCACATTCTGCATTTAATTTAAATTAAAGCCTCAAAGCTGCTAACAAGTACACATTTCGTAGTTCTACAACTAAAATATAGTAAGAGAGACAACTCTTACATGATCACAACCAGTATAATTACAGAGTACACTCCCTTTGATAGAATGAAAAACAAGGTTTTTCTATTACTTGACCTAGTAGCCTAATTTTTGACCTCAGATGACCCAATATCGAACTTGACCTAGATTTTGTTAAGATGATCATTGTGACCAAGACTCATAAAGATTAGGCCAAAATTGTGACCGCTAGAGAGGACACAACCCAATTGTTGACGGACAGACGGACGGACGGACGGACGGACGACGGACGAAGAGTGATCACAAAAGCTCACTCTGTCACTTTGTGACAGGTGAGCTAAAAACGTAACATGATTCTACCATGAACTCAGGGTTGGTTTTGTCAAACAGAGTACACTATGAAATTGTGTAACTTTAAGATTCCTGTAAAGCTTAAAGATAACAGCTCCCACCAGCAGAACCCAGCCGAATTTGCCATGTTTGTTTGAAAACCTTGTTAAAAACCCTAAATCTTACAATATAGTGATTTAATAATACAAGACTTTTTAGTGATAATTCACCATCAATCTTATTCATAAACTTAATAAACATAAAAAATCCACAATTTCACCATTATGAATTCCTCAATGTCACAAATTTTCGAAATCAAATTCACGATCCAGAATATAATTATCTTGAGTGATGTCACCTGCAGTGTACCATAGTTCTATATATCAATCAGTAATCTACTTCAATGTAAGACATTGCCAATATTTCCAGTCAAAATCCATGCTTGTTCTTTCATGGTGTTAATATAGCGGACACATTTCTCCTAGATTAATTATAATATGTCTACAGCGTATAAAAGCATCTAAGATGCTTCAAATCATGCAGGTTTTCATTTATTATAAAACTCTTATATTTATTAGACTTCAATCACTAATTTTAATGAAATTTTCATGTTATAAAAGTGAAATTTCAACCAGATTTTCTTGCAGAGATATCAATAATAACAGCACCAATATTCTTATTTACGTCCAAAATTATATGGGACACTTTTTAGAATTACAAATTGACGAGTATTATCGAGAAATATTTTGGTCATAAATATCAAACCAGATTAGATGCTGTGACGATTGATTATAATTGAAATTGGTTTAAAATTTATCAAGTTTCTTATGATTACAGTTAAGTAGTTAAATCAGGTAATTAAAGTATGAAAGATTGTCTCCTCATTGTTTCATATCTTGAATAATAATATAACCTGCCACTTTAGAGAAGTTTCAAATGCAGTCCTTATTAAAAACAGGGGTATAACAGTTAAAACATTTACACTCTAACCTGACTGCAAATACCAACCGTTGGAACAGCAACATAAGACTTCACTCATAACAGCATAAATATCACTGAAAACTGATTTAACAAAGACGAAATTGGTAGTTTTTGCAGACAGATTTTGAAACATATGTCTTTGTTTGCTGGTTGTGTTTAAGTTTGGACTTGAGTTTGACTGTTATCAAAATGGCTGAAAATTGTTAGTCCATGCTATTATGCAAGCGTCTGTACATACTTATAGTAGTTATATGCATACTTACCGGGGTTAAACTGTACTTGTTCAGCAAATTGGCGTGATACATCTTTGCCAATATTCGCTGTTCTTTCAGTTACATTGATTACTGTAAAACATAAGCAGACAGCGTTCATTATTAATTCATTCTCTACAATATAAATACTTCACTCCAATTAACATTAAACCATTACCAGTAAAACAGAACCGAGAAAATAAATTAATTACCAGATTTAGTTACTGCCGGCTGATCAGCAGAGCATTTTTCTTCAAGCATTCGAGATCATGTCAGACGTTTTCTGGTCGGAATTATGCAATTTCAAGTTGTCGCAATCATGTAAATTAAAGTCAGAAATTAAGCAAGGAATTTCCGAAGTCGTTTAGCAATTAAGTCAACTTTAGAGCCTCTGAGAAGCCATTGAGGCTACATTTATATTGCTTAGTCCACGGGGCCAACACAGATTAAGGAATCCGATAATGTAGGGAACTGAAAGGGGGACACTTCCCAGAGTGAGAATGATTTAAGTATAGGGAATTCTGAAAGCAATTCTGGAAGCAGGGAACAGAATAAGACCAGAAAATTAAATTAGTAACAAATAAAACTTTTTTTTTTCAAAAAGTTTTAATTACACTGATATGTTGAATTGTTGTCAAAATAAATACAAAACAACATGAACATAGTGTAGTGCACAAAATTCATAACTTCACAGTTCACAGTCTTAGATGGGTCCCATTTTTGGCCCCATGCCCAAATTTGGTCCTTTTATTACGTAACCAATTTAAGTTTTTAATTTGTGAGCTAATGATTAGACTGTGTCAAGATTGTCTTTTGAAGGAGTGGAAAATACCAGCATTAAACAATGATGCACAATTAAACACACACAGTTGACACAATCAGTTCACAGCTGCGGTCATGAGAAACCCTCCAACCACATTACTTAGCCTGACATCATTCCCCGGAACAGATTCCAAACCTTTCAAATAACTCTTTGTTCTTTGTAATTTAAATAGCACAAACTACAAAATGAAGCAATAATTCAAGAAATGTAACTGACAGATGCCTTTAAGACATCAATAAAAATTAGCCCAATCACAAAAAATGTGTATAACATAGTTGTGAAGTGCTAAGCATCACAATATATCAACCCTTCTTGATATATTGAGTATCAATTTTTTTTTTCGAATTTCTTGATAAACACTGTTTTGGGTAAAAACTATCTTGCCTTAAAAACAAACTCCACAATGTCAATGTCCTTTCAAACAAAAAAGTGTGACCTATTTCCATGCTTTAATTAGCTCAATCGTGAGAAATTACTTTCTATTCTGAAGTGATCAGAGTTCTGTTTTAGTACATTTACAAAACAACACATCAAGTTACACAAAAAGTTTTGATCTAAATAAAACTTCATTGTTTTTCCTAAATGTGTCCATTATCAGCAATGAAATAAATTCCAACTCATGAACTCTTACAAATCTTTTCTTTTCACCAATCTGTCATTATTACCCTTAATCAAAAGTAAAACAATTCCCTCCCCTTGTCATTAAAACTAGAACTCAATTCTTTCCCTTTGTCATCTAAACAATAACTCAATTATCTCCCCTTTGACATCTAAACAATAACTCAATTATTTCCCCTTGTCATCTAAACAATAACTTTATTACCTCCCCTTGTTATCTAAACAATAACTTAATTCTCTCCCAATGTCACCTAAACAATAACTCAATTCTCTCCCTTTGTCATCTAAACATAACTTAATTATCTCCCTTTTTCATCTAAACAATAACCCAATTCTCTCCCCTTGTTATCTAAACAATAACTTAATTCTCTGCCCTTGTCATATAAATAATAACTTAATTATCTTCCTTTGTCATCTAAATAATAACTTAATTCTCTCCCTTTGTCATCTAAACAATAACTCAATTATCTCCCTTTGTCATCAAAACATAACTTAATTATCTCCCTTTTTCATCTAAACAATAACCCAATTCTCTCCCCTTGTTATCTAAACAATAACTTAATTCTCTGCCCTTGTCATCTAAATAATAACTTAATTATCTTCCCTTGTCATCTAAACAATAACTTAATTCTCTCCCTTTGTCATCTAAACAATAACTCAATTCTCTGCCCTTGTTATCTAAATAATAACTTAATTCTCTCCCCTTGTTATCTAAACAATAACTTAATTCTCTGCCCTTGTCATCTAAATAATAATTTAATTATCTCCCTTGTCATCTAAACAATAACTCAATTCTCTCCCTTGTCATCTAAATAATAACTTAATTATCTTCCTTTGTCATCTAAATAATAACTTTATTCTCTCCCTTTGTCATCTAAATAATAACTTAATTCTCTCCCTTTGTCATCTAAATAATAACTCAATCATTTCCCCTTGTCATCTAAACAATAACTCAATTCCCTCCCCTTGTTGGCTAAACAATAAATCAATTATCTCCCCTTGTCATCTCAATAATAACTCAATCATCTCCCCTTGTCATCTAAACAATAACTCAATTCCCTCCCCTTGTTGGCTAAACAATAACCCAATTCTCTCCCTTTGTCATCTTAATAATAACTCAATTCTCTCCCTTTGTCATCAGAATAATAACCCAATTCTCTCCCTTTGTCATCTTAATAATAACTTAATTCTCTCCCGTTTTCATCTAAATAATAACTCTCCCTTTGTCATCTAAACAATAACTCAATTATCTCCCTTGTCATCTAAACAATAACTTAATTCTCTCCCCTTGTTATCTAAACAATAACTCAATTCTCTCCCCTTATCGGCTAAAGCACATTTTGATACCAAAAGCCAAATACAGAAAACCTACAGGAAAGGGTATTGCAGATACAACAGCATGTCAAGTTCTAATCAATCTATCGTCTATATAACATTCAATAAAACCATCAAATTTCAATAAGAGTGTTATTACTGAATTATTTCCCGATGGATTCATTTTCTCCAAAAAAAAAATCGAGATTAAATATTTCCAGGGTGCTTTCACTGATTTTTTAGCAATAATTATATTAATACACTTGCAAGTAAAGTTAAGCCCATCATGCCGATGAGTGGCGCCAGATTTCTATAGGTTTGGCTAGATCGTGACAATACAGTACCAGGACATTCATGTTGCGGCATTAACTGCATTGATATTATCCAACCATAACTACAAACAGTTCAAGGAATGCGATCAATATGCCACCAACATCACAACTTTCATACAATACTTTCACCACAGCCCTTACAATACTTCTGATGAAGTCATCTTTTTGATTCTCAGACTTATGATAAAACATTCAAATAGTTCAAAGAATCACATGAATTATCTTACTTGTTAATATTATAAAACATAAAGGCAGACAAATTACCAGCTAGATCTTAGCTAGTTGAGATCCTATTAAAATCAACCTGTTTTTTGTAAGCACATTCTGTACATGTACAGTTACATTTTATGACTAACATTCAATTATTCATCTTTAGATGACCAAGTGAGATATTTTACAATAAAATCATTAACTTTCATTGGTGATTAAATTTCGTGGATTTCCTGGTTCACCTTCAACCACAAAATCAAATGCCATCGAAAAGTACCTTTGACCCTTGTATTTATTTACTGACATGCAAAATCCACGAATTAACGTTTCATTGAAATCGCTTTTTTTTACAAAACCATGAAATTTCACCCCATTGAAATTAAATGATTTTGCAGTATTGAACATGTATGCTTACATTTTATGACTCACTTTGAATTATTGTTTACATGACCAAGTCAGATTATTCAAGTTATTTTTTAGTGAAATTTTATGATTTTACTTACCGACAAATGATGTCTCGGCGAGATATCCGCGTCTCAACAAGGCTACTTCCAGTATCTCCTCTGTTTCATTTACCGTGATCTTATTCTGTCGGAATGATATCCAACCCCAGTTCAGATGGAACGGTTGATTCTCTAATGAATTCTCACCTGAAAATATATAGAAATAATCATATTAGATATTGTTATATGGTCATACAGTCGACACTCATTATGTCGACATTTTTGGGACCGTCAAAGTTGTGTCGACATATCCGGAGGTCGACACATCCAGATCCAACAATACTGACAAGTTTTCCTACCTTATATACAAGTGTATAAGCATTGCATGTATTCGACATTAAACTTTCGTTTCGCTGTTATAGCGGTGTTGTAATATTAACTAGTCGTTTTTTTTACTTTGTGCGTTTATTGTACACCTTATTCATTCGTGATATTTTATATGTATAATTGATTTAAATTCTTGGACTTGTGGTGTATTTGTGTTTGTTTCTTTTCCCCTGATTTTACTGACACATGTAAACATAATTATGCGTATTATAGGCTGAAATCAGTTTTCCTGGGTACTAGCTGATTTATAGAGTTGATATAATCTAGATATACGAGAGTAGCAAGCTATTTTAGCATTTTTTGATAGTTCAAATACATTACAATAAATTTTCCGTAGACAACATAGTTAAATTAGGTTTGGTAGTCATAATGACTATAAGATTTAATTGACTATTCATGATTATTTTATAGACAACTTTAATCACTCATTTTTGTTTGCATGGTGTCACGGCAGGTATCAAGTTGTTTTCAAACTTCGATTTAACACCATTCAATTTCAGTGTGAACAATTTAATTGTTTAACAAACAATGGGTCGAGACAGAAATATTTTCATGGTCAATTAACAACTTTTCTATTCCAATCACTTTGACTTGATGTCGACACAAACAATGACAATAAGGTGCGAAAATATCATTTCGGCCAGAAAAGTCGTGTCGATATAACCGGAGTGTCGACATAGGCATGTCGAGTCAAACATCAGTTTTTATATAGAACATAGAGTGACCAAAGTCGGGGATTTTAAAGTATGTCGACTAAACCGGAGTGTCGATACAAGCGATGTCGACACAACGGGTGTCAACTGTATTATAACGAAAATGGTTTTAATATAAAGTCAAATCTGTGTTTTAAATTACAGGTGTCACCTGACTTAAGGAACAACCTGTCATAAGCAGTTAATACATTCATATTAGCCATTTTTTTTGTAGACATCAGCCTTACTACCAACTGCTGCTGAAAACAGGGGACACACTACAATGAACAACTTCAGTGATGATTGAATGTTGGAACTCAATATACATGTATAGATAGTAAAGATTCCATTAATGCCTTTAATACCTAATCTAGCCCCTTCAGCCCGCATCAAACACATAGGTTACATCTGTAATATGCAGCAAACCAAAACTAAGTCAACCCTGTTTATTGAGGAAAAAAATAAAAGGCGCAATCTGTTACAAAAATCAAAATTCTTAGGGAAAAATTATACATCAAGAAAGCTTACTCTGACATATGTAAATATGAACACCTGATCCCGTGAAAGTGTTATCTAACGATCAATTAGTGAAATTATCAAATTTCATCAGGCATGCAAACTTGCACAGTATCTTTCTTCAGTTCCAAGACAAGAAATCTGCAAATAGCATGTATTTTATAGTAAACATACACAAAACATGCTTAGAGTTATCTCCCCTTATCAGCTCTTTTTTCTACTTCCTGAAGAGTGTTTTTCAACTTCCTGAAGAGCTCCTCTGGGAAAGGTGGCAGGGGATATATTGGGTGTATGGGGGTCCCTCAAAATATCAAATATTTAGATTAGAGCTTACTAATGGGCTCCAAAAATTAATTTGGTATTTTAAATAGGCATTTCTGTTTTAATTTCGTTAAAATAAGGCTTCATGTTTTTTGAAAAATGATAGAAACTAGATCTCAGCTAGCTCTGAATGATTTTATGACTCTTCCAAAAGGAGGTTCCCACCACTGGCGGAAGTGTGTTTTTAGCATGGTAAAAACCAAAACAAACTTTGACTGAAAATAGCAAAAAAACGGCAGGTATGGGAGACACTTTTCTTGCTGAATTAAATTAGCTCAGGTATCCAATAAATGAAAAACGGAGCCAAACATAGGATTGCATCGGGTTTAAAAAAACTGTGTGTGGGGAAAAAGCGGTCACTTTCGTGAAATTTTCACTGAAAATTCGGAGGGTGGGGGGTAAAACCAAGGGCCATAATTTCACAACCCAATGTTCAAATCTTATGTCTGGATGTTTTTTTCCTTGCATGTGGCCTAGACTGTGGGACTGACACACAAAGACTTTCTAGTCTCATTGACACTTTTCAAAAAATCTGTTTTGCTACTTGCGGTCAGTCGGAACCTGAAAATTGGCCAATAATATATCCCCTGCCCCCAAAATACCTCCAAGAAGATATAACTAAGACATATGTCAGCGCTATCAGGAAGGGTAAGATTGTGCATATCTCTGCTAACAATGATCAATGTATTTTCTTTAACACTCTTCTATTTCCAGAACATGAAATGATTTAAGTTTTCACAGTTATCTTGTTTTGAGAACATCAAACTCAAATGTGTCTTTCAAACCCATCTACTAGTGTCGTGTTTATCTGATACGCTGATGATATTGATGAAACAAGGATGTCATTGAAGGACATGTAGCAGGAAATTGAAAAGTTTTAAGACAACAACCCGATCAGTTTTTAAAAATTCCAGGATTAATTCGAAATTTTTTCAATCCTGCAAGAAACCAACTGTTCACAAAATATGTTCTCATTTGGCATCAGAATTCATTGTGACTAAGCATCACAGATCAGCGATATCGCAGGGAAGAATCTCCAGGCTCTATGCTTCTGCTAAATCTGATATCATCTTTATTCCATTATGTTTGACCTTTTTGGTGGAGGCCTTATAAGTAATAGTCTATATGGTAACTACTCAGTCACATGCTTATAATATATGGATACTACTGAACAATGCAATCCTGAACCTTACCTTATATACTGAATGCTAAGAAAGAAGCCTACTGGGTCATTAAGCAGTTTGTTCCATTGATAAAGCGGTATTAACCCTTTACTATATAGACTCCCTAAATCATGAACCGGTTTCTTATAGAAGGTAATTCCAGTATATTCATACTGTTTATTGGAAACTCTGAATTGATGGTCAACCCAGATACACAAATTGTGAAAAGGTTGACCCTAGTGAGTATATGGTTCCACAAAAAAATAACTAGTCATTTTGAAATACATTTGGGACGCTAACTAAATTGTTTCCTGCTTTAACATACCACTGAGCTTAGAAATTTTATAAAAATGAGATCGTTTTTCCTGATTTAGCCAGAACTGACATTCCATGGATTCGCTGTGTGATAATATGAAGAAAATATTCAAATTGATTGACTTACAGACTTCATTTATTTATGATAGCAATATTTATCATATTTATATGACAGATATTCTGACACCATCGTTATATAAAGTGTAACCCCCATCCATCATAGAGGCAATCTATCCAGGAAGTAAAACTATCAATTCCTGGAGAGGCACCTATATCAACTACCATCATGAGACCCCCTAAATGTAAGGGATCAATCATAGTCAAGATATATCCACCATGGTGCACCGCACATATCTAGACAGACCCATACAATATCTAGGGAATTGTGACACATGGATCTTATAACCAATCACATTATGGAGAACCAGTCAACGATAGCCTATATTTTTACTCTTTTTTGTTTATTTTTTAATAAAAAATAAATGAATAATTGATCTCTGTGGTTATTACAGGTATGCAATGTCATTATTGTCTTTTTTAATCAAGGTCAATTGAGATTACGCCAGTTGTCAATAAATATTTTAATGGTAAATTATAATCACATGGTCCAAATGGATTAACTTGAAAACCTTTGACAATCAGTCTTTGACAAACAATCAGGTGGAGCGATCTCTTTTATTGTCTAAGATGACAGAAATTGTTGTAAATCAAGAAAAAAAACAGACTAGATTATTTACAAGATAAATTATAGTGAAACATTTATATAAAACTCAAGAACATTTGGCCCCGAACAACATACTGGTATCTAGGAAATAACATGATCTGGTTCCATATCCAGAACAGATATAAACTGACAACTTTATGTTACCACATCTTTATAGATTTCATAGGCAAACACCTAATTAAATTGTGTAATACAGAAATAAATATTTGTATGAAGACAATTTCTGTCTAATTATATAGATATAGTCGGGTAGTTATATATTTATACAGATCACAATCGGCTTCTCATGTCTTACAGTATCAAGGTATAGCTGTGTTTGTTGGAGATAACTGAGTATTTCAGATAACAAACTCATATCTTAATAGTGCCGCTCTGACTGGTTTCAGAGATTTCCGCATATTCCAAGACAATAGTATGTAGCACTTACAACTGGAGTCTGTTGCCTAAGCAAAGTGCTACATAGTGCTTTCCGCAGGAGGTAATCCATGTCGTCTATATTTAATTGAACGGGAGATAACTGAATGAAGGGGCTTGGTAGTGCTTTGCTTAGGCAATGGACACCTATTGATATGCTTATATAACAATGTGCAGAGTGTCAGTCATATATCATACATGCACATGGAGGGCTTGACAATAATATCACAAAACAGTAAATATTATTGGCTTGTATTTATATAGTTATTATACATAGGTAATTTAACACTATCGCTATTTCTGGGAAAAAAAGATTTTTATGTCTTGATTATTTTCGCACTAAATACAGAAATCTGTACAAAGTAATGTTTGAAATCAGTATGATTGATGTTATAATATAATTTAATTAACTTCACTATTTGATTATTTCCACTTAATATACGATAACAAAACTGACCATCTGTTTGTATCTATATAACAATATTACACAGACTTGTTTGTGTTTGATATATACAAATTATATACAAATTATGATCTTTGTTCTTCATGAAAGAAAACTGTTGGTAAACCAATGAAACGTTCAACTTTAATACAGATATATGATATTCATGATGTTTTATGATTCATTGAAATTACATCAAAACATGTTTATTTATATAAGAAAAAGAAAGAGATATTAATTACATAAGATGAAGACATAACGTAAGATCAGGAATATTAATGGAGGATCCAATTTCTTTTGATTTCATGGACCATATTTCACATTATGAACCTATGAATTTCCCAACCAATGTTAAATTGTTAAATGTGCCAAACAAGGGATAGTAGAATTTTCAAAGTTTTTATTCGTATAATTTTATAGTCAAGATCACCTTGGCATAAGCCCTTTGTATGCAAAGTGACACAATAACTTACTGGTGGGCAATTTACTTTCATCAAAATGCCTATCAAAATATGAACACTAATTTATTTTATGTTGATTTTGAGATAGTCAGGTTCTACAATTTAACATTTATTCTCTTGATGCCTCATTGCTGACAGTATCCATTGCCATAAGGGCATGAGTAAAGACAAGCCAGTTGCCCCTAAATTAATCTCAGTTTATGTCCCATATGACTATCAATATTGAAACTGACATGAACTGTTTTACAAGTATGTTGATCTATAGAAGTATAATGCTCATCAACAAAGCAGTAGAATAGATGTGAAAAATAAATGGCTAGAAACCTATCAATAATTGCTTACTGTGCACAGCTTGTGTGTAACTTCAAAAGATTTCCAGACAGGAAGTTCTTCCCCCACTGGACAACCATGTAGATAAGGATTGGATAAAGCTCAGTATCCCACAGGTTCCATATAAAACCCACCCACTGGACATTCCAGTATTCAGGGAGGGTATCAAAACCAGTACAGGATATTCCAGTATCCAGCCAGGAGCATATAAAAGCCAGACCAAGAACCCTGGCGAGTGTTAAAGGTCTTGGAGTGGCTAACAACCAGGTGATTCAAATGAACAAAAGATATGGCAAGGCCAACAACAAACAATATTATAATTGTTATAGCTATTTTAAGTGTGAAGTTTGCAAAGTAACAAAACTTAATGGTGTTTGGACCACCACTGAACAGCAAAGGCCAACATGTGCAAAGGACATTAAGGCATTGCTTTTAAGAGAACAGTGCTGAAAATTGTTATATCTTTTAAATAAAAGACAATTAAATGATGGTAATTGCTTTTGAAGCTGAGCTGAACAGTGCTTAATGTATAGATTAAACAGCAAAGTACAAAAGGTATGGCACTATGTAGGAGCAGTGCCGTTTTGGGTACTGCTAAGACAGCAATGCATCTTGCAATGGCACAAAGCATGCTGTATGGAGCAGCAATGGACATAATGTTATATTGCCATAGCAAGGACAAGTGCAGTAGGAGCGATACAGGGCATTGGTTTAGCAAAGACAGTAATGTCTGAAATGACACAAAGGATGTTGCAAAGAGCAGCAAAGCACATTGATATAGTTAAAACAGCAAAAGACACAAGGTATAATTGCATAAGGAGCATTGCAGAACAGAGATGCAATAGTCAAGAAAAAAGTTTATAACAGACAAAGTCTATTGCTTTAAGAGTTATAATGAGTAGATCAATGAATATTTTTAAATCTTTGAAGAGCAATGTTCACATAGAGCAATATTATAGCTTGTATTTCAAAGTGATTTAGAATGAGATATTTAAGGATAACCAGTATAATCAAGTTTGATGGACAGGTTGGCAAGATGTTGCTAGGATATATAATCAGCAAAAACATGGA
This sequence comes from Spisula subtruncata, assembly GCA_963678985.1. Taxonomy (NCBI): domain Eukaryota; kingdom Metazoa; phylum Mollusca; class Bivalvia; order Venerida; family Mactridae; genus Spisula; species Spisula subtruncata. The sequence continues at coordinate 13,456,909 of OY787665.1, forward strand.
ATCAAAATCTAAGGAAATATGCAAATAAATGGAAAGAAAACAGGAAGTTCCAGAAACTGTTTTTCATTGATGGAATTTGGAAATAAGCTTTTTTCTGCCAGTGTTAATACATCAGACGACTTGGCAGCCTAAAAGCAAATGCCACATTCAACAAGATCACTAAAGGCACCAAGTGAATAACTTTTAATTAAATCTGATGTAAATGTTTATACATTTGAGCTTTATACAAAGATTGTCAGTGGTAATTTAGCCGGTAACAAGTGACATCAGAAACTCAATATAGAGATTGTGAGTTATGGTACAATCTGTGCCCCTATCACAACAGCATGTTGGTATTTCTATCAATGAGATGAACACTGACATTCTAGCTTCATTAAATGGAGACACGGTAATTTTATGTTATTTTCCAAAGCAACAATTTAAGATAATGAAAAGACCTTATGACTGGTGAAAACATTCTTTTGTATTTTTCAGTTAATGAAATTTCATATTCAAGTAAATATCATTGAAAATCATAGTCCAATGTGGAATCAAAATTAGTAGTCCCTGCAGACATGTTTTGTTATATTGGTTTTAGTATGTTGTCTTCAATACATGTTTGACCGACACATATAATAAACATTAATTTATTTATTGAATTTAATCTAGCAATTTCTCCCTCAAAGCAGAAGGCCATTGACCAATTTATAGGCTGGGAGAAGAAAATGGTTGACCACACACCTAAGAATGTCAGTTGAAGGCATAGCACTATAATTATCATTCAAGTTACCTATTTTTTTTCTTTGAAACAACATTATATACCTGACATCACACCACTATAGTTAACACATGATCAACAACATTACAGGAACATATGTGATCTTTATGATTAGTATCAACAACATATGGAACTCCATTCACATTCTACCGGTAATATAGATATCATACATGGTGTTTAATACCTGGCACACTGCACACACGATTGTCTGACTTGTCTGCCGGATTCAAGACTTTCAAGTCATATCCTGGAAAAGCCACCAGTCAGTGAAAACGAAGTCTGCAATTTATGATCAAAGCTTCAAACTTTAAGATACTTGAATCTTATACAAACATATGTTAATGATCCAGCAAAGCTTTCTGTTTTTATAAAAACAAAAAACATGTGGGTCTTGATTGACACATCATCAGGGAAGTGTTTCCGACTGCTTCAACTTTGGAAGTAAAATGTTACAAAATTTATGAGTTTTTTTTATTTATACAACACCAATATTTTCTTGACTTATATTATGAAGAAAAATGAAATTCAAATATTTAAAATTTGGGGGAAACTGTGCTGTTTTATTGCTCTTTTTATGTATTTCTGCAAAATGAATGAAAGATAATTTGATCTTTTATGACATAAAGCGATATGGAGTGCAATATTATGAGGAATTTTTATGATGATTCAATTCATCAAAGAATTTGATCTATTCTTCTTTTCACATTCGATATCTGACAATTCTCAAATTTGCAAGCTTTCAAAAAAGTTTAACAGATTAAATCATGAAGAATATAAATGAACATATGATGCATAGCACACACTATCTGGCACATATCATTTCATTGATAACTAACAGAGCTTGGTGATTTCAACATACAAAGAGAAATCTATGATAACTGAATCATTGGTAAAATATTTCTTATTTTTGAATAATTTCCCTGGGCCTGTCAACACGATGCAAGCCTGTCAATGTGATAACAAACAGGCTATCTATATCTTATATTGGAAATAATTCACAGCCAAATGGGCTTATCAGCAGATGCTTTGATTGACCTTGGTGTCAATCCGTGAACATCCCACCCTGGTTGGTGAGGTGTTCACCATGGTTACTCAATCAATTCACACTTCAGCTGTTTGCCAGGAATTATAGATGATAATGTTTCACATAAATCGTACAAGATAAGACTAGAAGAGTCATACAGACACCAAACTATGGCTGAACACAAAACACAAGAATACAACAATTCACAAATAAATCTGATTTGTGGTAGTGATATAAGAAATTTGTTGTTAATGTTTTATGTGCCCGAACATTTTGTTGTCCATTATCAAACACATAAAGTCTGTGCTCAACAGACTATTTTATGATAGCACATAGCATAGCAAGAACTCCTGTCAATTCTGCTACTGAAATATTGGAGTTTGGAGAATAAAATTTCCTTTATCGAAGAAGAGTGAACAAATTCTGGATTCTGACTCCTAGCTCCAAGGGCATAAAACTTGGGACACTAAGGGAATAAAACTTGGGGCTCTGAGCTCTTATTTCTTTAATAAGTTTATGTTGGTGATGAAATTGCAATAAAAGATGACCAATATATTAACAGAGTGTTCTGGGTGATAAAGATGAATCAATGTTGCTGTAAACACAAACTAGACCAATATGCTCTTAATAATATAGAATTTTATTTACAAGGGTTTATGCTATTTCTGAAGGCTTTTTCAACCACTTGCAGAGGCCAATGATCTTCTACTAAGCTATAAAAGTTATCAATTGTTGATGATCAGCTCAAGGACATTGACACAACAAAATCCAGTCCAATGCTTGTTTGTTGACATTTCCACCAGAATTGATCAACAAAACACACATCCTTCCATATTATAATCACAAAAACATGAAGCTATAGTCTCTGCTAATTAGCAGGTCTATTAATTTATGAAAGCAGCAATTAGACAAACAAGAGACTTAATTACATTATCTGGAAGTCAACAAACCAGAAGCTAATAGTCAAGTTAATGTTAAAGTAGGAAAAATGTCCTAATGATTCTTTAACTTAATTAACTTGCTGGAGAAGCAAACCAAAGCCATTAGAAACGGAGACAGATTCAAAACAAAGAAATATAGTGCCAGAATTAGGACAAAGGGACACCAGGTGTCAGAATCAGGACAAATTGACATTATGTCAAAATTAGGACAAAGGGGAAATAGTGTCAGAATTAGGACAATGATATTATGTCATAATTAGAGCATAATGTCAGAATTAGGACAAAAAACATATGGTGTCAGAATGAGAACAAATGACATTGGTGTCAGAATTAGGACAAAGGAGACACAGTGTCACAGTTAGGACAAAGAGGATATGGTGTCAGAATTAGGACAAAGGGACATTGATGACAGAATAAGCACAAAGGGACATTGATGACAGAATTAGGACAGATTGACATGGTGTCAGAATCATAACAACGGTATGATGTCATAATTGGAACATAATGTAAGAATTAGAACAAAGAGGATAAAGTGTCAGAATTAGGACAATGGGGACATTGGTGTCAGAATTAGGACAATGGTATCATAAGTATGAAGTCAAACATTTAGGTTATAAAGGACAAGGTATGAAAATTAGAACATTATTTCAGAAACAGGATCACCTTGTTACAACTAAGATGAGCACAATAGGACAACATGTAAATGGTATCAGACAATTGGGATATACAGTGAAGTTCCATTAATAAGACCAGTCAAAAGGTGGTCTTAATAGTGAATCGGTCTTATTAGCGGACCTTTTTTGTTCTAAATTTAATACTTTTTGACCTTAAACGGGCAAAAACCTGCATGATTTCAAAATAATCAAAGTGGTCTTATTAGGGGAACTTTACTGTATTATAGGAAAGTGGAAAATATTTAAGGATAATTGATTCAGTGTAACAATGATGAATTAACAATAATTTATTGTGACTGTTTACTATAAGATCAAACAGACATTGATTGTCTTCATTTACCACATTCTATAAAATGTTTATATAAATATTCTATTCTATTCCGATGCCAAGTACATCCTTAGTTACCTAGATCAGAGATTCAAGTGCTATAACACAAGGGAGATATAAAATGCAAATAAATATTGTGTATAACACACATATTATTGTCCTATATAATGAAATAATCTAATATTCATTTAGATAAGACAAAAATCGAGTCAGGTTTTTGGCACTATAGAATATATCGGAGCCAGAAACAAAGTATTCAATAATGGAAGGCATCATGAATATATCACCAAGGGGAAACCTTGTGCTAACAAAGAATGTGGCCACAGATTTCCAGGGCATGGGAGGAAAGGGAATGGTGTCAATTTATTTATGGAGGATGGAAGAAAAGTGTGATTATACAAGAAAGCAAGGATTTGGTTCATATTGCAGCACAGCAGGAATATGGGGTTAGTTATTTGTAAACAGAGGACAAATGTTATATATCGTATCATCAGAATGGTCCCGTCAGGTGATAGGTAAAAATAAACATGATTAACTCAAATACAAACACTCAGATTGACTTCAGCACGTTCCCTTCAGAGACATTATAATTCAGTGGAATTGAGAGATGAGTCAGTGAAAATGTCTGATCCTTCTCTCCATTTACATTCACTTAGAACTGTTTGGCATTCAGCTCCCAAAATATTTCCAATTTCAATTACTTTACCCTCTAAAAACGTGTGTAATTATAAACAAACCATAGCTAAAACATACCCTTCCAACCTGGCACATTTGCTACATTCATGATGAAAGGGGCCCCACCACAAATCATCTGCTAGCTGGCTAACATTATTTTGCACTCTAATTATGACAGTAAGTATAAACAAAGCAAGTACTAGCTGCATGTTTTGCTGCATACAAGGCCAGGAGGTCTACCAATCAGCACAACCTGGCTGCCATGAGGTCTACCAATCAGCACAACCTGGCTGCCAGGAGGTCTACCAATCAGCACAACCTGGCTGCCAGGAGGTCTACCAATCAGCACAACCTGGCTGCCAGGAGGTCTACCAATCAGCACAACCTGGAGGTCTACCAATCAGCACAACCTGGCTGCCAGGAGGGGGAAGGTGTATGACAGTATATTATAAACAAATCATACTGTTCCCATAAGGACTGCACATTATCAAGACACTGGAAATGGGAACTGCATGGATTGGATATATGCCACTTGTAATTCTTCAAATGCACGTTCAGCGTAAGTGCAAGGGGAACCGCATGGAATTTAGACTTGTATTTCTTTAGTCACAACATGTTTTATAATGTACAATATGACATTGACAATTGTTTGAAAAGGAGAACCTTCTAACAGTCAATTTTTATAATAAGGTTCATTCCGCTGATAATGAGAAATGCTCCTCTATGGCAATACCAAACTTACATAATATACACCAGGCAAATAGTTAAAATAGCCATATTGTGTATAGTAGACAAAGTAACCTTTGGACACAACATGGCAGACAAAGTAACCTTTGGAGTACTAGGTAACTTAAAGGCAGAACCACAATCAATCAAGGTCGGAGGTCAAAATCAACTTGGCAGGGAAAAACAAAATGACCACAGTACAGTAAGTCCAACATGTTTGATTCCTAGATGTCAATTGATGACAAGTCCGGTGACTATAAAACTATGAGAAGACAATCCAACAAACTGTATTGAGATAGTGTAGGATGGATGCCAAGAAGAAGATTGTGGTGTTGCAGGAAATTCTAACTTTCCGTTCGACAGGTAAAAAACTTATCTTGAGATATTTAGTACCAAAACAAGAAGACATGAGAAATGTTGAAATGAAATCATGAAAGACAGGGACAATTATTGAGCATGCGGGATGGTCAAAAATACAGATCTGTTGCAGTTTTAGAGTGCATGTCAACCTAAATATAACAGCAATTCGTATCTACTGAAACACAACTGAAGATTAAAACTAAATACAATTAAATTACACAGTTTTTAATACACTTACAAATAAATTGCTTCTGCTGTAGAATTGAATTTGAGAAAAGGTTCATCTAAGTCTGTGTGTCAATCATCTATAATTACTGAAACACTCGTTGGCAATACTGTGAGCTGTTTTAATGAAGGTATTGTCGTACAAGATGGATGAAAGACTCAGTTGGTGAACACAGAATCAGTTGCAAAACAAAGGCTCAGTTGTCAATCAGACTCAGTGGACAAACAGGTCAGTTGAACAGCAGGTCAGGTGACAAACCTGTTCAGTGGACAAACAGGTCAGTTGAACAGCAGGTCAGGTGACAAACCTGTTCAGTTGACAAACAGGTCAGTTGGCAAACAAGATCTATTTCATACATGGGAGATGCCAAACAGATTAAGTTGGTTCACAAACATGGCCAGTTGGTAAACAGTTGCTTGTACACAAAAGATTGAAACAAAAATAAATACCATTCAAAAAGATAGTTTACCATTGATTCTGGTGCTGTATGCATGCTCTTGTCACGTTTCAAGAAACACATTCATTCATTATAATAACAGATTGAAGATAGTGCTTGTAAACAGAACAAAATACAAAATTCTTAAGATTTTATTGACTCCATCCACAAGCATTTCTTGCAATGTCACATTCATAAATTCTATTTAAATACAGGAATTTCAATAAACCATGCCCCATCTAGGTCCCTAGGGGCCAGTTCCAGACAGAGATGAAAATTATATCTCCTTCATTTAGGAGACAACTACACCGGCCTGTCTAACAAGTATCGACATGCACATTGTCAAACAGGGACATGTCGCTTCACCATTCATATACAAAACAATAAATACAACTATGGTATTCTAAGAAATTCAGAAAGAAACAGCATTGTTGCATTCAGGGCCTTGATTATTCCAAGTCTTAGTTGGTGAAGATATGAGACACCCACAAAAAATACTGTTAAATCATCTTAATTTAATTTGCAATTGATTTTCATACATTTTAAGGGCAAAGATCAACAACATAAAATCAGCTCCATTGATTTATGTCAACACTTTTTCACTTTTACTTCGATCAACACTATTTTACTTTTACCATTAGAACTCAATTAATAAATGTATAGCCCTAAAAAGCGTCTTTTTTATTGGAATTCACAAAACTTTAAGCCAATGAATATGAACAATTTTATAGAAATTAATTAAATAAAGCAATATTCGCAAACCGAAAAAACAAGAAGGAAGTCAGTCACAGACCATTATAAAACTAAGTGTACAGTCATCCAAAACGTCTCCTTACGGCATTCTTCCAATCAGCAAGTAGCTTGTTAAGGTTGGGACACAGCAACTAATGGTATTTTAAAACACAACAGATTTCCGCTTTTCTCCATGAAAAACAACAACACACATGCTTCTGCATTGAATGGCAATTACTTTAGGAAGCGTATTGGGAATCTGATGGGATTTTTGTTGTTGAAATTCCCAGTGATCATCCACTGTAAAGCCATATGACATGCAAACACAATGGTCACAGTTGAATTAAAGCAAGAATAGATGAAGTATATTCTAGGAAATGTGGCCATTGTATACTAAGTTCCTTGTATTTAAAACATCCATATTTCAATCTAGGAAACCAGGTAATTTTAAGTATTTTTTTAGGTATTATGCAATAGCAGAACTAATTCTAATGTGCAGAAATCATGAGAAATATTAAATAGACCTGAAACACAGAATACTTATAACTATCAGTTTAACTCAACCAAACATTTTGTTTCATTTTGCCTATAATGATGTTTTCCTGGGATTTTGAAAATTTGACACTAATAAACTTAGCATGACAAAGTATTGAAACAGTTGGTGTTGAATGTTTGCGGTAAACAAAAACATCAAGTAGAACAAAAAATAAATAGGGGAACACAAGTACTTGTACTGGAGAAAAATTATTTCTAAAATCCATCAAAATTATTTTTTATTTGTGACATCCATCAAAACAAAAATTGTGAAAATTTAACAGGCATTTTTTTATCACTTAACTAGCTGTGCAGAAATTCCAATAAAATTATGGAAAACTTTTTCCCCAATAATATAAGTGAGCATTTGAATTTTTTAAGTTTCATGAAAATGTGCCTTTAAAATCATTTTTGCGACATAATATGTCTGGATAGACAAAATAATAAATCCGGTTATCAGCACTCTAGTATGCAGTGTCCTCTAATGGTAATGGAATATTTTTTAAAGACAAGGGGATATAACATACAAGGCTGAGCCACTCTGCTAAAGTTGAGTAGGATAGAGGGGTCACAATATACCACCTTGAAGTAAAAAGTTACCAAACTCAATTTTTCTATACTCATGTAAGGACAAATTAATGTACATCATTAAAATTAAATCTAAACTCATTAAAAAGCAATTAATAAAGATATGTGAGTAAACTAACAAAGATCTTATAATAAAGAATCAAGATTAAGGTAAGAGGGTGTATAAGAGCAATTTCACTAAAATTAATGTTAATTTTATGTCTTGATACATTCATAATCATTTTAAGAAGCAAATCTGCCGTCCTCGTGAGTGGCCTTGGAACAGGGAAAGCCATGAATAAGGTATAAGATACTCATATATTTTTCTCTATCTGATGAAGAAATAATTAAGACTTCATAGAAATTTATTTTTATGACGCACAAGCGCTACTATATTACATGTTTTAGTATCAGATTTAATAGTTAATAGCCCAAATATTTGATGTAAAGTCATAAAAATATTGACACAGAGTGGAATATAAAGCAGAAAAGGTCATCATAAAAAATAACTTCAAGATACATTAACTATGAGAGGCGACAAGCTCATTATGAAGCTTACAAGATGAGGTTTATATTTATATTTTATGGCATATAATATATAATGGGTAATCCAAATCGTTTCTGAGCGCTTGTTTTGTACTGTTTCAATTTTCATATTCAAGTTTTACAACATTCATATTCAAGTTTTAACAGTCTTGTTATATTTATTCCAATTTTTCCATAATTTTCATCAACTTTTTTAGCTCCTTTAACTTTTTTTACTTTGGACCAACTTTTTCAACAATTTTCATCAAAGTTACAAGATTTGGTTTAAGATGACCCCAGCTATCCAAAGAGCATATAAACATTGCCTAAGCAAAGCGCTACGTAGGGTCCCCTCATTCAGTTACCTCTCATTCAATTGAAAATAGATGGCAAATATTACCTCCCATGAAAAGCACTTCGTAGCGCTTTGCTTAGGCAACGGACACCAGTTAACAGTGTGCAGACCTAATAGGTCAGTTAACAAATATCCCAGACAACAAGGAATACGAGCCAAGAAATAACTTCATTATGATACAATATAAGACATTATCTGCATCAATGATAGTATTACAGTATTTCCCTTGTGAGGTCTAAATTGCTGCAATGTTTGACAGTATCAACATGTGAGATATATATCTGCAAATATTTTATGACACAAATAAGACTTCCCCCAACACCAGACTGACTCTCTACAGTCTGTGACTGTCAGGCTATAGACTGCCAGGCGACTGTTTAGGCCACAACATTCATTTTAGGCCACAATGACAGAACTATGTGTTTACAGTCCTCCAATAATACAATAATACTAAAACAGGACCTTGATGCTAAAAAAGATAAAATTGGCCGTTCACTGGGATGACTACCTGCTTTATCGCCATGCAGTACAGGCTTTGTGACTGGAAATAAGTGTCTGACCACAGGAACAAACCCTGTTCTTTAAGCGCTATCAGTGTTTTGATTTTTTAAATGGTGATTGGGAGGGGTAGAATATTTTATTTTCAGTTTTATTAGTTCACCAATAACATAGACAGTAGCAGATTTTAAAGCAGGTTCTCATCTATATGCTGTGCTTCACAGTTTTCATAGTCCTATCAGATGTGTGATGTTTGAATTTATCTAAAACGGCCCCAGTGGCACAAAGTCTTCACTTTCCATAAGGACGGCAACCTGATATCTCTAAATGCTTGGCCTCAGTACCATATACTAGGACAGCAATAAAGCAATTAGTGGTGATGTAAAAAAGTCTATTCAATACCAATTCTAGCCATTGATTAATGGAAGATCTGGATCTAGTCTAGCAGACAATGGATGGTTTGCATGTTAGGTACCTACTGTATCAGACCAGTCAATGATCAGGGGATAATCCATACAAACAGTAAGCTAAACTAAGGATGATGTTAATTAATTTCTTGATTGATCAATTGGTACTTTTAATAAAAGTGTTTGGCTTGGTATAACACTGTCTCCTCAAGTGCCGAACTCAAAATATCAAAGCTATACTGTAAAATCATTTAATTCGATGGGACAAAATTTCTTGGTTTTGGTAAAAAGGGATTTGATGCTGTGGTAGTAGCCACGAAATTTAAATCCCCACAAAATTAATGATTAATTATTGAAATGCCACACAATTAGATAAATGCTTAACCCTCTACTCCATACAATCAAGTCACCAAGATAACAGATGAACCCAAATGTGTGCACAGCTAATACATCAAAAGTTCAGCTTTTGGGGGCAAATATCTAGAATTATCTCCCCTGAGTATGTATTTTGTTAAGTCCAGTGATACTTGTAACCATTGGATAGTCTCCCCTTCATACTCATTATTGGAAACATATTCAAATTTCATTTTGATTGACATAGGATAGGGTGTGAATAAGCAATCATTTGTTTCATCAAGTAACGGAAAGGCATGTGTTCAAAACCTGATATCTGGTGTAGATTCTGATCTGTTTCCATCCTTAAATGAAGTTGAAATATGAGTATTATGATTTCTATTGAATATGATGTCCGCCAATCAATGGATTAATGTTTTGAAATTGATAAAAAAAACAACGTTTCAAATAGATGAGTTAATACAATAGATAAATAATTGATTATTTACAAGCCAATAAAATAATTGTCATGGCTGTGTATAATACATTGGATCTGGTAGGCAGGCAAAAATACCTTGTATAATAGGCTATTTATTTTTATTTTCCAGGTAACGAGCAGTAAAATTTATGAAGAGGCCAGGGATGAAAACGCAGGATTTATTTCTAGCCTAATCCATACAATTCAAGGGAGCTTAGCTAATGAAGAAGTTGTGTGTAATGTTCAATGACATGTTAAATAGCAAGCTGACATAGTTTTTGCAACAACTGTAATCAAGTCTTCAAGACTGAATGAGGAAAGTGAAATTTATGTTTCACAATCAATATAAGAATCTTTGGGGACAATGAACGGAAAATCAGTAAAAAACTAAAATTTCCGTTTCTGTGTGCATGGCGAATTTGAACATTGAGTGAAACCAGTGTTAGTGGTTATCAGAATTTAGCAACCTTCTGTATTAACCCTTTACTCTATGAATACACATTATCATCACAGGTATCTGTATCATTGATAAAGACAATTTGAAAACGACAAATATAAATTTTCCATTTTTTTTCCCTTTTCAGTTACCTTCAATTATCATGCCACAAATAATAAAGTACCAAGTTAAATTTTATATTCAAACATCATCATCATGTGTCCTACCCGTTGAGCTGACAGTATATTTAACCAGTCAGATTCAATGAACATTGAGTTGTAAGTTGACTGTTATAGCGCGCCCAGTATAACAAGAAAGGCGGGGTAAGTTGGAACAGGCCATACAGGTGGAAAATCAAGCATGCACAAATTATCAGTGTTATTTCAGTATATAATAGACCATATGTGTTTATTTAAGTAACCAATTTTGCAACAGTAGACCAATCCGGTCTATGTTCGTAGACATCACATTATCCTGGGCACTGTTGGCAGTCACATCACATTGGCTTTATTGTGACTCTTGTAACATCTCCACAACTATAGCAAAGGCAATATCCTCATTTATGCAAGACACCATCAATTTTACTATAAAGTCAGTCTCCCATTATTTCTACCATAAAGAATGCAGATAAAGTTTATAACTCCAAATGGAGAGGGAAGCCTACACAGGTATGAAGCAAATAATTGATCATATAAAATGTTAGATAATGTGAAGGTATTTATGTAAGAAGCGAATCCATATTTTATGAGTTTATCCAATTAGTTCCTAATTAGTTAGATAGTTTGAGTCACTGTTAGTGTTTATCTTACAACAAACAACTTTAATGATCTGATTTCATACTGATAATTTGCACACCAAATCCTTGATTACATACAGCATGCAAAACTACTTAACTCCAATCTTGACACATTTTGTTTGGATGGAAATTAGAAAATCTGCCGATGGAATGGGAGGTTGTGAGTCTGACCCCTGACAAAAAGCTAGCAACAATATCATCCGATCTGAGATGGTAGCGTCAGGCTGTAGCTTAACTAGAGACAGAAAGATCTACAGCTAGCAGCAACAGTAGCATGCCTATGGGTAGTGGTTAACATAGCTAAGTTGCACTGTGGTTTGGTACAATCCATGAAATACTGAAGTTGTTAAATAAATTATGGTAAGTATTGGAATATCTCAATGATTAGCTCCCTTGCTTTCAATAGACACTCAGAATAAATCAAGTCTTCTCAGTGTATGCCAAGCAAGGTAACGTTACATTAGTTCCAGCACTGGTTGGCCCTGTGTCAGACCATTGTTACTCAAATAACTGGTAGTTTCCATATATGGCTGAACTGCAATTAGTTGCACTTTGCATAAACCCGACCTTAAAAACCCTAAAAATTGTGTCAAAGTTTAACAACTTATATAACATTAGGATCACAATACAAAATTCAGAGCCTACTTTAGACATTACAAAATAGTAGTTCAAATTAATGGCTTCACAATCATTATATAGGTACCGTGAGGCAGGTTTCTCACAAGAATAAAATCATCAATATTTAATTGGTGTGATCAAATCTCAAAGGTTGTTGTCATCTAATGAAACAATTAATGACTAGGAACATGAACAGATTACGATGACGTATTTAATTACCTCGCATTATATACCATGTATAGGAATTCCTTCATAATAATCTCACCTCTTCTATAGATAATAGGGTATGTTTATTGAAATATGAGTTTATAATTACAGCTATCGTCACTGTGAACACACACACAATATTGTTTATAATTACTGTATGATGAGAATGAAAGTGTCATATCTATTGACTACCGTAAGCCTATTCTGGTCTATTCTGGTCTATTCTGGTTATACATGTCATAGATTCCAGTTAAATCGGTGACAGGACTACCTGGAATGGTACAGAACAATTATTGAACTTCTAGGGAACTGACAGTAGCCGTCACAGCATATCTCAGAGAAGACAAGTGGTAGAACAAACTGAACTGACCGAATGGCCGACAGATAGCTGACAAAACACCCCATGCTGAAACAGCCTGACCAGCACTAGACAGACATACTGACCAACAGACTGACCAGTACACTTACACAGTCACATTATACTGACCGGCAGACTGACCGGCACTGATCAACCAACAGACCAATGGATGGACAGTTCATGTATGGCATTAACAATGATGACCCACAGAATCCATAATACGACTTGTCCTCGTAATGTTTTATTGGTGCATTTTTTCTCTCAGTCTAATACTTGTGTACTTTAAGTATGACTTTATTCCAGGTACAACACATATATTGTTAATATAATTTTTGATGACTTAGCTGATCCTTTAATTACATAGCAAAATGTTCCCTATCACGTGTAAAGTTCAGTGCTGTTAAATTGTCTAAAATCACAAAATAATAATACCAACAAAAATTGATTATTTCACAGAATAAGTCAGATAAAGTATTTTTTAATACAGCAAAAAAAGAATTGCATGTTACATTACATATAAATGAACAAACTTTGAAGAATGATTGAAGTATTGCCGGATGCTACCCAGCAACTTGAGAGCAACAGTTGTACATTTAACAGTAAAAATGCAACAGTTGTATTATATAGTAACCTCTCATGTTTCTCTTTCATAGCATCGAGAAAAAAATATTCGAGTTGCTAATGAATGGCATATCAACATCAGGTCATGTGACGTGTGTGTAACACAGTAGCACTATCATTTCCTCATTATGCAAATTAGGGAACATGCTGATAATTAAATTTCACATTTTAACTGTTCAGCCTCATTAACGAAACCAGCAACTGGTAGTATTCATACTAGGAGGTCCCACAACAACACAGGGGCCGATACCTTTGATGAAATATCATGAAAATTTACAGCAGTCACTGAGTTTGTGATGTACTAAGTATTCAGGAACCGACACAGATCATTGACAATCATCAGAACAGAAGAAATGTCGGAGAAATGCTGGTAAATGCCGAATAAATGTTTAGAAATCAAAGTACTGCGACGGCACCCAGGGGCGAGGAAATGATGTGTATAAAAGCAAACAGAGAAAGCTGTTTTCTCAGTTAGGAACAATAGATAGAAAAACATAACATGCTAATGACCCTCTGGTTGAAAAACTTGCCATCTCATTTATCATCATATTTCAGCAGGTAGCAGGCAGGGAGGCAGGCAGGTGCCATCATACATGCTGGACTGTGGGAACCATCTGGTCTGATAATGATTCATATATCACCACTGTAACCTGACCTACCCACCCAACATATCCCCTGACCACCTGGTAAAAATATTATAAGAAATAATAAAAATATGAACATCAAAAAGAATTTTTATACAGGGTGTTGAAAGTTTTTTTTTCACAAAAATAAGTTTTATGCCAAATTTTCGTCTGAACTAGGGTACACATTTAATATACAAGTTTAGTTTAACACCTTGATGACTTTATTTAAGAAAGATAGAATAATGTTTAAAATATTGGCAAATTTGTATTTTCATATTCAATATTTAAGTGTATTTCAGTGTTGTATTACATTGTTCACAACTTTATGGAAGCAATTTTGTAATCATGAATACAAATTACAACATTAGAAATATTACAAATTCAAAACTTCGTTTTTTTACCAAATTAATGCTTCTTGTTATGGATTACAGGAATATTCAATTTAAGTTTTTGCAACATTTTCGTTTTTGCGTTTTTTAATGCTGAATCGAATTGCATGTCAAAGAATTATGACATGGCACTAAATTGATTTTTAAAAAAAAATTCTTTATTTAAAGAAATAAATATCTGCTACTGGTTAAGGAGATTTAATTAAAGTTTTTTACATTTTTCCTCGATACTGCCTGGATTGCATTGCATGTCAAGGAATTATGCCTTCATTTGCAAAAAAAACACGTTTTTCGATCATAGCGCAGGAAAACGACAAAAAGTGTTATTTCCCATCTAAATGATGTTATAACAATACCATTATAAATTAACTGCCAAATTATCATACAAAATTTTCTTAAAGGGCCGATTTGGTTCTCCAGGAAACTTTTATTATAGAAAGTCAGGTGGTATAATCAAAGAAATTTGAAATTCCCATCCAATCTTCATATTTGTTGGATTTTGTCAAAAATATTAGTGACTTGACAATCATAACTTAGGGCATTTCCATAACTGAGAAACATGCCTCATACATAAGTGTAGGGTTACAAATTCTGGTTATGCGAGGCACTTTAATTAGATAAATGCTGAGGAATTTTGATAGGCGACTTTCTTTAAAACGTTCAATATCTAGTACATCATAGGTTGCATGTACAGTCATTACCATGCCTTATTAACTTTGTCCTAAGACTTAATATGAGAACAGCACAATTCTGGAATAAAACAGTTATATAAAACAGTTATCAATTATGTCAAACAGATGTACCGAGAAGAGTAACAGAATGGAGGCAAGGTGTCAGACTTTTACCGTTATTATGACTATGTAAATCCATGCCAGCCACATCATCATACCAGACTGCAATAAGGTGGAAACATTCACCAGATAGTACCAGATATAACAGACACAGAAATTCCATAACCATTACACTATAGAAGAATGAGAATTATGACACTGGCTGGATTCAGACATTTTTAGATTTGGTAGAAATAAGACAGAACAGTATGCTGACCTAATAATGTAGTTTTATCCATACAGTACTGTCAGTCTGTTAAGTCTGGCATCTGTTAAAGTCTGTTATAGTCTTGCTAACTTTGGTCAATCTAATTATAGCTCTTACAAATCTATTTTTGGTTGATTGTGAAACCAGACCAACAACTTATATTAGTTACATTCAATGCCTCATTTTTCTTTTGGCTTCTTTGAGAGGCTCTCAGCGCGCTAACCAACAAAATATATCTAACACACACCAAGTCAGTACTTGAGCACTAGAAGTCTGCCTACCAGTTATACGACTGCGGTGTCCATTCTAGCACTTGATTAACCAGTAATACATAATATACTCTTCATGAAACTGAAACTTCTTCACAGGCATGTCCACTGTGGAGGGTCTGGTCATATTGAGTTCCATGCAAGAACCTAACTTGCTCAACCTCGGATATCAAATCCCGATAATTCGCGTGAGCTTGAAGCAGTCTACCAAACCTCAGCACTCTTCAAACACGAAAGCTGACAAACTAAACTTTCACATTTTATAATTTTCTTTGTTTGTTTTCCGTTAATCTATTTCGGGCTATATATTTCATAAATCCTGCAGTTTTATGCAAGCAGTGTAAAACCATGAGTGTCATTTATTGTTCATCATGCATTAAGATATGAATGCTTTCATGTTTAGTTTTATAATAATTCCATTACCACATCATCATAAATGTATGAAAGTTATGTAATATTTGATCAGATAAGTAACGAAATAATGACAATAAAATGAAGCAATGTTATCAAAATTTTGCTTCGGCTTGAAAATTCTCTCTCCCCCTCCCCCTACTATCTATCACCAGCGCAATGCAATCACCGGCACAATGTAATAACCGTCACAATGCAATCACCGCCACAGTATAATCTAACAATTTCTGACAAATCTCATCACACTTGAGGTGACATTATCTTCCTCATCAATAACACCCATAGATACTCCTTTTATTCTTTATTCTATTTTTGCAATTTTCATAAAATTGATTGCAATTTTTTTCAGCCCTTTTACTTTTGATTTTCAGAATGAATTTTTCCTTGACATTTTCTTGTTTTCTATTTTTATGAATGCAATTTTCCAAGTCATTTATGTTATAATTTATAAAACAAATTGTCAATGAACAATAAAATGTGGAAACAATGTGTCTAAAACTTGACACAAATCACAAAAATTGAAATCAAGACTTTGAACATTTAATACATGAATAATTAAATCACAAAAATGTTTGAGCTCTGCACTCCGAAAATTGGCATTGGCAAAAAAAGCCATTATTCTAAGTGGCGCAGTAAAAATTCTTCCTGTGTGAATTATCAATACAGCAAAACATTGCATCTAAATTAAAAAGATCATCAAAGTCATTGAAAGAACAGCCTTAGGTGCAACTTTGATGTTTCCAGTTTGGCATCCTGAGACTGCTATTATCAAATCAAGCATTCTCTACCCATCTCCCCATTGCCTTTCTATCAGCCATCAATGCCAGCAAGTGATCACCGTTTCCTATATAGAGAGTACTAGATTGTTTCTGACACATCCAGTCTGCTGGCTTCCTTTCCTGCTTGACACATCCAACCTGCCGGTTTCCAGTTTCCCATTCAGTATGATAACTCATACCATTTCTATCCACCCAGAACATTTAGGCCAAATCATAGTTTGTCTACTTCACATGTCAATGTACAAAATGTACCAACAATATTTTAAGCCGGAATGAGTAAGTTCTATATATGTAACTAATCACTTGCCAAGAAGGTTTGGGAGAAGCCTGCACTTTTTCAGTTTTGACGTTGATCAGGTTCACGTGTGAATAGGATACTATTTCATTTCAACTTTGGTATACGACACAAACGGACACAAACGGACAAAGAGCATAAACCATAACTATGTTCCATATCAATATATTGCCCATAAACTTGTTTCATACCAATATATTGCCCTTAAACTTGTTCCATACCAATATTTTGTCCTTAAACTTGTTCCATACCAATATTTTGCCCTTAAACTTGTTCCATACCAATATATTGCCCTAAAACTTGTTCCATACCAATATATTGCCCTAAAGCTTGTTCCATACCAATTTATTGCCCTAAAACTTGTTCCATACCAATATATTGCCCTAAAACTTGTTCCATACCAATATATTGCCCTTAAATTTGTTCCATACCAATATATTGCCCTTAAACTTGTCATAAGCTTGATCCCCAGGCATGCCGAACATCAGAACACTACAAGCAATCTGAAAAACCCTATCTTAGCAAGAAATCATGGCTAAACATGCAGCTGGCATCACATGAAGGGGAAACCTCGTCCCCAGCAAGGGTATGTGAGATCTGATCACAACTAGGGTAACAGGGTATTTACTATTCAGGGATCTGTGAACCACACACGTTTATGTTTGTTTTCATGTTTCGCCTCATCATCCCGTGCTATCTGTCTAAGGCATGCCTCGTACATTGTGTCTGACATGACCTCGTATAGAGTCGTAGATAACCTGGGATATGATAACACATGATCTATGTAAGAATTAGAGCCCCTATCATCTCAAGTCTCACCTCTAGGTATATCATACAATAATCAGAATCCTAGACCACCAGAGCAGCAATATCAAAATGATAATCAAGCACAATCTGGTATGGTCTTAGTAAGTTAATGCACATGCACTGATCATAATGGTTACTCATTCCAGAACATCAACATCTGGGCAAATTAAACTTCTAGAAATCCCCCATAATTCCACAATTTTTGGTACAAATTTAATATTTCTTATCTCCGAATTCTGTTAAATATGTCAGGAAAAATTAATCAGAAGCAATAAATGTGAAATTAAAACATGAAATAAAAGAGGTATAGTAGTGGGTGGCTTCTAGCGCTTGGCTTATTGGATTCACATTTGCAGTGACACTGCATGTCGTATAATTAATGTATGATAATAAATGTGATATAAAAATATGGAATAAAAGATTGCTATAAGGCGTATGGTTTACCACATGCATGATAATTCTATCAGTATTGACATATCAAGGTACAGATATAAAACTGTCATAGTATTACTCACTGAGAGCATGGTGCAACTCTTGAACAACAAACTTTGCCCTTAACTCTTGAGTAAGTCACATGATTAACAGATGTATGTATAATAATTCCATGACATATCAAGAACGGATATAAAACTAATAAAACATTGTCATGATTCATAATGGAATGGATTAAGGGAACAACTTATGACAAAGCCGTATCTAATGTCACATAATTAACAATGCACGTATGCGATAATCATAGAAATAATGAATGTAATAAATGAGAAATGAAAGTATGAAAATGAAAAGTGCATAAGCTGTGACTAAGCTTTACAACTCTGCAAGTATTAAGCCTTTGAGGGAACATGGTCTTAATTAACAAATAGTATTGTAAGTATTAAGAGAACTTCTTCAGTTGACAGTAAATAATGAACAAAGACATTGATTGGATGTCATAAGTTGCATAGTCAATGTCACACAAAGGTACCCAGCAATCCCATTAAAACACAGAGACCATCAGGCTTAAATGGTTTAGCACTTTCAGAGCTTGTTCACAAGTATACTGTCTGTTTTATAAGAGTTAGTGGCATGTTTGCACAATCAACCCTAAATAAATGACAATGACTGGGACAATTGTAAAACATGTATACTGCTTTCCTTGCATATTGTATGTGTCAAGAATGAACCTGAAACGTTAGAATAGTCAATGACCTTACTTCATTAATATCTTCCTGCATTTGTATTTTCATCTAAGCTTCTCATAATTTATTTATTATGTTTAATAAAATAAACGCATCAAAGCATTAAATAACAACATGCAATGGTGTTTGACAAGCGCCAATTAAGAGCTTTTAGAAGGTTAATCAATTGTGTCTAGCAATAAAATACTTAGTCATTTATGATGAAACATCATTGTGACCTTGACCTTTGACTAATACAAAATTAATGTAATAGCTTAAAACATTTCTGATGTTAAATTAATGTAATAATTCAAAACTATTGAATCTAAATAAATAACTGATCCCAAGAATTTAACAGATATGTCAATAAACTGGATGCTCCCTACAAGCTGTTCAGTGACAACTGTATGTTGTGGTTATTACATCCAATATTTCATTATAGTTGGCAGTAACTTAATCCACCATGTCAACAAGCATTCACTTAATTAATGAACATTGACTTGTTTTTATCGGCTTCAAGAATGACTTATATGCAGGCAATATCAGCAACAATAAGAGTCTAGATCAATCAGTGTGACGTTTAACCAATACTGCCATTTGATTGAAATGCTTTGGAACACGACAAAATTAGCAGGATTTGAAAGTATTCTCAGTGAAACATCACCAAATATTGTCAACGTTTCCGGCAATTAGGATCACGGGCCTCTGTTGAACAATTACGGAGAGCATTTGCACGAAATGTCGACATGCAAGCCATAAAGATTGGATTAATACAGGGAATGATCGGAGAGTGATCAGCAGCTCATATAGCACTTTAAACCATGTGTCTGACAGGAAACATAGCACTGTAATATGTGGGACACACACACAGCAATTTGTACCCATTTATATCCCCATTTCTGGTTTCAAATGTTTTAATTTTGTTCTTATGTTTCAATACTTCAAAGAAATGTTTCCTGACAATTTTCATAGCAAGGGAGACATTTAAAGAAACATATTGATAATCAGTGCTGTAATTATGGTACTATGATTTAGTTACAAATGTTAAGGGAAGGTATTGAACTCCTATGTGACAGTTTAATGACCACCCAGGACAATTCTATTGAAGAAACCATATGAATGGTCCTGACTCATCAGGCTTATACACTGAGAGTTGCCTGGCTGAATTAGTCAAAACCCAGTGGTCAAAACCGGACTTGAATAGTTTAATAGTTGACCGATGGCATTAAATAGTCCTTCATAGAAGTGACTAAGCACACTTATAAGGTTGCCTAATCTGATTAATCTACTTAACACCCTTTGACAAATAATAAAAGACAAATACAGAATTTGTTCTTGTTGTATGAAACTGCTTTATGAGATTTTAGAGGCAGCTTACAATTATTCTGAGATGATTCTATTTCTTGGCCCGCAGATGGATGCCAAGTCATATAAAGGCATTATGTCCTTCACTGGCTTAGAAATAGTGTCCGGGACATAGAAAACATGGGTCTGGTAAATCAGTGAGTATTGCTTACAATAGCAAGTAATTCTATTAGACATTAATGTCCTTATTTTTTGTCATCATGGGTTGTGCAGGCAATTAATATATTGAAGTAATGTAATTGTGGCTCTTTAAGCATGTTCTAGTCAAGTTAAAATGATCAATTAAGTCTGGTAGTAGATAGTCAAGCCTTTAAGCATACCAGGATAATTCCATTGAAAAACATTTCTTGTTATATCATACGCTGGCAATTTTCATTACTTAGGTTTATTAGAGATAATAGTAGAGAACAGTACAAGATAATACACAGAGCCATTGGGAAAATGAAATTGGTGCATGTAACTTGAGGGAGGAAAGTTAGAACTGAGTGAGCATCACTTAGGGGATGAGAGGGCTTAAAAATGAGTGCATGCCAATATAAATGAGGAGGGGGCAAAATCTAAGAAGTGAACATTTAGTGCCTGGAGTATGTGGCAGTTGGGAGTGCAATTAAATGCTGCAATTTTAAGTCCATGATAATTAGATCACATCTTTCTTTTAGCTTTTAATTGCAGATTTGTAGCTATACTGAATCTTTATAGCACCAAGCATCATCTATTATTGGTTTTGTTTATCATTTATTTATATTTGTATTTTATCGTTCACACTTGTTGAGTACATGGTGAGAAACAATGCTTTATATTATGATGTAAACAATCCATACATAACTATAAACTCTTTCATATTTTGGTATTAAAATAGAAGTCAGAAGTACAGAGATGGATCAGATGTTATACCACCTGTGTGAGGTAATATAGAACAAAGTATCCCAGTCACTACCAGGAGGCCGTTCCATAGGCAAGGCGCTATCCAGCACTTTGTAGCGCTACACTAAGAAACGCTTGCTTCAAAAAGCGCTTTGTAGGGGATTAAGCGAAAAATAGTTGACTAGCGGCGAGCGCTCTTGGCTAGCATACCGTTTCGTAGCAAAGCGCTACCAAGCAAAACTGAAGCAGTCTGTTGCATAAGAAAGCACTTGGTATCGCTTGCCTAGCAAAATGTTAAGAAACGGTTTGCTATCAACGAACATGTTCGCTACCAAAAAGCACTCAATAGCACAGCTTGGCTAAACAACAGAGATCTCAAACTGCTTTTGTTATACTAGGACATACCCAGTAACCTGTCTTGATTATTGTTTTAAAGCTGAAGTGACTTTAAACAGTAACACTTCAAATGTACATCAGGGTCAGATAAATATACATGAAGTTAACAATGTCCAAACAATATATGAACATTGACATACAGACAAATTTACCCAAATGGTCTGAGCTTGTTGGAGATGTGCACAAACTATGCAGGATGTATACTATCGATACTGGTACAAGGGTAATAAAGCAGTATTCAGTAGAGAATGTTGTCATTCATATGGTTGATGGTACAAAGTTATATACAAACCCAGACCTAATAAATATGATCCACATTTATAACCATTCAGTCTACTGCACTGCAGACATACAATTATATCTTGTTAATTTGTTTTCAAGAAATGAATGTTTGTTTTCGTGCAAAAAATTAGCCGATAGCAAATAGTTATGTAGTTATGCAATTTGTTTGTTGTATTATGTATATCTATGGTTATTTTTTGTTCTCTTTTTTTTATCCACAGTTAAACATTAATGATATTTACATAAGTATGTGGTTATTATTTTTGTATAAAAATCATTTATTAATGTAATTATTTACGTGCAGTTAATGCATATTGCTGTAATATTTCTGTGATGTTCCAGTAATGACTATTCCTATAATTGTATACAAGAATATTAGTTATGCAAAGCACCTGTCATATAAGATTGGGATGAAAAGGCCTACTTATATCAGAATACAGTTATAGCTTGGCCACATTGACATGAGCCTGACCTTTTGATTAGCATAATTTAGCAGTCCATATATTACTTAGGATACAACACTGATTGTATGCTTTCATCACAAAGACACTTGAGATGTAATACAAACACAAATTTGAAATACTGATATCGCACGATTTGCTTGCGTAAATTGATATAGTCAAAGCAAGAACCTTGTAATATATTTTTGCATAAAGGTCAGGCTCAGGTCAAAATAGCCAACCTATACAAATGTATAACTCTTGTTATTAAGTAAAACTCAGTGTCCAAGTGGTTTAAGCACTCTGGATTACCAATCTAGAGGTTCCTGGTTCAAATATTGTACTGGGCACTGGAAATTTCAGAAATGTTTCCCACCCAACTAAATATGCATGGACTGGTTTTATCAGTACTACATTCAACGAGCAGAGAAAAGAACTAAGGAGTCAATCAGAAAGCATTGCTGTGCATATTGACAGGACTTTTAGATGAATGAATACTGCCAGAGTTATGGCTGTCTAAGGGAGCCACATAAGTCTTTGCATTGATGCTGTTCTATGGTTATGTTTAAATCACTTGCTTGTTCATATTCCAAATTATTTTCCAAAAGGTTAAAAAGACATTGAAAGGTGTTTTTTTTATTTTCATAACTCCAGATATTGTTACCTATTTTTAAAAGACAGGAGATAAAAAACAAAAGATGAATTCTATTTTGGCCATGATTAAAGTTGAAGTTACATTCCTCTCTAGAGTTTTTCATAGAAATTAATGCATGCTGACAATAAACACAAACGGTTCCATATGACAAACCTACATATCAACGGTGCCGAACCAAAACCCTGTGACTCAATTTTGGCGCGAAAACTTTTTTTGCAGCATCCGCATCTGCTAGACGCCCCAAGCATTTCTGTCTTGTCGCCATTTAAATAACCAATCATGTAACGTATATGGCGACAAGACAGAAATGCGCGGGACGTCTAGCAGATGCAGATGCTGCAAAAAGTTTTCGCGCCAAAATTGAGTTACGGGGTTTTGGTTTGGTACCGTCGATATATCATTATAGTTATTGTATTTAGGTTCCACATAATAAACAAACTTTACCTTTTAACATAAAAGAACATGAAGTTTTTTCCCAATAACAATTTTGTTATCTAAAGCAGAACCTAATCACTGTCAAACATAAGAAAAAATTCCGCCCAAGATACCATCTGACATTGAACAATGTGACAACCACAGCTAGTCTTAAGACATTGTTCAATGCAGAGAACTATATTTATTTGCATTCAGTTTTTACTCTGATAATTCAAGAGAAATATTGGTACATTTTTTTTGTTGGGTAAATTTATTCATACAAATGTTCACAAATCACAAACATTCCGACAAAGAGACATATCTAACTGTCTCGTTATACAAATTGATGAATAATTCCCACAAACATTGAGCAAGTAATCAAAATAATATATACCAAAGCCTATGATTGTTTTTTGCCGCTAAACAGCAGAGTTTACCCAATATAATCATCACTTGCAATGTTTTAAGTTTTTTATGTCGACAGAAAAGAAACGAGGCAGGAATTTATTGTGGCAATTGCTGGGTTATCTTGAAGCAAAAAATGGTGACACAAATGAAGAGATTGCCACTGCCACTGCATCAGAATTAATGATAGCAGCAAGAAAATAGGCTGTTAGAATCTAATTGATGGATTTCTCATATAACTTTGTATTAACCCTTTATTAACCCTTTATCCTATAGGACACTGACCTACTTACCTACAGTAATAATCATTCTGATAAAAGTTTAATGACACTAATAAAGGCCCCAAGTCGTAATTGACATTACCCCAGTTGTCAATCTATACCCTTTAAATCAATTATAACAGTAATTTATAATCAGATGGTCCAATGAATTAACTTGAAAACCTTCCCCAAGCAACCTTTGACAAACAACCATGCGGAGCAATATCTTCTCAGGCATAATGTCAATTAAGGACATTGGTATGACCAGGGGAGAGTTGGGAAAGAAAAGGGAACAAGTCAGCTTTCAGTAAATGCTTATGCCCCAGTGGAAGCCTTGTCCTTAACTTATAGCTAAATCATTCAGGGGCCATAATTCTGTTGAAATGTTGGATAGTGTTACACTCAATTTGACAATGTAATGAGTTTATGATGGTAAACATGTATGCCAAGTTTGAAAACAATACCTTGATGGACTTCAAAATTATTTTGAACAGAAGGATGGACAGGACAATCACTATGGGGCTAAGAAGGACAGCTCTAGTCCTTGCTCCCTGTGCCTCCCAGCATAGCAAGGACTATGTAGGTAGGTTGTCAGAACATAGGATAATACACCTGGTATTAAAAATTTTAATTTTTCAATCTATTGCATATCCACTAGATAAGAACATAGCAATATAATATAATGAAGACTATAACAATGTTAAGTGTATATAATTTGGGATGTGCATAATTCTGGATACAATCACCTTGATTTATTCATCATCATAGAAACTCAGACACATACTCACAGTGAATAATCACACATTTCTTGAATTTGCATTAGATATAAATTTGTGAATATTATCAAAAATTGTATGTCTGGGAAATGTTCCCTTTTTATCATAGGGTAAGGGATGTTTAAGATAATATAGGAATTAATTTGTTCCTGCCTTAATGATATCAGAAATAGATAATAAATAAGATAATGTAAGAGAAAACCACAGCCATACTGTCAAAGTAGATAATACAAGAGAAAACCTCAACCATTTTGTCAGATATTTCCAAGTAATCTCATTCCACAGATTGACAATTACATCACCACATTCATCTAACACTACATGGTATGATAAGTGAACAGTCCTGTGGTGCCACCTTGTGGTGTTGCATGATGTGCTCAATATACAGCAGTAAATGAAAGTTTGCCAAAAACGTTAGAAGATTTGTCATTTCCCCTAAAAGTACAACTTATCTTCTAGTAAATATGACACAAGTATTATAGGGTATGTTTATATTTTGCTGTGTAATAATATGTTTACAAATATAGACTAGTATTATAAACAATGAGCACACACTTCTGTCAGCCAATGAAAACATGTTTTACATTGACCAATAAACCAGTCGCACACACTTCTGTCAGCTAATGGAAATATGTTTTACAAACATTGACAGAGCACACAATCCTGTCAGCCAAAAATAATGTGTTTTACAAACATTGACCAGTAAACAAGCAGCACTCACTTCTATCAGCCAATAACCAATGAACAAGGAGCACACAAAATTTGACAAAAAAACATTAGGTGTCAGCAATTCAGTCAGCCAATCAAATTATGTCTTACAAATGATCAACTAATAAAGATGGTGCAAGGAAATGTAAATTTTAACCGAACCAGATTGTATCCATTTAAGAGCTGTGTTCAGAGCTGATGTGATGCCATGTAATTGAAATGTGCAGTATGTGCAAGCAGACTGATGAGAAGGGTGATACATTTAACGCAGACATTTCACGTCAGACAAAATGGATAAAGGTTTGGTAATTACTTACAATTAAAAGGTCAATGTCTATACTAACTGTGTGTTTTGTGACGTTTTTCAAACACCATTATATTAAAGTTGATAGATAAAATCAGTCAAACTCAGATAAGTGGTTGGAAGCCTTACCAAAATGGAAACCATTAATTCATTGAAACAAGAACCTTCATGAACAACCAAACCCAATTTTCTTTTGAGGGTTTCTGTAATTGACATTATGGCAGAACAGAGAACGGCCCCGCCTAATTGTTTGTTGAAGATTGTTTGGCAAGGTTTTCAAGTTAATCCATTTGACTCTGTGATTATAATTTACCTGATTTAACTGATTTAAAGGGTATTGATTGACAATTAGGAAACACGTTATGGTAACTAATGTTATGTCAAAAGTAGGGAAAACCCAGCCTCCCTTAGTTAACTAAGCAGTGTGCTATACGAGGCTAATTCAGACCGCTTTAATAGATTAAACATCCTGTCCCTAATGGTGATGTAGACCAACAACAAACAGTCTGACGATTCACAGACTGCAGACAGATTATCGGAGAGAGAGGAGACATTAGACCACAGATTGTTATATATTGGATACACATCTATAGATTTTCCTTCAGACAATCAAACAACTACAACAATATAGACGGCTACTAACGCTACTAACTGCTATAACCAGAGGGATGTTTCCACCATCAGCCACGTTTATACCACACAAATTCTGCAGTAAGAATCGTTTTAGTAGCAAAAAGGTTTTTTAAATGTTGATCAATTCATTAGAAAGTTGTAAAAGAAATATAGACCATCTTTCAGCACACTTAAGTAAAATAATTACAAGCATATGGTACCGGTATAGTAATGTAATTTATATTAATAGTCTGTGACTCTGTATTCATTTTAAGCAACAGTACCTGACAAAAATGGAATAAAATGTAGAAATTCTTGCCGACAAACTCCAACATTTCAAGCAAATAGTAGAATATGTAATAAATATGATATGAAACTACAATCCTACCCATTTTATCTGAAAATCACTACATTCCTCCCGACTTTGTCTGAAAATAACCACATGACACTGTCGGCATATGCATTCAGCTTCCACAAAAATTGAAAAGTCTACAGGCGACCTTTGAAATGGTTTAGACAAAAACCTAGATTTTTTATTCAAAAGTCTCCCTGCGACTTAAGTCAGCATAATTTATTACTTACGGCCGATTGTTTACGGTAGCATAAACAAACATAAACAACAGATCAGGGTATTTTAATGATTACAAGGAATGGGTCATCCTCATAGATTCTTTTCAAATCCAGAGATTATTGGGTGCTCTGATTATACATTATGATCCAATCATAATATTGAGCAGGTGTTGTATGATCCTGAAGACGGAACACAGATCCTCTAAACTGGCAGACAGGAACGACCTGGATACCTCATACCACCATAAAATACAATACTCAAAAGAAATGCTGATAAAACTTAACAACATGGTATTCTGGTGGAACAGTCATACAGAATACAGGAACAATATCTCCTGTATCGCTGCAGAGTTGAGTACATCTGTTTTTGTAATACAAGGTATCATTTCTGAACATTATACTCCAAATATCAGTTGTACAACTGAATATTTGACTCAAATTAGCTTTGTTAAAATATTCGACATTTTTCTCGGCAGAGCATTTCCCATGAAGGAAAGTACATATGAAGATTGTTATAATGCTGTAAAATAGAAGTATTGTATTGCATGGTGTCCCTGCATATCGTGTATTCAAGTTGCTATCATATTTATTCCAGACGCATAGCGTTAAAAATAAAACAGGCTTATACAGACGTATTATTTCCCTAGATAATGGGTGTTGCTGCATAACGACGAAACAAACAAGATTTGCCTAACTTCTGAAGAGTGTTGTGAATAAATAACCAGGCAGAAGACATATATTGTGACCCAATGTGACATCACGAATCAGACGGTTCCCATCTAAACCATTCTATGGTTGCCATGTAAACCAGTCTATATCAAATGTCAGCCATTCATGGTGAATATAAATAAAAGTACTATTATACTTCTTTCTGGGCCATGTTGTGGTTGAAAGGTGATCAGACCATGATAGTCCTGAGGTTAAAGGGAATCAATTAATGTGACCTTCACTATTTAGGGGTTGAAATTATGCACTGGACATAGCTAAACTCACAAAGGAATCTTTCAGAAAAATATTGCAGACAAACAAAGGGCAACAACTCAGTAAATATTGATCCAATATGCATAACAGGACACTAGGGGTGTAACGGTACTCCCACCTCACGATATGATACATACCGTCAATTTTTCTAACGGTTCGGTATATTTCGGTATGGTATACAATACTCTCTAACAACAGCTTAAATACTACAATTTTTAAGTGATAATGAATTTGATGCTTCTATAAAAGCAATTATTATGTGCCTATCTACTATTTTAAGTGAATTTAGACAATATGAAGCATATCTCAATACAATTAAAATGAGTGATACATGGAAATTATACATAATCAGAAGGCTGTCAGGCGTCGTCGTTGTCTGAATATTATTTTGCTCATAAAAAGCTTATACCGAACCGTACCGAAATTTAGAAGTCTTGTATCGTGAACCGTGTGGGACTGAAGTCCGCGGTATTTCGTATACCGTGGTATACCGTTACAGCCCTACAGGACACTTATATATATATGTTTAACTTAAAGAAGAGGGTTTTACAAAGTTTTGTTGAAATAGAACAAATGGCAACAGGAAAATAGAGACAGTGGAAAAAATTCAGACAAACAAACAAAGGTGCCTATAAAAATATATTTTCCCTTTTAGTTTGAAGAGAGGCCACTGTTTTATTGACAAATTATTGTTCTTTATGATATTGTTCCAGTCATAATAGATTCCCATCTTCTCCAAGTTTAAAACTCTCGGGACTTTCTAGCAACTGTCTATGTCTTACATAAATACTAATCTACATTTTCTCCGCGTCAAATCATTCTATAAAAGGCCACAATATGGTAAATTTATAGAAATAAAGTGATCTGATTGGCCCTGAACTATTGGGAGACTGGTTTAGTGTTTAGGTGAATTAATCTACATTTTACAGTATTAGGAAACCAGTCTATAAATTAATTAATTGAATATAAAATAACTGGAAGAATGGTTATCAGTCTAGACCCTTCCTAGCGTTTTGCTAATAAACTCACCGTCAGAGGTTTACGGACTGGAAGTTATAAGGTAATTTAACTTATCTGGCACACTGGCCCGTGTCCTGATAACCCAATAAATAGCTTGTTACAAGTTTATCTATGTCCGGGGAATCGCCATGCTTGAATAAATAATATTGGAACAACACAAGCATTGGGTATGCCATCCAAACCAGCATTTAGTTCTCCATACTGTGATGTTTTAGTCATCTGAACTCAGGTTCCAAACTCAGAAATTATTGAGAATTGAATCATCTGTACTAAAGTGGCTTCCATTGTCTTATTCAGTATTATCATAGTTCTATATTGTTTTGTTATGTACCCCCCATTATTGGTATACAGGGTGTGTACAAAATTCCTTTACAATGTTTATTTTTTCAATATTTTTTTCTCAAATTCAAATGAAGTGTAACTTTATCCAGATGACCTATGATACCCTAGCCAAAATAAAATGTCTGACCAATTTTAATTTTGTTACAAAACTTAAGCACTACCTTTAAATATGAGATTAAGATTATACAAAAAGAGCATAATTATACTGTAAATTTGATTATTTTGCCCTAATATGTTAGTTAAGTACATATATTAAATACATGTATATATATACAGTCCAACCTGCCTTAAGCAGCCAGTCAAGGGATGCAGCCAATTTGGCAGCTTAAGCCAGGTGACCACTTAGCTGAATACTGGGCAAGGGGGTCGGTTTCGAGCATACATTGTACTTATTTAATGAGACAGGACCTGGCGTATCATAATGGGTTGTTATACATAAATGGTAATTTAAAGTATGCCTCTTGTTGTAAAGGGTTGCACTGGCCTATCTGCCCTGCCCTGTCTGCCCTGAATAAGCAGACACTTACCTCTCTGGATTAGTAACACTGCTAAAAAACGATGAAATCTGCTTGGTTGTCTTTGACATTTTATTGACGCTAAACGACGTCATGCAGAAGGCATGATTGATAGATGTTGACAGCCAGAAATATTTGAAGAGAATAAAATAAAACACACTTCTGAACGCATAATTGCTCGTATGACAAACTTTGAGCAATAAAAAACAATTGTCTAAAGCGTGCAAACCGTCAAAACGAAATTGAAAGGAGCGATGATAAACACAACAATTTTCTCGTAATACGGTAATTACACGTAAATACCTTTTAATTGGTACAGATCTATAGCCTTAATTGTGTCGATCGACTTAGATGAAATATACCCATCAGAGGTGCTAATCGTTTGTTTTATTGCTCTTTGAGCGTTAATGGTCACAAAATTCACAACACCGTTGTTTACAGTTTACTGATTCCCAGTCGTATATTTTGCTGTGCGGTAAACAATGCATAATTGACATAGAAGCTGGGTAACAGCGCACTGGTTCCCTTTAAGAACCCGGATGTATCGTTGTATACACACAGCGTGTGGCGCACGGAACCAGTAAGTAGAGCAATTATCGGATTAGCGGCGGTATGTAAACATCGCATCATCGCACTTTGAATAAACAACTCTGATTGGCTACAGCGTGTATCGAAGCCATTCTCATTCTCGGTCACGTGATTGTTTTCTTTGACACGGGTTTGAAATTACCGCGGATGATTCAAGCTATATAGATGGCCGCCGGATCGGCGCCTGGCCGCCGGATCGGCGCCTGGCCGCCGGATCGGCGCCTGGCCGCCGAACCGGCGCCTGGCCGCCTAATAGGGGCCATATTGAGTATTTGGGAAGCACTTTTGGTGACCGCTGACCGCGGACAGCAGGTGACCGCTAAATCAACGTGTAAAATAGAACAAATTTCGTTGGGGGCGTCAGAAACTGACCGTTTACACCAGGTGACCGCAGATTAAAGGTGACCGTTAAGGCAGGTTGGACTGTATATCATAATTTATTCTCAGATTGGTCATCAAATAGTTTTTTGTTCAACATAAAATTTCTAAAAAATATAACAATATCTTTTAAAAGGGTAAAGTCTATTATTTCTCAACAAAGCCTAAATTAAAGTGAATGTTGTTTTAGAACAATTAAAATTCTAAATGCAAATAAATGTTAGCGTTTCTAGCATCCAGGATAGATTATACGTCAATTGGTGCATTATTACAGTTTCCCGACACCCTGCTTGGTACCGTCAGAACAATCCAGTACACAATTTACTTTCGTAGAAATTTTCAGGACGGCCTTCAGTTCTTTAGATTCTTAAAATTTTAGTACACTCCCCTAAACCAACGAAAAACAAACACAAATTATTCAAGACAAATACCACAGAAATAGTTTCAATACTTCTGGCTTTCAATTGCCAGCACTGACTTCCCTAATTTGTTAAATGAAATTCTTTAAATTATTTTTTGCCATTCAAGAGAGTCATCTTGCATTATACACGCATTAGAGTGCTCTTAGTGCTTTGATTTCAAAGTGGGTTTTTGCTGAGCAATAAATTCTGGTTTATACCCATGGGTTACAGTCCGCTCCAAGAAAAGCCAACTGACATTCAAACTGATATATGTTATTATAATCATGAATAGGTATGGAGTAAAGGGCTAACAGAACTCATATCATTACCGGGCTTGAGATTCTTTTCAGATTCTATCCGCATATTTAAACTTCTGTCAGCTCCAGAAATTTGCTTTATTGCTAGTTTTTGTTTTTACATATTTTCCATGAATTTCTTACAAAAACAAGTTTATCATAGCTGTATATTGAAAATGACAGAAATCAACAGAGGCCTTGAACATCTGGAGAATGAATTACAGTTTTTGAAGTAGGGAGCTTCAAAAACAAGTGAATTCTGGGGTCCACATGATCCTTATCAGGGGCCCATTCATCACAGTCAATTTTTTGTGAAGTTTAATTAACAAAACAGACAAAGGCCACGAAAACAACAACAACAACTTGAGTGAAATTTGAGATAAATCGTAAATCAAAACAATATATCTATAATATATCTGTAGAGAGGGTAATATCTTATCTAGTTGTACTTATTGCTACCGTAATGAGGGAGATCATAACTCAAAATGTTCCATAGAACAGATGGAATAGAGCTCAGTGCCATAAAAACAATGTCTTTTATTCCTGAAAATCTAGACCCTAAGTTTTACCATCAGTGATAAAGCATTCTTTGATAATATCCCATAAGATTCTGGGATGTATAATTCCTCTATAATAAATACCGTAACATTTTAATGACTAATGATTCCAGGTCCCTGAAATATATCCTGTCTCTCATAGTTTAACCCTTTACTCCATGGATCCCTTACATAGCATCCTGATTATTAAAAGGGGCTATATCATAATAGATTTATTTAGGTTTAATTATTTTTCCTTGTATACCAAATACTTCTCATGTTTTAATTTTTGTAAGTTTCAATAGATTTTTTTTTATTTTTTGTACGTTTTAATAATTTTGCAGTCATTATTTTGCTACCTTAACAGTTTTCCAGGAATATATTATCAACCACAACTTAAAACTTGCTCATCCTTAAGCAACTGATAACTTCTCTACAAGTGTATAACATGCTAAGCAGAGAAGACATATTGTCTTAAACCTGGGTATCAAACCCAAATCTCTAGACTAACACTCAGTGACTATAGCACTCCATCAACTGCATCTGGTAGACATTATACACTTTACAAAGTATGAAGTATAACTTTCAAGAAGTTTGAAATGACAGAATGACAAATCAGACATTCTGGTGGGGGATTTAAATCTAACACTCTCCGGTATTAGAACGATATAAACTGTCCACAAATAATGATTGTGCTAACTACAGAGAAACAACAGACATACTGTAAACTCATTAATTCGTGGGGGATTAAATTTCGTGGATTTCGTGGTTCATGTTTTAACCATATTATTAAATCCCACCAAACACTAATTTTGACCCTTCAATTTATCACCTGAAATAAAATATCCACAAGTTTATGTCCATCAAAATAGTCTTTTTTACCAAACCACGAAACTTTGTCCCATCGAAATTAAATGATTTTACAGAAACACAAACCATACCAGTAAGTATTGTGTGATGTGCTGCGTTATTGCACATTGATATAAGGCGGAGGTAAGAGAAATGCATCATATAATTCCCGGAGGGCATAATGTCAGACACAACCAAATACCCTAATTCCTCATGACTCTAATATCTAGTTTGGTATAGACAAACTAATGGTAATCATCAAGTTGTAGAAGGTATAGCATTTATCATCATCTTATACTTGTTACAGCAGGCCTTCCAGACATACTGGACCAGAGAAACAACAGTTTGATAACAGATTTACACAGACAGTAGGTGGACAGTAGACCTCACAGAATGCCCGTAGTAGACAGACAGAATGCCCGTAGTAGACAGACAGAATGCCCGTAGTAGACAGACTGACTTCCCATTTAGATTGTAGGTGATTGACCATAGATGGCGACTTATAATAATTATATGGTCAGAATTAGGTGATATTAGTTAGCTAACAGTAGATGACCAACAATAGTCGTTTAGATCACCAGTAGTATACATGCAGTAAGACTGTCCAAGTTGATTATAAGAGCAAAGAAATGAATGAATGAACGAACGAACGAACGAACGAACGAACGAACGAACGAACGAACGAATGAATGAATGAACAAAGACTGTCTAAGTTGAATATAAAGAGTGAGTGAAGGTGGGAAAAAAGGAACAAATTAAACTAACAAATAAACAAAACCAAACAAAGCAATCAACAAACAATAATATGTGATATTAAAAGTTCTGGCATCTATGGAGTAATGGGATAAGTAACAGATCAATAAACACTATTTTAGATATATAATTGCAATGTTGGGAGGTTTGGAAAGGGTTCAGTGAATTGTAACGTATAAGTCGTGTTTCCGTTACGAGATTGGCAGGAAATTACAAACTGTCAAATTCTTGGCTTTCATAGAACACGTTATATTAGTCTAACATAGAAACGCTTCCAACGTTCCTGTCTAACATGTCTCTCCAGCACTCTATGCAATACATCATGCATGTAACACCTTGTTTGTTTGCACCCACAAACAACTCCGATTTTCTCTTTCAGAAAATACAATTTCGAGCACGAAATTAATTTATACCAATTACAATTTCTGCCAATTCAATGAAGCAGTTGTCGATGGTAACACATTTGCGGGATTCTTCCAATTGCTCCACTGACAGTTCATCTGTCAATTTTATTTCTAAACTAGGAAGCTGTATGAATGCTGATCAGTCTCGTTTCTACTGTACATAGATTCTCAAAACATTCAATAAAATTCAACATTGATTGTTCCATAAAAGACCAAACGGCTGGTAAATCTGACACAGACAGGCTGCTGCTAGCGGCAAGTTGCTGGGGAAACAATGTCTGTTCAAAGTTACGTAATTCTCGTATTGGCTGTGAAACTAGCAGTGATAATAGAACACTGACCATATTTGCTGGCAATCAAGTAAACTATGTCACAATACTCTAGCTAAGCTTTCAGAAAACAACCTAAATATGGTTCGTAATTTTTTTTTCTATGAAAATAATATTGTTGTTGCTCAATGTTGCTGCCTTTTGAAAACAAAAAACACAAAATTTAATGTTATTTCTGTTTGGGAGGGGGGACACAGTTTTTCGTTTTTCCTGGAATTAGCAACTTAGATTAACCCTTTCCTCCATAGACCCAGAATGTATTTCACCTCTGATATGATATCCATGTGCTTTTTCCTGGAATAAGCAACTTAGATTAACCCATTTCTCCATAGACCCATAATTTATTTCACCTCTGATATGCAATTGCTGAGATTTGGAATTTTTTTTCGTAAATGTAGTTTGATCATAACAAGATATTTAGGTGAGTATTTCTCATTTAATTTTTTTTTCATTATGATAGGAAAAAGATAGAAATCTGAGTAGTTGTATGAGACATAAGGGTGAGTTGTTTATCTCAATCTGTATGTTTAGAGACAGAAGTGAACCCAGAGAGACCCAATAATTCTTGTAGTCAACAGTATAACTTTACCTATAATTGTTTTAACAGTTGATATCATAACATAAGCATTCATTTGGCAACTCACCGTCACATTCATAAACTTCCACAAACAAAAGCAATTCAGATCTCAAAACTATCTCAATGTCAGAATATCGTAGCCTTTCAGTTCACATCACCTCCGAAGCCTCCCACTATGAAAGTCAGGATACAATCTGAAATACTCATTTCCAATGTCTGCAAGTGAGCCGTGTTAACTAAATGCTTTCTCTCCATATTTTCTCCCAACAAGAATGTGTCAAATGTCTACCATTCTCATTAATGAAATTAGTCTGTTAACAGTAGAATCATAGACTAGAAGACCAAAGCATCTTTAACCTGTCTTAAATGTTCAATGAGTGAATTCTTGTGACAATGAGCAATGAGGATTTGACATATGGATAAATTGGAACTCCCTGGCACTGTAGCACATGGATGATGGACCACAGACAATGGATATGAGTTGTAGGGTAGACAGGGTACTCAATCAAGCAACAGCAATAGACCTGACAGATATGGTCTATAAACTAGTCTAGCATCAGTGAATGTGACGGGTATAGACCATAAAGAATGACAAGATTGATACCTGCGTGCTAATATATTCCTCATAAATGCACCTTCTCTGCTTTATTGATCTTAACTGCTAGAGTTACACACAGGGACACTTCAGACAACACCTTCAGAGTATTACGGTTGTCATTGTAGTAACAAGATTTGTGTAAGACTGCCAGGACCAGTCACCTCAGTCTTCAACAGTAGAGCACTGTACCTGGAGTACTAATGGGGTCGCTAATTTTGAGCACCACATAGGTTCTTGTAGGGCACTGTACCAGTGCTAATGGGGCCTCTAAGTTTGGGCCCGACATAGGGCTTGTGGAGCACTGTACCAGTGTTAACAAGGTTGCTAAGTTTGAGCACCACATTATAGGGGCTGCAGTTTGCCCCTTGATCATTTTAACTGTTACATTGTAGAATGAATCGTAGATGACATTATTCAGACTCTCAGGTTGGGCATATTACGTATGATTGCATGGCTATGGTTTAAGTAATCATCCACAAAATCCTTAATTGATTGCAAAAAACAATCCCGAAAAGACTGATTTTTATAATTATATTCCAGAAAAACTGAAGATAGAATTAAAATCAGTCAAAAAAGGTTGTAGATTGGATTTAAACCAGTCGGTTGAAACACACCAGTTGAAGATGTGAATGGAAACCAGTCACAACAATGGAAAGCATTAAATAAGGCTCTGTGATCTTATCACTATTGATTTAAGTCCTTAAGCTCTACTTTCTAATTGCCTCATTTAGATCTATATCCGTCTCAAACAGTTTTTTCAATTACTGATGAAAAATAAATCAACACATTTTGAGTTTTCCCTATATAAACAGACTTACATAGCGGCAAGATAATGTCCCATTGTATCCCCCAGAGTACGGCTATTTAGAACGAACTAATGAAACAATTCTTCTTCAAGAAGGTAATAAAATCTCTAAACCGACTATAAATGGTATTTTTCCATGAGAAAGAATGGTGCATGACAGTAAGTAATTAGCTATAACCGTTCAACCATTCATCCTATATCAGAGGTGAAATGGTTACAGGCGATAATTATGTGAGGCCAAAATTGGGCAAGCATTTATTTGTTGTTCCTTTAGCTATCCGCTGCTTTATTTCAAACAAGATTCAAGAAAAGGGAACATTTATGACATTACATCAAGACCCGAGAAAACATTTCTTCCCATCAACCTGAAATTTCTCCACTTGACTTATTGTAAGAAGGACAGTCAATAGTAAACGTCACACTTTTTCAATGTAGCCTTAGACGACTAGTGTTTATTTTCTTTTGTTTTTTTTCTTGGTCCTTGATTGTTCTGAGAATCTACTCAGGAGTTGCTAAGCATTTAAAGAAATGGATCGATGAAATCAATCAGAGAGATTCGTTTATCAAATTGGACAAGGAGATTAGACAACTTGCTGAGATGGCCAGTATATCCTAGCAGCACGGTATATCCTAGTAGCACATATCCTAGCATCACCAGTAGTTGAGATTGGATTAATTTCTTCCCAAAATTATTTCAGCTAACTCATGATCACTCAGTCTGCCGACATATTTGAGCAACGAAAAAATCGGAGGATTAAATTTCTAGCGGATATTAAGACAAGCCAAATACTGTATAGCGGGTATATTTGCGGGGGTTTAATTTTCGCTATATTCGCGGTCAATATCGAATGCGCGAAATCTAAACCCCGCGAAATAATCACCAAAAATATACAAGTTTTACAAAAGGAGACAATGCATCAAGGAGCTTAAAGAAATAATCCAACATTGCTTTGCAAGACGGACAAAACGACACACTGTGACGATTCAATAAAATACGGTAATAATAAATAGACTACATGTATAAAATATGATTAAAAATTGCATATTTGTAAAGGATGTGTTTAAATCTCTATTCATGCATATCAATATCGTTTGAAAGTTTGAATTGTTAGCCCTGTCATCACACTTGTTCAATTTTAATAACAGTTTTGTTTGCGGAACGCGTAAATGTTTGCCGAAATAATTATTTGTTGGTTACTTTTTTCTTATGTTAGCAAGTAATGATCAGTATGTTTGGTTTTTTGCGTTTTTGCATCCTCGCCACCGCATAATCTTTATGTGCGACGCCTCTTAGTTTTTGGGGAATAGTGCATGATACAGAAGATGCCCTAATTTCAGAAGCATCCCTGGTTCTTTTTGCATGCCATATGCCAAATGCATAGCACCTGTACATGGGACTTCGGTTTAAAATATCATCCGACAACTACGGTAATTTAAGTTGGCCAGCCCGGGATTTGAACCCACAACCCCGAGATCAGTAGTGACTATTTTACTCATACCCTAACGTTTACATACCCTTCCATGTTTACCATCAAGGTTTTAATTTCGCGGGCGATGCCGTTAGCGCGAAATCAAGACACCGTGAATTCAAAAGGTTCCAATTAACGCGAAAATTGGACACCGTGAAATATACCCGCTATACAGTAGACGCTTAGTGGCGTAATAACACCCAAGTCAAATAAACAGAACAAACAATCAATATGTTTTAAATAATTATACGATCAATGCTCAAACTAACAGTCCATCAGCATCTATACAAATTTGGGACAGTATACAAAAATGTTTAACTGTCTGTCAGCAAAAAGGCCGTTTTAAGTAAAGTCATTTTAAATGCAAACTGTTTAACAGATACTAGTAGGTGGCTAGGCAATAAAGGACCATAACATTTTAAATGTGGCCATTCATGAGTTCTTAAGGAGTTGCCAAATTGCAAACAACATACGCAAATTTCATTTATTCTAGTAATGACCTCATAAAAACAATTAGTGTATTTCGCAGTAATTTGTAGATGGAATTCACATGCAGCTTTTGAAAGCACCAATAAGGTTTAATTATTACTTGCTAATAGTGTTAATACTGATAATCAATCAGCAAATTATGTATCTTTGTTTTGATTGAAAAAACAATCAGATAAACGAATAAACACTCTACCACTAATTTATATTATATGAAGAAGTGTTTCTATAACATTAAATGAGTGACATATTTTCCAAACATTATTTATTGCAGGTTGTTGTAACATACACACACTCACTTTTGCAGCAACCATTCAATAGAAGATTTCTCTTGGACAGCACATGATCATGAACGCTTCAACACCAAGAGTGCAGGTTTACCAACAAATGTCAGCTCATCCGTAGTCTTTCCTGGCACACCCTATGAAGGCACTTGGATTTGTTTATATTAGGTTGTATTCTATTAAAATATTGATTTTTCAAACCCATTTCCTGGGTACCTTGAGAAACATATTATTGCTACATTACCCCACATGGCATCACCCCAACCATACACTAGAGGCGGGCTATTCCATTGGCAAACCACACACACACTCATGTAGACATTAAGGTGTTCTTGTAGGTAGGGACCAGGATCTAAAGCATATGCTGCACCTCCCAAGTCTGAGAGAGAAACCTTGATAACTAACCACTGAGCAGACAAGTGCAATCAATGACCACAAGCATGCATTCCGAGGAAGATATTATCACAAGTGGGGAGCGGTGGCCTAGAGGTAGGGCGCGCGCTTCGGGATCGAGAGGTCCCGGGTTCGATCCCCCTCTGGACCACTGGTTAAAATCTCTGAGCAAGACCCACAGCTCCACTCCACCATGGTGTAAAATGGTACCTGTGAGGGCAGTGTCTATTCCTGGGCGCCGCAGATCGATGTTGGCTGCCACACCACAGGAGAGAAATAGTCTCCCCAGGGAGACACGAGTGTAGGTTTCCATATGTAGCCCAATGACCACGGGAGTTAAAATGTCAAAGGGTGCTTGAGCGGCCTTACAGCTGAAAAGAGCCCTAGAAAATTGGTAACTTAACTTTTTAACTTTTTTAACTTAACAACAGTGAATCTTACCTTTATCCGACACCTTGAAGAAGAAACTGTCGCTGGTGGCATTCTCTCCAGGATTCAACACATATTGAACATCCTGACGATTTATGTCCCCTGAAAGTACAAAAAATATGATCGTAAATTAAAACAAATATTTCGTGAGCCAGCAATTAGGAGCATGTGACTTGTTGCCAATACTCAACACAGAATTCGAAGCATTGAAGGAATTCTGATCAAACTAGCAGGTGAGTCTTCTATCTTCAACAATAAACAATTGTAAAAATTATTCAAACTGCTTTGCCGAGGATAACAAGAATTTTGAACTGCGTAATTGGTAAATTATCACTTAAAATTGAATGAAAACAATCTCGAATGAGTCGCCAAATGAATTTATCGGTGAAAAATGAGAAAATTGTGCCAACAGAATTCTGTCGCAGAGCCACAAAGCAATCAGGTTGTTATTTCTTAATCTTTCCTGAAATTATGGAGAATGATTGCAGATCAAAATGCATGAAACAATTCATTAGAACCGTTCTCGGGATGTCAATGTTTGTATTAAATCGTCCTAGTGTTTCTGCTGTGTCGATATTATGGCTGTTTGCATCACAAATGGGTTTTGGTTTTGCAATCGTTGCAGCATTTGTTAATTAAATAACATTTCGTTTCAATTTTTTTTGTGATTTGATTTTTTAGCAATTTATGTTTGACTTTAATTACATAACATGCATGGAAATGAATTAGACTATAATGCAAATCCATACATTGATAAATATAATGTGGCAAAATAGTTCCACTGTTACACAACCAGAAATTCATACATCAATTAGTTATAATTTATTATGACAATTAAGTTCTGAAATGACAATCAAAGCACAGACATTTTAAAATAATTGTTTGTAATTGATAATAACAGAGCAAGAATCATTTCAATCAAAAGCGCATCAAATTTTAATTAATATTAGAGATCAAAATTATCATTGAAATAACGTCTTGGTCTCAAGAGATTTTTTTCTACTTCAGGGCTTCTTTTGATTTGCCTAGGAGTTTCCAAAATAGTGCTTCATCTTGTTGTCCATGATATGTTTTGTTTGTTTGTGTGTGTTAAGCAATGTAAAATCATTCTGCATCAATGTGTCCCATTTTATCATTAAATAACCAAATCTGCACTCTAAATTTTTAAACAGCAACAAACTCAGCAACAACATATTCCAGAACAACAATAAATTCTGCTACTCAAATATGTTCCAAACTAAACAACATCATAGTTTGCACCTATTACACGTAACAAAATAACAACAAAGTCTGATTTGTTACTAGTAAACAACAAAAAATCCTACACCAATATGCTTCAAAACAACAACAAATTCCACAAAAGTAGGTTTCAAAATAATATTGTATACCAAACTATGCCTTGAACATTGCACCAGCTTTCAATGCCACACTGAAGTATAATTACTTGCAGAAATTTGGTAATTGCTTCAGTTTTTGCAATAACAAAACCGAAAAACTCACACCAGAGATCATACATAATGTATTTGAACAGTAACAACACCATAATTATGAACGACAATGGAAACAACAGAAAAACCAGTGAATGGAATACTGTTGTTTGAGCACCCACGGTATACTGTTCACCTCTGTAGAGAAACATCTTTGGGAGCTGGAAATATTGACTGTTGATTGAAGGTTGTTGCTCTACGGAGGTTATATTTATAGTAAATATCAGTTTAGGGAAGTTTTGAAGGTGTTGTTATAGGTGTTGCTCTACAAAGGACCACTCAGGAGAGGTTACTGTGAAATCATTAATTTTCATGGGGGATTAAATTTCGTGGATTTCGTGGTTCATCTTCTACCACAAAATTTAATCCCATTGAACAATAATTTTGACCCTTGTATTTATTACCTGAATAGCAAAACCCACGAATTAACGTCACATCGAAATGGTATTTTTAAAAACCAAGAAATTTCGTCCCATCAGAATTAAATGATTTTAAAGTATACTGTACATCAAGAACAATATTGCAAAAAAAGAATGTTTTCATTCTTGGCAACAAAGCCACATCAATGGTGTTTCACTGATTTTCAATATTGTCAACAACAAAAAACTGATGAAAATCTGCCACACACCCCTCCATAAAACTGGTCTTTCATCATGGCTTTATTTCAATACTTAGGTGTTTAAATGAGTATTTATATACTAAATCACAACATGATGAAATAGTTTTCCACTTAGCTAGTAAATCGTGGGTTTAAATTGAATCTGTTTTCATCTTTATTGATAATGCACATAGACCGCAGAAATAGTGTTCCAAGGTAATCTTATAAATTGTAATATTTCTTCAATATCGCTGAGATTAAAATGTATTTGATGTTGTAATTAGAATCCTAACAGCCCAAGAGAAGCATTAAATTTATTGCATACTTAGTTTCGTTTCCATGTGATTTTCATGCAATGAATTTCCACATACAAATTTGCTTCTATATAATAACATAGTACACAGTTGACCATAAAAAATTATCAACTTTTACTGGCACAAGCAAAATATCAACCAGTACTAATTTGCTCCGAAAATCCAGGATGCCGTGGAGAAAGGCCAAGCAGACGGCATAAGATCTTTCCCAATGGTCAGCTGTAATGACAGCCATATTTTCTCACCAGGATGAAGAGTACTAAGTCAAGTAAGGCACTATTTTGCTCTTGCACAAACAACAGGGAATATGACTTAAAAGCCATTGGGATGTCACATAAGAACATAGACAACCTGAAGCCAAATATAGGGCCGGGATTTCTTGACAACAATTATTAAGCACCACACCAACTGCTTCAGCAAGATAGGTACCCATCATATTTTCCTTCTAGGTAGCTATATCGCTGGCTTAGAATGAGAAGGCCGTGCCACTTACGACTAATGCATGTTTGAAATTTACATCATAAGGCGCTTCTAATGAGTTCATTTGCATGAAAATCAGAACTCGTCATGTTGACCAAACTGAAGCTGAAAAAGCATGTTTTACCATGAGTAAAGAGTGATTGTCAGACAGTTTTTCTTGCTTTCTCAAAATATTAATTTTGTAGTTACGACCTTCTCATTCTAAGCCAGCGATATAGTTGTCAGATATTATTTAACTTCAACAAGTTGTTTTTTATGGATTATCATGATAAATCGGCACTTTGAAGACCATCCTTTACGATATATGCTTCCCATACACACAAGTCCTACAACATCTGTTTTCACACAAAAACAGAACACATATCATTTGAAAATACTGCGCATGAAATTCTTCAAAATAAATGATGATCATTTGTTTTGAAATAAATGTGAAAATTTATACAATGATTGGCATGGTGAATTAAGATTGTCGGAATTTGTAGGATTCCGTCTCCGAGAATTTCTTTCTAATCATGAAACAACGTCTAATTAAGCTGCTGCACCGTTAATTGCTGCACATTCCAGACTTTATAAACGATATATTCACAGCATGGGAAAATCAGGTATCAACAGTTTTTGCAACATAATAAATATGCAGCTAATAATCATTAAAGAACAACTATAAAGAAATGACCTTGAACTTTAACCTGGAACCAACTTGAAACAAGGAACCGGTTAACACATTGGAACCAAACCAAGAACAAGCAAAAATACTGGATGGATCCAAAATCTGCAACTCACAACCTGGTACTAAACGGAAGCCTGCATGGATCTAAACTGGGTCTAAACCGTCAGCTCTTGACTAAAATGTTGATAGAGCTTTGAACGTTGAAGTATAAGTCCTAATGATCATATTATATAATGTTACAATTACTGAATTTCATATAGGTATTTAAATCATATAAAATACTTTATTGTCATGAGTTCTGATATTCAAATTTAATCTAAAAGCAAAACTAAAATAAATGAAAATTTTGGTCAATATTAAAACATTATTTTAAAGGACACTTTAATTGAGAATTAATGCTTTTAATATAATTAAAATGATAACAAATTTTGTGTAGCTGACAGGCAGAGAAATAAAACTAATAAGTTATATGTATATAGCAATAATATAATAATTAATAAAAAGAAAATAAAAATTACATAAAGATTCTGACATAAAGATTCCGACTGATAATTAAACTGTCATGTAGGTAAAAATATTCAGTACGGAATGATAAAAGGGAACTTTGATTAGCAATCAACCCATCAAAGATGTTTGAAGATTTTAGATGCAATAAGCACTTTTCCATTTTTTCTAGTTTTTGCAACACTTTGGTATCTGACAAGATTCTGATGGTCCTTGAACAAGAAACATACAGAAATTACTGCATAAAACAGTTTATCAAACAAGGCCTGAAATATTTCTATAAAAAACATTGTTTTACAAAATCATGTTGATCACTTTAAATCAAAGCACTGTAAGTGCTGCTGCCAAAACATTCTGTTTAATCCCTGTTTTTGTTGAATAAACCAGTACATTGCTATTATATTATTCCAGTCAAAACCTAACTGTTTTAGAGGGACTCAACTCCAGTTGGTAAAATGCAAAATTTATAAAAAAAGTTCTCTTAAAATCACATTTTTGGGATCACAAACCTAAATTAATACATTTATATAGGAATCTGGACTTATTCATTTAGAGAAAAATAATCGCATATCATAGGTTTATTATATTCAAAACGCTAAAAATCTATTGTGTGACTAACGCAATAAAATATATATTAAATGTAGTTCTATAGCGTAGGAATGTATAAATGCCGTGAAAAGCTGTCACCTAATTAATGGACTGTAAAATATGATCATGAGT
This sequence comes from Spisula subtruncata, assembly GCA_963678985.1. NCBI lineage: Eukaryota > Metazoa > Mollusca > Bivalvia > Venerida > Mactridae > Spisula > Spisula subtruncata. The sequence continues at coordinate 13,501,546 of OY787665.1, forward strand.
TTTCATCAATAGTGCCTTTGATCGTAATGTAAGTGGTGAGAATAATTCAGGTATTCGTAAAACATTGGTTTGAGATTAAAATGTCTACAAAGCGTGTTTTTATCATGGGAATGGAGTTTAGTCCCTGTAAGAAGCATCAGTATGTATAATTTCAATAGACAGCTATTTTCTTAGTTATTATACCACAAGAGTTGCAGATAAGCCTATCAATGCAGGTATAGGGTATTTATTATTTATTATCCCAAAACAGCAGGTTTTCAAAAATTCTGAAAGTCATTCAAAGTTTTATATCCACACAAACTGCTCATCAAATCAATAATCAAACAGGAAGCCTGCATCCTGTGAATGTTGGCACCTATCCTGTAGCGCAACCAGCAGCAATGCATGCAATCTCATCTCATGGCATACAAGGTGGGTACAAACACAGGTAACTGTATCATTCATAAAGACAATTTGAAAACATTTTTTTTTAAATATTTTCTATTAAAGAAAAATATAATTTTCCAAAAGTTTTTTTTTTCGTTTTCAAAGATACAGCTACCTGGGGGTGCCAAGTTTAACTTCATCAAGAATCTTCATGAGACTTATAATTTAAATAAATTCCAGACATTCATTTCATGAAAATAATAGACATATTGTTGCTTTAGAATTTACTATATATAAATTACAGAGTAAAAAACGTCACAGAAAATTCTGAAATATTCCTTTTTTTCCAGGAAATATATAGGAGGGTCATTCAATAAATCCATGGACTGGGCTCATCATTTTAATACCCAAAGACTGAAAATTCCAAAATATTCCATGTTTTCAGGAATACATATCATATCAATCCTACTCAATATTTCATAGTATGAAAAGCGAAACTGCTTTAAGTGTCCATATAAACAGAGAAGAACTTTCGAAGATTATAGCACTGTTTTGCGTTGATTCTCAGCTACAGATTTTGTTCAATAATTGGAGTTATTGGAGTATGTTTGCCAGAATGATGGTCATGGTGTCAGACCACATGTCATAGTATGAGGGGAGAATGATTTGACACATTGTATGTTATTGTACTACCGGTATGTGTGTTTCCTGTACCAGATACCATACAATTATCCTCATAGCATCAGTGATTACAAGACAACAGTCCAAGTCAAACTTTCCAAGCGAGTTCAACCCAATAATCATACAGACTGAATATATTTGAAGACATCTTTTAAGAAGTACGGAAGTTCCATTAATGCAAGGTTAAGTCAAATGAGGGCAATATTTCTGATAGACAACTAAACTTTCCAGCAAAACCTAACATCATGTCACAGTCATACTGATACAGAAACCAGCTTGGTTATCTATAATAATAACTAGAGCTATCACAGGAGTGATGAATCATACCCCCGCAGCACCGCCTTGACACAGGAATATTATTTAAAATTATAGTCTAAACAACACATTTGATGGAAATCTGCAGCTATACAGATTGAAAAACACCATGATTGAAATTTCATGACTTTGTACCAAGCAATTTTAAAATCCAGTAAGAAATGACAAAGTTACAGAGCGGACACGATTTGCATGACTCTATAACCTTTGACCTGTAAGTGTGACCTTGACCTTTGAGATAGGGACCTGGGTCTTGCGCATGACACACGGTCTTGATGTGGTGAACATTTGTACCAAGCAATTTTAAAATCCAGTAAGAAATGACAAAGTTACAGAGCGGACACGATTTGCATGACTATATAACCTTGACCTGTAAGTGTGACCTTGACCTTTGAGGTAGGGACCTTGGTCTTGCGCATGACACACCGTCTTGATGTGGTGAACATTTGTACCAAGCAATTTTAAAATCCAGTAAGAAATGACAAAGTTACAGAGCGGACACGATTTGCAAGACTATATAACCTTTGACCTCTAAGTGTGACCTTGACCTTTGAGATAGGGACCTGGGTCTTGCGCATGACACACCGTCTTGATGTGGTGAACATTTGTACCAAGCAATTTTAAAATCCAGTAAGAAATGACAAAGTTACAGAGCGGACATGATTTGCATGACTATATAACCTTTGACCTGTAAGTGTGACCTTGACCTTTGAGATAGGGACCTGGGTCTTGCGCATGACACACCGTCTTGATGTGGTGAACATTTGTACCAAGCAATTTTAAAATCCAGTAAGAAATGACAAAGTTACAGAGCGGACATGATGCTAACGGACCGACAGACCGACAGACCAACATGGTGACTCCAGTATACCCCCTTCAAACTTTGTTTGCGGGGGGGTATAATAATAATAATAATAATAAAAACAACAATAAATAGTTTATTTATAGAGCCAACTGTTGAACACAGATGGGCATGTCTTCCCTGTGAGCCTCTATAAACTGCAGTATTTGAACACTGGTTGTCAAAATACTGATGCAGTCATTTTAAAGTTTCAAATTTTAGTTTTTAAATTTTAACACACTTCAAATTTGTTTCAAATTTGAGTTTATAAAATTTTAATGTTGATGTGAAATTTTATTGCCATAACTTGAGTATCATGTATACAACTATCTTGTAGCATCAGTAAGGCGTTCTAGATTTTATAGCTCAATTATTGCTATTATTAGACCAAATATTCTAAAAATTAAGAAAAAAAACACATTAAAAAGCAATAAAACTTTCAATGCATGTTAATTTATCAGTGTACCGTTCACGGGACAAATGATTCCTGTCTTCCCCGATACCTCAGGTTTCACCAGACACTGTGATATCCCAACAGCATGTTGGCACCAGATCCAACCGTTTGTTGTAAAGTCAGATCTTTACTCCTGCATGTTACATAATATTACCAAGATTACATCACTTAGTTATGTATTTTACCTTCATTTAACATTCTAGAGTCTGATATACTGTTTTATGTTAGGAATTTAGCTAGTCTATTTTAAGTCATTTCGTCTATATTTAGCTAGTCTATAAGTGTATTAGGATTCATATAAGATCATAGATTTAAACAACCTGTATATTTTGTATTGTTTATCAGCATACATTTAAGCCACTTTTGTAAACATATGTATATTGTATTCTTTTTATTTTGTATGCATTTTACTGTATTCTTTTTATTTTGTATGTATTTTAATACTTTGAAATGATTTAGTTATGATAGTTTACTGTTGTTTTTAAGTCATTATTTTTGTAATCTATTTTTAGATTCTTTTTGTCTTACAAGCTTATCTCCCTTGCTGATTTCGATTATGCAGCCAGGGGCTTATCATGTTCTATTTTTAGATCTTATTAGTAATATCTATTTTTAACCATTAGTCACATGATCCCTTTATTTTGTTATTGACCAATCAGAAGGCTCTTGACTAGTGCTGCCATCTAGTAGAGAAATTGCCACTTCTGTGGAAATTTGAGAGAGTCTGGTCATTCTGTAAGTAGCAGCTGAACTGACAACACCTAAAGAAACTTCTCCAGGGTATAATCTTTATTATTTAATTAATTAATTAACAGTAATTAATACTTTATTTTTGGCATTTAACTTGGAGATTTAAGTAAATTATTCCATTAATAATTTAGTAAATTATTGTTAATATTTTTATCTAATTAATTAGGATTAAAACTGTTAGATTTTTGTGTATTTTAGGACTTTATTATTTTGTTAGATTTACTAAAATTAGGTAATTTAAGGACAGAATCACAGTAACATTGTTTTAGGTTATTTATTCAATAAGATATATTTAACAAATATTTTGCTTAGTTAGATTAAATCTTAGTATTTTAAACTTGTTTACTTTAGAAATTACTTTAGAACTTTGTTACATTTAAACTGTTTTAGAACTTTGTAAAATACTTAGAACTATTAAAAATTTGGTTGGTATTTAAACTTAAATACATTTTTGTTATATTTTCTCTGTTTTATTAAACAGAGTGGTGTCATCCTGACGAGTCAGCAACTCTGACTGTAAATCAAGCGTTTTATGTACGCAGTTCTACTAAATAAACTAAAGAACATTACGTAACCGCACAAAAGGCGGCACAAAAGTACGTTCCACAACAATGGTGTCAGAATCGGGTTAGTTTTTAACTTAGTAGGACAGAAATTTTGCATTTTTTGCTATTTAACAAGATAGGATTTTTAGTTTTATTAGTAAATTTTTCTACATCTTGATCTAGTAAAGTTACTGCAGAATTTTACTAGTGATAGCTTTTCATTACCAGAATAGGAAATCACTATTAAGTAAATTTTTGTTTTCTTAAATTAATTTTACTATTAAGGGAAATTCAACTAAGGTATAGAAAGTGTGAACTGCCTAGACATAGTCTATTCTTGACCTTTCTTGTCTATCATTCGACTGCGCTGAATTTTCGAGTTATTTGAACTTAATATTAAGATTTGATCTCTAAAAAAAAAAAAAAAAATTAGTTATAGTGTAAAACGGAAAAGTCTGAGACATAAACCGGCTCGTGCAGCTAAACTAGCGCTAGGCAGTCTGTACCAAAGTCGATGTCAGTGAGGACAGCCCCGTTCTTTTAGGACTTTTGCATTTTTAACTCGAAAGTTCAACTTCGGTCACTTTAAATATAAAATAGATCTGAAAACTTTGCGGCATAAACCGGCTCGTGTAGCTAAACTAGCGATAGGCAGTCTTCACCAAAGTCGATGTCGTAAAGGGATCAGTCTGTTAGTTAAACAAACTGTACTTATTCTCTCGGTCCAGGCCTATTTGATCTCTTTTAAGTGTTTATATCTTTCTAAGTATAAAATAGATCTGAAAACTTTGAGGCATAAACCGGCTCGTGTAGCTAAACTAGCGATAGGCAGTCTACATCAAAGTCGATGTCGTAGAGGGATCAGTCTGTTAGTTAAATAAGTGTTTATAAAGACCAATACCCCCAGAGGCCCACCCATAGGCGACTAATCACACTTTTGTTTACCACAGATCAATCAATATATACACGGAGGTCTGTGACAACCCCAGTCCACAGGTCTATGACGTGACAATCCAGGCCCAACTAATAATAATTTATTTCAGCGTCTGTTTGGCTCCAGATTGTCCGGTTGGCTTCAACACATATTCTTTGAACGAAAGAATATCTACTCTCTTGAACATTGTCAGACTTAACAGTCTTGTCCGATTGGCTCACACATATTCTTTGAACGAAAGAATATCTACTCTCTTGAAAATTGTCAGACTTAACAGTCTTGTCCGATTGGCTCACACATATTCTTTGAACGAAAGAATATCTACTCTCTTGAAAATTGTCAGACTTAACAGTCTTGTCCGATAGCATCCGAAATTGTCTGTAACTTGCTCCGAAATCGTCCGTAATTTGCTCCGATATTGTCCGTAATTTGCTCCGATATTGTCCGTAACTTGCTCCGATATTGTCCGTAACTTGCTCCGAAATCGTCTGTATTGGCTCCAACCATATTCTTCATAAGAAAGAAGAACCTGAAGAACGTCAGACCAGAAAGATTGCCAGTAAAGAGAACGAAAACCCTAAACAGAACTGCGATCCAAACGGCTACCATCTTTCACCACATCGACAAGGGCAAACAAACTGAACAGCTACACTATGTATACCAACGACACAGATGAAGAAGACGCCTACGTCACGCCAGACTACCAAACATCCAACTTGACAGCAGCTACCAGTGTGCTTCAAGACTTCGATGATCCCATCTCCCATGTCAGCAACAGTCTATTCGGTGCAGACATGACAGAGATATTGGCTCGAGACTCATTACAGAACATCACCCAAAGACAGCAGCTCATAACAGTAAACCAACACGACCTTCCAACGATGTCAACCAACATAGACAACAATGAGGTTAGGTCAAGGCAACCTCCTACGCCATGGTATATAACAACCAACACAGAAAACAATGATGCTAGATCAACGCTACCTCCCTTATCATGGAACAGAAGACAATCCGTAAGAAGTGAACCACCTACCGAAAACAAAATGGACATGTTACTTCAAAGAGTACAAGAACTAGAAAACAAGTTAAGACAGCAGCAACGAAGAACCCAAGAAAATGCTAGTAACAACCGAGAAGACAGCTACGCCAGATACAGACATCAACAGCTGTTTCTGCCAGATCAATATAGAAGACACAACCCCTCTCCCAGGCCTACATATAGGGAAGCTTACATCCGTCAGCAGCCATGGAGAAGAAACGATTCGCCAGACAGAGGCCCAAGAAGTACCAATGAACCACGACAGTCTATGCCATACTTCTATGGAAAGACACATGAATGGGAAAACTTCTGGATGAAATTCGAGATCCTATCACGAAAATATCGCTGGGACAAAGAAAAGCAAAGAGAGAACCTAATATTAAGTATGAGGGACGATGCAGCCGTGTACATAACCAGTTTGAATGCTGACGTTAGAGAAGATACACCACGCTTCATCGCTGCACTGAAAGAGCGCTTTGGTCACAAAACGCCAGCAAGAACACATCGAGCTAAGTTAGAGAATGCTCAGAAGTCTTCCAAAGAGTCCATACATGAGTATGCTTCGAGAATACAACTCCTGATGTCGAGAGCATACAGAGACATAGAGGGAACATCCACATATACTGAGATAGCAATCCAACATATGCTCAGAGGCCTACCAGATTCCCAGATGGCCTATGAAGTAGCTATCAGAACACCCCAGAGTATATCTGAAGCAGTAGACATGATGATCCTTCATGAATCATGCAAGCAAAGTACCGGAAAGAGAAATGACATAAGACACGCATCCACATCTTATGTTGAAGATGACGAAAGTAGAAATACCGAAGACGAAGAATCCCCAGAACTACGCAGATTGAACGGCAAGAAGTTCATCACAGAAGAACAACTATCTCAATTTGGACGAGATCTCAAGCGGTCAGTACTCAGACAACAACAACAAACCACCAATGAGAACCACAAAGAGAGACGATTAGAACCAAAGAAAGGCTACCAGTCAAACTTAGTAGTCTGCTACAACTGCCAGAGGGAAGGTCATATATCTCGGTATTGTCCCGACAACGAATACAACCCAGACAATTCAATGAGTACCAAGAACGATGTTGAGAAAGTTCATACCAACAAGTCGTTAAACTACAAAGGGCTGAGTCTACAGGCCGAGAGTCAGTCCAATCAGTAAAACAAAAGCGAGAAAACCTAAACGAAATGGCCAACGATGAATGTACACAGAACCTACCACACCAATCAAGAGATGGGAGTCCAGAAACAAAATCTCCAGCTTCAAAGGTGTACCACGCAGACAATGCACAGAACGATATACAAATCATGATAAACAGAGTGAAATCGCCATTGGTTACAATCAGAGTACCCATAGCTACCAAACTCATACCAGAAAGTACTGAAGAAAACTTCAAGAATGAAAACCACCATGTGGCAAAGCAGGACTTCCACATTCGAGTAACCAACGCCACAAGTACAGAGACGAAAAAGATCCCAAAACCGAAGTACAGATACGTAAACAAATCTGTGAGACCTATCAAGGAGAATGAGAAAACGTCATACCTCTCTCAATACGCTTCCAAGGACTTAGAAGAGCTACAGCGACAAGATCCAGATCTGTACTACCTACACAAGTGGAAAGATGAAGGAGAATGTCCAAACCCAGAGAAAGTTGCCAGTCTCAGTGCAGCAGTCCGATTGTATTGGCAGAATCCGGACAACATAGTAAGAAGACAAGGCTTACTATACCGGAAAGCTTGGTCGTGTAGATCTCAACGAAAGCACCACATGCAACTACTTATACCCAAGGTACTGAGATCCCAGATTGTCAAAGACCACCACAACACACTCAAAGGTCAACACTTTGGTGTCAACAAGACGTCCAAGAATCTTAGAACGAAATACCATTGGTATAAGATGGATGAAGATGTCAGAAACCATGTTCGTAGGTGCATTAAATGCACAGTAAAGAAGCTACCGAAGAAACCGAATACTAAGAAGTCGGTCCAAGAAGTTCCAAAATGTACTGTGACGATAAAACGTGTCAAGATGTCCGTTCTCGAAGTACCAAGATGTCCCGAAATGATAAACCGTGCCGAGATGTCCGTTCTCAAAGTACCCAGATGTCCCGAGACGATAAACAGTGCCGAAATGTCAGTCCTAGATGTACCCAGATGTCCAAAGACGATAAACCGTGCCGAGATGTTACGCGATGATGTGAGAGACCATTCGATAAACTAGACGACTATGTAAGAAAACTTTGGGTTTATTAGGCATAATATCACCTAGTATTTAAACATTTTTTATATTTAATGTTGTGGCACACAAATCTGACTTAAATATGTTTAATGAGTATAAGTTACACTACCATACCATGTTGCTTTTACCTAAAATACTTTGAGCATAATTGCACTTTGTAAGGATTTGTTGACGTATATTGTATGTAAGATTATTTGTTAACTTTTTGATTAAGTGAAGTTATTTGTTTGAGCTTAAGGATAGTTTCCTAGGTTTGCATAGTAAATTTTTGAGAGATTGTTGAATAGAATTGAAAATCTATAGGATTGATATTAAGGATATCACAGTGTTGTTCTTTAGAGTTAATCTCTATCGATATAGAGTACAATCTCTATAGATGTCTTTGTTCCTCCCTGAAGTTAATGTCCGTGTGTTTGGCGTAGAGTCTAACCTCTACTAGAGTCTATTGTTTGTATAGATTATAATATCTATGCGTGTCTGTTGTGTATCCTAGGCATTTGGCATATAGATTCCAATATCTATAGGTGTCAGTTTATTCCAGACTAACTTTAGAGTATTCTCTATAGGTTCTAATATCTATAGGCCATAGGTTTAATATCTATAGGGTCCGAGCTATGTGTCTGATTTATTTGTTTGCATAGAATTTAAGGTCTATGGACATGATATTTAAGATATCATATTTTTGTTACTTTTGTATCCTAGGAATCAAATGATTGTTTTTGTGAGAGAGACTTTGTTTTGTTGATGAGTTGATACTTAAGTTTGCATATGATGAGTATTAGTATGGTTTATAGTAAAGTTTTTGAGAACTTATTTTGTGAGATCATGATGAATATTAATTTTGTAAACTTTGTTGAATGTTATAACATGGTAGCGTAACTCAACCACTCAGATTTTGTTGAGAATTTATTTGAAAATTCCTAAGAAAGCAATTGCTTACAGTAGACAAGAGGTGATATTATCTTAATACCAAGCGATACGCGAAAAAGTGATTCAAGTGTTAAAAGCGAAATTAAACGCGACTTCTTAAACTAATACAATAAACATTTAATTGTATTACCCAACTATAACGCGCAACTGATTGTGAACATGAACTTAATATATAATAAGTAACGCGTTTTTGATATTAAACATGGGCAATGAACATTATTACATGATATTTGTACCCATACCATGCGAGAGAAAATTGACTCTTATATTTAAAAGTCCACAAGAAAAAGAGAAGACCAAATATTGTCGCTCCCTAATGTGGTCCTTGAGCATGTTTTTGGTCCTTTCTTTATTTTATTGTTTTACATAATGTATATATTTTTATGTTATCTTATGCTTAAAACTGTTCAGTCTTAGATAAGTTAAGTTTAGCTTTATGACTTTACATGTTTGTGAATATTTGTTTTTGTTTGTTTTTATTTTTATGTTTAGCATTTTTTTAGATTAGCTTTTGTATTATGTTTGATTTTATTATTATTATAGTTATATATGTTCTGTAATATTAGTAACATGATATTTTAAGTCTTAATCTTGAAAAATTTATTACTTTTCTTAAAGTAATAAATTTTTCTTCCCGAAAACCAGTGTATTGTTGTAAAGTCAGATCTTTACTCCTGCATGTTACATAATATTACCAAGATTACATCACTTAGTTATGTATTTTACCTTCATTTAACATTCTAGAGTCTGATATACTGTTTTATGTTAGGAATTTAGCTAGTCTATTTTAAGTCATTTCGTCTATATTTAGCTAGTCTATAAGTGTATTAGGATTCATATAAGATCATAGATTTAAACAACCTGTATATTTTGTATTGTTTATCAGCATACATTTAAGCCACTTTTGTAAACATATGTATATTGTATTCTTTTTATTTTGTATGCATTTTACTGTATTCTTTTTATTTTGTATGTATTTTAATACTTTGAAATGATTTAGTTATGATAGTTTACTGTTGTTTTTAAGTCATTATTTTTGTAATCTATTTTTAGATTCTTTTTGTCTTACAAGCTTATCTCCCTTGCTGATTTCGATTATGCAGCCAGGGGCTTATCATGTTCTATTTTTAGATCTTATTAGTAATATCTATTTTTAACCATTAGTCACATGATCCCTTTATTTTGTTATTGACCAATCAGAAGGCTCTTGACTAGTGCTGCCATCTAGTAGAGAAATTGCCACTTCTGTGGAAATTTGAGAGAGTCTGGTCATTCTGTAAGTAGCAGCTGAACTGACAACACCTAAAGAAACTTCTCCAGGGTATAATCTTTATTATTTAATTAATTAATTAACAGTAATTAATACTTTATTTTTGGCATTTAACTTGGAGATTTAAGTAAATTATTCCATTAATAATTTAGTAAATTATTGTTAATATTTTTATCTAATTAATTAGGATTAAAACTGTTAGATTTTTGAGTATTTTAGGACTTTATTATTTTGTTAGATTTACTAAAATTAGGTAATTTAAGGACAGAATCACAGTAACATTGTTTTAGGTTATTTATTCAATAAGATATATTTAACAAATATTTTGCTTAGTTAGATTAAATCTTAGTATTTTAAACTTGTTTACTTTAGAAATTACTTTAGAACTTTGTTACATTTAAACTGTTTTAGAACTTTGTAAAATACTTAGAACTATTAAAAATTTGGTTGGTATTTAAACTTAAATACATTTTTGTTATATTTTCTCTGTTTTATTAAACAGAGTGGTGTCATCCTGACGAGTCAGCAACTCTGACTGTAAATCAAGCGTTTTATGTACGCAGTTCTACTAAATAAACTAAAGAACATTACGTAACCGCACAAAAGGCGGCACAAAAGTACGTTCCACAACACGTTCATGCATCTACAGATTGTAGGCCTAAAATAAAATATCATGTGTCTCCCCTCCCATACGACTGGCATGAAACAATAACAAAATATGTCCGTACCAAAATCATATTTTTTATTTAAAAAATATTATCTGCAACGAAACTAACATCAAGACCGTTTTTTCTCAATTAAAAAAATAATAATAATTACCTATCAATCCATTCTCAATCTACAGGAATTTATTGATTTTTTTTTCAATTTGGCGGTAGTTACAATTCTTAAAAATATCAAATACATTGGCGGGATGTGTGTATATATATCTTTTTCATTCATGGAAATCTCAAGAAATCTGATGAGTTTATGAAAGTACTGTATAACCCAAAACCAGTCTCATTTTCATACAAGTGCACACATGAAATTTTTCCGCAGCCCATCAATTTAAAATTCTTACATCATAAAACATAATCTATATGATTAATGGGAAATGCAACATAATGCAGATTTTTCTCATGCGTACGCTAATACAACATGATAATGATATCGCTATGTTTTCCATGAATGAATCTAACACAAATTCGATGCTCAACATGAAAAGACATGATACAAATACCGAGAAGGTCTGGAATTACTAATGTACAATTTCAAGATCCCTCGAAAATGTTTTAGAAATTCTAAACACGAGCTTTGAAACTCTACAAATTATGACAAAAATGATCGACTGGCAAAATATTTAGAATATAATTTATGACATCGGTATTCGCGGACTTATAACAATGTTTTAACTTTCTAAATAAATGCAAAACGCAGTTTCCTCGGAGACAGCAATCTTTACAACAGACATTATACAACATATAATTTATCGGTCCTGCGATGTTTTACAGACACAATGAACGTCTTTCTGATTTAATTAAAGGAAAACAAATCATTTATTGTAGAATAATATAATCCGATATCAAATTTTACGATTAAAATGTGGGTTTAGCATTCTCAAGGCACCACGTAACTCACCCGGGGTCCTTTAAGTTTGCCTCAAAATACACTAATATAAATTAAAGTCCAATTAAATTCTCCCTAAAAATTAGAGCAGAGCTTAAGTTATTTAGTCCACATTTATAGATCCTACAGACATTGAAGTACATTTGATTATTTCATGCTTTGATAGATTCAAAAATATCTGCAGATAAACTGGTTAAACAAAGTACCATTGAATTCCAATTCAACTTCAAGCTGAGCTTTAATTAGATTTTATTGCAATTAATTTTTAATATAAGAAATTTGAAAACTACTAAAACACAACATTTTGAGTGCAAAATACAAAATACCCGGTACAATAGACTTCTAGTTCATAAATTCTAATATAAATAACAAATTTGTTACTCACTAAATCCTACGTACAATATAACATTTTGAGTGCATTAATTTTTGCACACGTGTTAAGCAGTCTTGCTGTGCCTTAATAAAAAATTTAGGGGTTTCAGAATGCACTTAAAAGTTCACATTTATACATTTACACATCAAATCATTGTATGGTAGGGAATTGATCAACACCATAAAAATTATTCTGAACCCTGCTATTCTAATTGGTTTCATTTTTGTACCAAAATATTATAACTCACACACCGCCACTGTGGCCTAGTGGTTAGGGCGTCCGCCTCCGGAGCGGAAGGTCGAAGGTTCGAATCCCGGCGGAAGCTGGGTTAGAACTGATGCGACCGGTTGGTGAGCCGCCAGCTAGTTAAAGAATGGTTACCGTAGGCCCATCTCTGCCAGGCGCCCGGCAATATGAGAAGGGATTCGGAGGTTCTGTGCGCAAGAAAAATAGGTGTCTTATAAGTCAAATTGGCTGGCCCTTTCAATAGGGGTGACACTATAATAAACAAACACTTTACCTTTACCTTTTTACGTTTATAAATGTCAAAATATCGATGGTGCCGAACCAAAACCCTGTAACTCAATTTTGGCGCGAAAATTTTTTACGCAGCATCCGCATCTACAAGACGTCCCACGCATTTCTGTCTTGTCGCCATGTAAGTAACGCAATGGCTTTTTAAATGGCGACAAGAAAGAAAGGCGCGGGACGTCTAGCAGATGCGCATGCTGCAAAAAAAAGTTTTCGCGCCAAAATTGAGTTACAGGGTTTTGGTTCGGCACCGTCGATATATTCCTTAATCAGTGCAATGAAATTGCTAAGGCTTATATTCAATTCAGCAATATTAAATTTATTTCTTTGTATTCAATTACAGTTAACTTCTTTCCATTACTTTGATCAAATTTATTTCACTTTCGATTGTCATTATAATGCTTCCGTTTAGTGAATACCTGTAATGTATTATAACAATTAAAAGGCAATACACTTACGCACACTCCTAACGCAACACCCATAGTTTTCATGATTTCTCATATATGCATGAAGGGATTTTATTAAAACTTGGAGAACAAATAAATCAAACCTTTACAAATGCCTCATTTAATTATTATTGTAGTAGGTTAACAATAAGGTGAAAATAAATTCAAATGTTGAGCATCACCGTAAAACCAAAAGTCACAAAACGGCACCATGTTAAATGTCAACAAGGAGAAAAATTCTTCTTAACAGTTTATCACAACTAACCGATCACAGAATACCACACAAGCCTTCAGGTATTAGTACTTCGTGTGTCCACCCCTTACTGTTATCACATGTATACTCCGGGGTTAAACACCGGACCTTTCGATCTTGAAGCGCGCGCCCTACCTCCAGGCCACCGCTCCCCACAAATATTGATCATAGTTTAGTTTTTTTTCTTATCTACAGCGAAACATTGATAACAGTTGATAATTCAAAGTTGTTTTTAAACTTTTATAAGAGTATGTAGTAAAGTGCAGCGCATACCTGTCTAAGGGGTTGACCAGCCTGTAACCCCCAATCGCGCGACCTCGCTTTTCGAAAGTCATCCGAGCCATTTTTTTATACAAATCTGTTTTTTCAATCGGACTGTCGCCAGAGAGGAACTCAATGACAAAGAATATCGATTTTTTCGCCTATAACGATTTTCACGTGCAGCACGATGGAATCGCCACCGCGCTACGCTCAGAACTGGCAAATCGTCACGGATGAATGAATTCAACATTCCTGCATCGCTAACGACTTAAAACAGCATTGTGTATAAGCACAACTTCATATCTTCAACAGTTTTCGAGAAATTAGAGTTATAAAACTGTTGCGTTAGGAGTGTGCGTAAGTGTACAGTACGTAAAAACTCGAAACATGCTGATTTCTGAAACATGCTGATTTCTGAAACATGCTGATGCATTATAATAAGAACAATATCAAAAGCTAATAATGTTATTCATAGACCATGAGCCTTCCAATATATTTGCCTGACTCCATAACCATCAGTACAAGCAAATATAATTGAATCATATACTACACCGACAAAATATAATACATATTTAATAAACAATACAGAGAAAGTTATGTCTCTGTTGCGTGTGAAAACAAACGCAATTTTGACATCAATGTTTTATCGAAATGAGATCATCAAAAAGTTAATTCAACAAATCAGTGTATTCATGAAATTGAATTACCCTAAAGAACTGAAACGAGCCCAAAGTGATCAGACACAAAGCCAAAGTATCGATCTTTTCTCTTTTATTACAGAACACAAACACAGTAGGTTTATATGCAAAACACAGACAAACATGTCATTGAAAACAGAAAAGCAATTGCAGTTCATTTCACATATTTTGTCCGTTAAATGTGAGTGTAGCACAAGGAAGTGAATCACGGATTGAAGCAATACAATTGGGAGATCTCCATGCATTATCTAAGTGAACAAAAAACGACACTCTCTTATATGGAAATGTAATAGAAAATTCCACGATACATTTACATACAAACAAAATTAACGAAGTTGAAGCTGTGTAATAAATAAAAATATCTAACAAAGATGCTTTGACAGGCAGGATTATTTTGGGGTTATCAAAGTATCAAAAGCTCAGTATTCATTCAATGGAATTGATGGAAATCCAAAACTTTTGATACACACAAACCATTTCGCCAAAATGTGCCCCATGAAGATGGGGAAATGTCTTTTTTCAATTAAGGTTTTTCATTAAGGTCAGGCTTCCATTTCCTGACGGTGGATAAAAGTTTATAAAGGAGAGACATCCATTATACACATAGGATGGTACTCAGTGAAAACATCATGGTATCCAGTGACAGTGTACGTGACAACTTGTGGACAGATTAAACACTGATCCTTGACAGATTAAACACTGATCCTTGACAGATTATATCAATATCCAGTCACAGTATGAGTGTCGATGAGTGTCACTAACTGTAACTGTCATCATTTGGTGAACTCACTGCAGAGATTCTGACTGGGTAAAAACCCATGGGACAATGCAGTACTATATAAACAACATTATGAAGCAGTATGTTGAATCACAGTAGTGACCATTTTATTCACCACTTGTGTGGAGAAGTAACGGTTGTCAGTTGGTATTTAGTGCTATAGTTAAGCAGAGAACTTGACAGTAACTGTTGGCCACTGTCTGTTGGCACAAATGGTTTTGGGGGCAATGGTGCAACCTGTTTCGGGGGCAACTGCTCAGCATGTTAAGGGGGCAATGGCACAACCTGTTTTGGGAGCAACAGCACAACCTGCTTTGGGAGCAACGGCACAACCTGTTTTGAGGAAAACGGCACAACTAGTTTTGGGGGCAACGGCACAACCTGTTTTTTGGGCAACGGCACAACCTGTTTTTTGGGCAATGGCACAACCTGTTTTGAGGGCAAGGGCACAACCTGTTTTTGGGGCAACAGCACAACCTGTTTTTGGGGCAACAGCACAACCTGTTTTGGGGGCAACGGCACAACCTGTTTTGAGGGCAAGGGCACAACCTGTTTTTGGGGCAACAGCACAACCTGTTTTGGGGGCAACAGCACAACCTGTTTTGGGGGCAACAGCACAACCTGTTTTGGGGGCAACGGCACAACCTGTATTTGGGGCAATAGCGCAACCTCAGCCTATTTGGGGGAAATGGCGCAACCCGTATTTTGGGCAATGGCGCAAACTGTTTTGGGGGACAATGGCACAACCTGTATTTGGGGCAATGGCACAACTTGATTTTGGGGGCAATGGCGCAATTACAATAGCCAAGTTAGTGTTGTGTTATTTTACCTTGCATTGCTAGACATATAGCAGTACAATTACATGTATTGGTTCAAATTCCACTATGTATATAAAATCTTTAATCAAAATTCTTCTCTGTGTGTCTTATACAAAATCTTCACCAAGAATTGGTTGAGTTTCAAGCTGCTGCCAAACTGTGGAAAGCTAGGTCAATGAATCATAACCATATGTTTTCATGAAAACATCCCAACATCCTTCCATCAAAGAAGTGTCCGGTATTAATGATAAAACAGACATAATTATAAACCTTGATCTTATTTAATTAGGAATTCCAAATTTTAGTTTGATTTTATTATTCTGCCTGGTGCTACCCTATCTCCGTAAGATCAAAGGAAATGATTAGTTCAGTGGTGTTAAAATTAAATTCATTAACCCTAGGGTCATATTCCAATATTTCAAGCAATAGTGAGATACTGGATTTGAGGGAAGGTGTTTGGCTGTGGGTGCAATATTTTGATACATGATTTCCTTGATTGAATCTAATGAAGATTATCTTTAATGATGTACCCAAGTTCCACTAAATGTTATCATGGGATGGCTTAATAGGGTGTAATTAGTTGAGATAATTCGATAAGTTAGAAATTATCTTTATTGTCGAGGAATGAATTTGTTCCTGTAGAGAAAGATTAGCCATGTTGTGTAAAATGTGTTAATGCAGCTTTTGATCGAGGAAATCATTTAATTATATCCCGGGCAGTTACTAATGGTTCTTTGTATTCTTCTTGGCTTACAAGATATTTTGATGGAATATAAATATATGTATGTATTTTCTATGTGATGATCATAATTACGAAGAATCCTGGCTGTAACGCTGAGAATGTTGCATCATGAAGTATAAATACTGTAATGACTTTTGTTCTCTTAATATAATTGATGAATAGATTAAATCTACAATATTGAATAAAATAGCTCATATATTATCTACTTTCGTTGAGGCCAAATATACATTACTTTTTTAATGTTTTGCAAAAAACGAGAAAGAATCATTACTGATGAATATAATACAAGCAATTCCTGGAGTTTGATACCTTAAAGGGGCTGAACCTCTAGATGAAGGGTCACAATTTAAATGCCACACTAACCATAATTTCTTAGAAAATTGACAATTTTTGGAAAGTCCAGGTGTCAATTGAAGGCTCGGTTATCCCACATTTTTTTAAATTGTGAAATTATCATTCCAATAATTTCACCTTTTCAATGTTAGCACTTCCAATGTTCTGAGTCACTGGTCCCAGAAGTAGAGTATTTAAAGGAGATTATGGTACCAATTGATAGCTTAATTAAAATGTTGAAATGAATTAAGTCATTATGACATCATCCTTGTGATGTCATAACACTGAAAAACAGTAAGTACACTGTATATAATTGCGGATATGCATACTTTCGGATATTTTTGGTTGCTGTTGGAAAATGACGTATCCAGTCAATAAACAATTCTGTATTTTTGCTATGACGTTAACAGTAATCCTTTCATGTTAACCGACTGTTATATCTCACCAGGTAATAATGTAGATTAATAGTTTTTACATAGAAGAAAAACAACAGAAAAAGAAACACATCACTTAAGTTAAATAGGTAAAAACAACAACATTTCTGGTAGAATGAAACCATTCAATGCAACATAACTTTTTCAATGCGAGCATGGTTCCTGAGAAAACGACATTATAAAAAATATCACCATATTTTTTGCATATCATAAACTATTATTTTCTCACTAATATGTCAGAGCAATTCTGTTGTAACTGCAACTTTGCCCAAATCCTGTGTTAAAACAGTTTAGCACCAAGCAATCAAGATTTCTCGAACATAGCAATATGTACCAACGACATTCAGGGGAGGCAATTATTATCCAATCATGCCAAAGTGCCCCATACTGAAATGCTCAGAAAAATTGTCATTAAATTGATAGAATCAACATGGCAGAAAAATTATTGATTTTTTCTCTCATTTTTTTGCGGACATTTTTGCTTAAAATTATGTATTACAGCTATATAATATTTACGATAGAGAAATACATTATGTAATATGTATTGATTACACCCCACTATGCTGTCTATGGTACTCAGCTTGCTTTGCAATGTCATAACGAGCAAACGCTGTTACCCCATATAAACTATCACGTAAAACTTTCTTATTCTTTTGTACCCAATTCCACCAAGACTCTTTGGAAACAATACTCAATGTGTTTCTCGTACAAGTAAAAACCTCTCCAATTCTACAAATCCTGTTTCATCCAAATTTTCCAAAGGTTTCTGAGTCAGTAATTGTTTTATGAATGAAAAATTGGATTTTGAACTTTTGAAATGGCATTTAGCCTTGTCTTCTTACATATACTGAATTGTATGCCATTCGCTTTTTAAAAATAATTTAAACACTGTTTGTAATTGATGGCTCTGCTGAATATCTGCAGTTCTGAACCCTAGAATGACTTCAGAGAATCTCTGTGCAGTGAAGTATAGTAAGAATTTTAAGACGTTGTGTAAATGCTTTTTCAACACCCTGTACATAATACTGGGAATTTAATATCCTATTTTTTATATAAATACAAACATATTAATGGTGATTGCAGAAACAATTATTCATTTTTTGGGGGGAGTAAATGAGTAACTCTTTTATACTTTTTACAATGCAGTGCAAAAACTTTGAACAAAATTGCATTCAGATGTACTGGCATGCATAATTACAGAAATTCCCATCATTTTGTTCCCAGGAAATCCAAGTACTACTCTCGAGATATAGCTTCTTTAACAGATAATATAATTTTACTGGATGCTACTGCACAAGTTATTATTATATAATATACATTATTTATCTATTTATCATAATAACTCGTTTATAATTCACGTCTCTTTGATACTGATTTATACCTATCCATATTTTTAAGACACCGTTAGACAAGTATGCAAGCCTATGTATTAAACTGACTTATTTTCATAAAATAACGTATAGTAGGTTTATTTTGCACATGTCTAATTTCAAATATTTTAGATTTACACTCATAAACTTTATGACTTATCTTGTGAAAAGTAAACTCCAATGAATCCACGAAGTTTTGCACTGACAGAAATAAGTCGAAATACAGTATTCATCTGAAAACGTAGAGCAAAAACTACAAATTCTATGAAACAAATTTTTTGATCATGGGATAATAATATTTTTACTGTAAATTTTTTCTGAAATTCAATATTCATTTCTATAGGAACACTTACTATGAAACAGTACTCAATCTAATCCAAGACTTCAACACACTTAAAAATATATACAAAAATCATTTATTTGGATTATGTTAGCCTAACTAAAATATTTCTAGGGATCATAAAAAATCACAGTTCATGATAATACATTGAAGATTTAATCAGCGCCTGTTATACATTAATACCGACAGCACTCAGCAACTTTTTTACAACAAAAAAGCAAAATCTAAGTTAAAGTGTCTCCAAATGTCCGCCTGAATAAATCAAAATAAAGTATGTAAAACCACCACAAAGTAATTGAATTGGACAAAAAGTATATAAAATATACAGAAAGATTCCAGATTGGAAGACTTGATACTTGAAAGCAATGGCACTTCAGTACAAGTGACTATGTGTACTAAAACCTTGACAGACTCAAGTGTTCCCCGACATTCTCCGAGACTCCAAACTTCATCTTGGAGTTTTACTCTATGATCTACCAGCACATACTTGAAGGTATGATCATGTCATAGGAATTAATTACATGTACAGACCTACACATAGCTCTGATAAAAACAATTATCATACATGACAAAGGTGCATCATATAGTAATTGAATGTCACAGGTGTGAACGAAAGCAAGAGATTTTTCGAGTATGCATGCATGGTGAACTCAGAGAGCTATACCATTGCCTGATAATTTTGTTCTGAATCTGTAACAGCAGTTGTAGAAACGTAACTGCTTCAAGGAGCATAGGAATGGGACAGAAGGGGTCAGTTCCTATCCCATCTCCAGCATTTCTTCCTCTTTCCTACAGAGATGGTCACAGGTTGTTGAAGTATTTTGGACATTATTTTACAGTTTGTGTCTTTTCTTCACTATTTTCTGTAAGCTTTTTAAAACATTTTTACTGCACAGCTGTGTAACGGGTGCTATATATAATATATACACCCTTGATGTACTGGTATCAAAGAGTAAGCTTAAAGTATCTGCCTTATAAAAAATTAGTGGTATCTGAACTAATTGCAAAGAAAGTTGTTTCGGGGACCGTTATATCAACACTTAAGACGCAACCTTCATTTTTAATTACTTAATTTTTTTCAATGGTTGTATGAAGAAAACACATTTCAAAGAAGTCAATATCTTTACATTACAACGACTTGGCGTGATTACTCCAGCTTTGTGCAAACAGATTATTAATGTACACTCTGCTATTAAAAGCATGGAATTAATTAAAAGACAATTAGGGTGTTGAGTGAGATAAAACAGGGATCTTATAATATTCCCAAAGTGCCCCCTTTTTCAGATCCACCAAATATATATGAAAGAAAACAGACATCAGTGTAGACAATAATGGGATAAGTAGGGATTTTTGGGAGCTCAATGATAAAAGGTAAACTCCAACAGGGACCTACATATATTTTATTCCAAGTTATTCACATACGAATCAACTCTAAGCATACTAGATTTACTTTGACTTTTATAGTATCATTCAAAAGGTAGAAAGGAGCTTACAAGCTAAACAGAACAGAAAAAACAAGTTTTTTGAGTAAAACTTGTAAGTGCATGAGTATCAATTCCCAGGCAGCACCCAGAAAATAAACATGTTATCAAAACACTTTCCTTTATAACAAACCAAACACAAAATATGTAAACATTCAGCATCAGTTTTGCTACAAACCATTTACTACAATAATTAACATGGTCGTTAAATAGTTTATACTAATTTATTTAAGATGGATAGTGAAACAAGTTCTACACGTTCTATTAATTGATCTCCACACCTTGTTGCTAATGGTAGCCATCACCAAGAGGGTATGAGAGAAGCCAGTTTGTCTTCATGCACAGAGTTTTTTACTAACCACAGACAGAATATAAGATTGAGCTAGCCTGGTGGTCTTGGTCTGTAACAGGTTATTGAGCATACACCATGCATACCCATTCATCCAAAAACGTATTTGCAAGAACGCTCAACAAAACAAGCAAATTGAGGACACTTCAAATGTTACTGTAACAGCTCTTGTCCTTGGTGCTTCAGGTTTTATATGAAGGGTCAATAATAAGACTGGTTGGACCCCAGAATGACAAATGTGGTATAATGTGGTTGTCTCAATATGACCAAACTTATGTCAGAGGGTTTTCAAATTGACAACTAATTTCAGAACCTCCACACTATTCATACTTAAATAGAGAGACAATAAATAACATAAACAGTTTATCAAAGACAGTTTAAGGGTCAGATTGTCACAACACTTGCAATGGTCAGTTAGATAGGGGACAAGGGGTCAGCTTAACTCAATTGTCGTCTTCCTGTTTTAATTAGATAAGAGATAAAATTGTGGTCAACAGAACTCCTTTTTAGGGGACATTGATAATGGAAAAGGGGTCAGATTTAATAAATTACGTCCTTCAGATAATCAGGCGTCACAAACAATGTATGATGACCAAGATTATAAACACTTAAACAATGTATGACATGGATGCCACAGGTGCCATATTGAATGAACTATTTATTATATTAACTGTGGTCTGGGAGTGCCGAAAATCTGTGCCGAAAATCTGTGCCGAAAATATCGTTAGGCCCTCCCAGACCATTACATAAATATTAAAATGCGCTTGAACTTGGTTGGTTCTTGGTAATGTAACGGAAGGCAATCCATTACTTGAATGGACTCGTGACACCAGGATAATACAAATGTCATCATGATGTCGCACGCATTGTAACGCTAAATTTTTAATGAACCCTACAAAGCGTACATTATCCTTTTGAATGATTATGAGTATTCTTTATGATTATATGATACATATGAGTTTTAATAAACTCATTGATGAAACAATATGACATTGACACTCGGTTAAGCCTTGTGTCATATTGTTTTGTCCACTTATTTAATAAAACTTGTATGTAATGAGCACTTATGCAAGATCCTCTATGTAATATAGAGTCCTTGGTCAATTCAATAAAGCAATCACCTGTCTTAAGCAACCAATTATTTCTCTCAATTAATTTTAGAAAATTTCTGGTTGGTCAACTGAAAACAATGGCAAAGAAACGAGTAAAATGGATAAATAGTATGTCCATAGTGCTATTGAATAAAATGTAGAATTCCCATTCAATAACTAAATACATGTAGTATAATAGTTAAAAGATGAAATATACTTTAAAAGATGAGTATTTCCATCAGTGTCTAAACACCTACATCATACTTATAACTTGAAAACTACTTCCCACTTTTTGCTACTACCTGGAATATATCAATGTAATCATTGCTGTATGTACACACAGTATTACTTAATGACATAAACTACCCAGAATGCAATAATTCTGACACTTTTACCTTCCTGTTCCGATCATAAAACATTGCAATCTTTCCTCTAACTCACTTTGGTGTTAAGACTATCTTCAAAGGTTTCTTTTTCTTCGCCATCAGCTGAATGTCAATCATTGGTGTTAAATTAGGCAATAAAGACTTCCACAAGCTTGTTTATGAATGCATCAACACCATCAGTTAGTTGTATTGGTGGAGATATCAATTACGACCACCCATTTCTATACTTAAACAAACTCAATTGATCGTATTTACATGATTTGACTACAACTGTGATAACCTGCAAACCTTTCCACATAATAGTGAGATTTACCTACTTCCATAGAGCATCATGTTTTACTGGTTCTGCCAATTATAAGATTCCACACAAAATTCTCAAATTTGAGATTTTAAACTCATTAAAATTTTAAATATTTACCAGGTATATATATCAATATATAGAGAAAAACATCAGTATCAACATTGTTTGAAATTTTCAAATTAATTTTCAAATTATCAAAATAAGAAAATTGATCAATCATTGAAGGTGCACTCATTGGCCCCTGTACCAATACAACTACAGCATTCACAAAGGCATATTTCAGGAAACAAGATGGTCACCAAATACAAGATGGCCACCAAATGACAAAAGCTCCCTGCTATCATCAGGTTACAAGAATAACAATACATACAGAAAATCACTGACTGACATATAACATTACTGATAAAAATGTTTATAATGCATTAAAATGTAAATGTATTATCAACAACAAAGGTGTCTGAAGATGTCAAAACATGATAATACCTTCATATAAAATATTAGCATGTACAACGAGGCCATATGAAGATACATTACTTGTCTGACCAGATTAAACTAAGACTCCTTGCATAATTCGTTAAAATCCGGAAAATTCCAAAGTTATTAAAACATATACTTTCATTATAACTGGCACTAGGGAGACAACGGTATATAGTAAATAAACATACAAATCGAATACAACCAAGTAAAGGAGGACGTGCTAACGGACATTGATGAGTCTCAGTTTAATCTTGTCAAGCTATAGACATAAATAACCAAAAGAAATAGCCCCTATCAAAAATGATTTGAGGCCTTAAAGTGTATATTTAGCTTGATTAACCCTTTATTCCATAGATACCATAAATCTGCATGTCATACCCCTCCTTCTATCTACCAGTCTTTTCCACCAATTAATTTACAATATAGATTACATTACAATCCAACCACAGAAATGGTCAAACTATAATATCATCGAGGGAGATCATTCTTGGTATTTTACCAAAAACACTGCACTTGAGATGGGCACGTATTAATGATAATCTCTTATCAGAAAGATTTAGTGTGTATAGAGTAAAGGGGTTAAACACATCAATAGAAGTTACTACTTTTCAGGGCCAAAAAGTAATAAAGGGGTCAGAAAGTAATAAATAATGATTATTTGATGACAGAAATATTTTGCAGGTATGCTATAACAAACCCATTTTTTCAATGGCCTAGTATACTGACACCAAATTAAAATTTGTGTCAAATTATCAATCATGTCATGAATTTAAATAAAAAAATTAAGAGGTAATTTTATATATAGAAGACACACTTTACATCAAAATCTCATTAGGTTTGCATTGACAGAAGACGTATACTTGATAAATGATCAGCATCACTGGAGGTATAACAGAAATAGAACATTACATTATGAGCCAGAAAGAGAACATTGCATTATGAGCCAGAAAGAGAACATTGCATTATGAGCCAGAAAGAGAACATTACATTATGAGCCAGAAAGAGAACATTGCATTATGAGCCAGAAAGAGAACATTACATTATGAGCCAGAAAGAGAAAATACTAAACATTATAAGCCAGAAATGGAAGATTACAATACGAGCCGGAAAGAGAACATTGAATTATAAGCCAGAAAGAGAACATTACATTATGAGTCGTTGCGTCTGAGTGATCCAATTTCAACGCAGCAAGTCTGATCGAGAATTTGTGATATTTTTTTAATTTATCTAAATGGCTTTGGACGAAAGAGCATTGGTTGTACTGTAGTACTTGACATATTAATGAAGGCAAGTACAGACTTTGTTTGTGGTTTTCCTCCTGCTGCTGCTGCTGCTATTGCTGTTGTCTAAACAGATAATGATAGTAGCGGAGAGTTTGTCAATTCTGATGCAAACACGGGGCTCCTAACAAGCGGATGTTGCAGGTGACATTGAAGTAACTGTTGTTCCTTCAATTGATGTTGTTTTAATGCCATATTCAATGTTCCACAGTTGCCATGTTGCAGAATTTACGAGTATAAGGAGAATATAAGTTATAACAATATATACTGCTATGATAGATTACGTATATATTATAGGTTCCTTATAGGTTTGGAATCAGCAACAGTGTCTATTGGTCATCAATCTTACACTCACCAAAGACAGAAGTGTTATTTATTCACTAACCACTGATTGGACAGAATCTATAATACAAATACCATGGGTCTAACTACTCTGGTAACAAACCTACAATCTATATACAACTATTTGTTCTGTTCGACAATACCAATAATTTCTGTCTGAAATTTTTTGTTTCTCAGTGTTTTTTTCCTGAAGCACCAGAGTGCAATAGCGCTGGTCAATGTAACATGCACTTGCTTAATTCAGCTAAACAAGGGGTGCACATTTTAAGCACCCTGAATTCAAATTTGGTTGTTAACCAAAATCAATTGTTAACCAAAATCAACAAATTTTCTGTTTATTTTATAAAATGCTTTAACTTTCAATCAAAGTGCTATTCAAATCGATAAAATTTAAAAAATCTGCAGAAAATAGGAAAATCATTGCAAATTTGAGCCAGGAACCAGATAATGTAAAATCAATTCATTTCGATGGCACGAAATTTCGTGGTTATGGTGAAATAGACTATGTCGATGGGACGATAATTCATGGATTTTGCAATTCAGGTAATAAATACAAGAGTCAAAATTATTGTTCAGTGAGATTTGATTTCATGGTTGAAGGTGAACCACGAAATCCAAGAAATGTAATCCCCACAAAAATTAATGGTTTTACAGTAATTTGCCATTTTTTTTACTTTTAAGTTTGTAACTGCTGAAAATTCTGGAATTCGTTGGAGCCTATAAATAAAGGATATATATTCAGTTTGAATGATAGCGGTCTAGCTACAACAGTCACATGGTTTTCTCGGAAATTGAATTAGAAATATCTATTGTAGGCAAACTTGACTTGAGCAAGAAATAAACAAGAATCTGATCAAATTTTGTGTTGTTTCTTACAAACTCAATTTGATTAACCTAATAACAGTTGTCTGTATTCTAACAATCTAAAAATAGCGTTATAGCGATGTTCCTTGTAATTGTTTGTGATTCGGGGAAATCCAATTACGGGATTATGTCAAAATTTGAAATGAGAGAAATATACAGAAAGAATCGATAATCCATGAGATGTAAACAAAATTGCTCGTTTACGATAATCGGTTGAGACTTATCCAACTCCAGTAATTTGCCGGAAGACTTCTCCAAATTGCTGCAGTATTCTTCATGCACGTAGACTCAGAGGAATTTCTGTTTAACATACGAAAGACAGCTAAATTTAAAAAAAACATGTTTAGGGATAGAATTCTTCAAGGAAATAGATTGCATAGCTTTTAAAAAGTCTTGGCTTTCTATCAAGGATTTAATGTAGTCTGGTAGGATTTTAGACAGTTTCATCACAAACTCCGGCACAATGAGATAAGAGTGAAAAATGAAGCTATGCCAATGTGCAGTAAATATCATGTTTATTTTGCTTCCAAAATTTCTTGTCTAATTATAACTATTTTCATTATTGATAGGTCTACATTGATTGACAAGTGCATGTAAATGTGAACAAGTTATCAGGTGCACTTCTTTAAACTTTACAGAGACGCATTCTTCATGCAGATGTGCAACGCAATAACTGCATTTTGAGGCCGATACTTTTCAGTATTTTAGTCACAAATTACCGATACTATTATTTTCATGTAACCAGTATGGCGCCTGTCTCGGTGAGAGTTTGAAAAAATTACCAAAATGTGAATTTTAAAAAAAAATAAAAAAGTGCTTTAAACATATCCTAGAAAATATTTGCCTCAACGCTTTTTTGACTCTGGATACGTCCCTGTGAGCATTTTGCTGAACCAAGAATAGTTCTGCATTGTTTTCCTATATATCGTCTCCTATTTGAATATCTTGCATAATTTGCATGTCCTTAAAGTAAGCAGCCGGTAGATGCATACAGCTATATTTCCCACAGGAGCAGATTGCAACGTATCATGGTAAGATTTCTAGATAACCAGAGATCCCATGGAATACCAAATCATCAGTTATACACATTTAACCTGACACTGTAATATCACCCTAACTATATTGGGACGCACAATCATACATGTTTCAGATGATTTCATCATTGTTTAACCCTATACTCCATAGATATCTAGTATAATTAACATCCAGTCTACATAATTCATCTCCATACGGATTATTGGTAAATAATTGGTGAACAACTCCTCTAACATTCACCCCACAGAAAATTGAACTGGGATCCCAGTGGGATGACTTAATCCCGGTGGGATGTTGTCATTTCAGTGGGATGGAAATTCATCCCAGTGGGATCCCGGTAATAACCTACCGGGATTTCCAAGTACATTTCCCGGTGGGATCCCACCTGAATAGTATTTTAGACTGAACTTATTTTTGTTGACTGTTGTTTTTTCCTTTTAGCCAACTTGCATTTTTTTTTAGAGTTTGAGCTAGAAAAATGTTTTATAAACCGTTTGACCATGGTGAGAAAAGACAAACTGAAGCTTGACCATGGTCTAACATGGTCAGTGTTTTCAACCGTGGTTGACCATTTGACCATGGTCGACTATGGTCAACCATGTTATTGTCTCACACTTTTATATTATCTCACTTTAACAAAAATTATATATATTTTTTTTAAAGTCCCAAAAAACACTTTTAAAATAAATGTTAGCAAAGTAATATATCATTATTATTATAAAAATAGAAAGATTTATGAATTAGTTTGACATAATAAAAAATTCATAATTACAACAAAATATTAATTAAGCTTTCCTAGCTATAAGAAATCAAATATTACCTGACATTATTTGAAACAAGCTGATTCATCTGTAGCTTGAACATTATCAGCAACTGGCGAGTTCTTGCCTTTAATTGTTCTAACATGGTATGTGACCATGTGACAAGGTAAGAAATACCAAAGAACTAACCATGTTTTGTTAAATTGCACAAGATTTTGAGGGTAAAAAATCAACACTGCCGACCACCGGGGTCGGGGGACCACCGGGATCCCGACCAATTTTCCCGGTGGGATCCCAGTGATCCCACCCTCATCCCAGTGGGATTCCCAGTGATTTTTCTATAGGGGCAGCTACTGAACTCTGGCTACAGTTTCAGTAATCTGTGTACTCGAGCTATAGTTTTGGTAATCTGTATACTCTGGCTATAGATTTGGTAATCTGTGTACTCAGGCTATAGATTTGGTAATCTCATTTGTGTACTCTGGCTATAGTTTTGGTAATCTGTGTACTCGAGCTATAGTTTTGGTAATCTGTGTACTCTGGCTATAGTTTTGGTAATCTGTGTATTCTAGCTATAGTTTTGGTAATCTGTGTTCTCTGGCTATAGATTTGGTAATCTGTGTACTCTGGCTATAGTTTTGGTAATCTGTGTACTCTGGCTATAGTTTTGGTAATCTGTGTAATCTGTGTACTCTGGCTATAGTTTTGGTAATCTGTGTATTCTAGCTATAGTTTTGGTAATCTGTGTTCTCTGGCTATAGATTTGGTAATCTGTGTACTCTGGCTATAGTTTTGGTAATCTGTGTATTCTGGCTATAGTTTTGGTAATCTGTGTATTCTAGCTATAGTTTTGGTAATCTGTGTACTCTGGCTATAGATTTGGTAATCTGTGTACTCTGGCTATAGTTTTGGTAATCTGTATACTCTGGCTATAGTTTTGGTAATCTGTGTACTCTGGCTATTTTGGTATTGATACTCTGTGTATTTAATAATGTACTTAGTGTAAATATTTCCAGGAATGGCCTGTTCCACATATCGTTAAAAGAGACGAGTGTCAGTGGTAGTAAACTCTTAAACCAACATTATGGTTACAATCATCCATGATGCTCGTTTTTCTCTCCTGCTAACCATGTGATGTGTAACAGAAGCCACATTGCAGATGATAACATTATTATACCAACATGATGCTGTATGGTACAGTACAATGGACTCTTGATATACATTGTAATAAATTAATTTAAAATTCTCTTTTATTTTGAAATTATATAGTTGATAAAGATGGCATGTTTTCTCTTATTACCTGATTACATGAGTAATGAAAGCCACAATTTGGCTTATCGGCTCCTATATAAAGGCGCAGCAGAAATGCGGTATGATTAGGCAGAGCCAAGAATTACTAAGTAAATTGTTAAAATATGTTAAATTTCCTTACATTTGTGTGAGGTCTTGATAAATTGTATTGATAACATACGAAAGAAAAAAATGTGACACAATCATTTTTTCTAAGTAATGTGCGGATTTGGCATCCACAAATATTTCTAATTTCTATGATTGTAATATTTTCATATGAAAGGAGGCCTTAGCGGCAGAAATATAATGTCATTGTGTATAGATAACATTGGAGTGAAAGACACATTAATATAACATAACCAGACACTATTTACATTCTCATCAATATAAGCTGTCAGTATTCTAATCAAGCATTTGGCTGATACGGATGATGCAAGCTCCTGACTGACAGGAAACCAATAGAATCCTGGGTAAATTCAATTAAAAACTACAATACCATTACATGGAAATATCGCTGAACGAACATAAACAGTTTTAGGCAAATTGGTGTGATTAATGTTACAGAAAGAGTTTATTCAATATTGGGAAGACATTTAATTATCATCGTGTAATGTTCACAGTGCCTGGAAATAGATGGGATATAATTTGTATGTAATTATTGGCCGCGTTTCCCTCTGTATTGTTTTGATAAATCAAATTAAAATTGTAAATCTCAGGTGCAGAAGTTGCAGAATTATGTGGCAATGTACTCATTACCAAAGTGAAATTGCAAAAAATTGTAAAATCACAAAAAATAGTCAAGAATTGTAAAATTGTGAAAACTTGTAAACTCGCAGCACTTCATGATTTTGTGATTTGTACTTCATTAGAACCTTTTATCATTACAGTATCACTGGTTATTTAATGACTAGCACAATCATAGGGTTACAAATTTATTGTCCCAGGTCACTGATAGCTTGACCTTCATTCTACTGACCTTGAACTCAGCAGGGGTCATCTACTAGCAAATGATTTACTTGCATACCAAGTTTCACTCAGAATATCCAAGACCCAAAAATTCTTAAGTAACTGATTGCAACCACCATCACATTGTGAAACTCACACTTCTTTGAAGAAGAGCAGAAAAAGCTGACTTTCATAATTATGTGTGAAACTGCCTACTGAGACAGATATGAAAGTTATCGCTGAATAACAAGCAGGGCATGTAAGCATAGGACGTGATACATCATTGAAGATCACACAACATGCATATTTTAATAGTCACTTCATTAATTCATTGATAGAAAAAATTGGTTACAAATGAAACATATTATGTCAGGCATTCAGTGATTGACACAGCACAAGATGTTTCCGATAGTGCTGGAATAATAGCAACAACTCAAAGAATGCATTTTAAAAACGAGGCAAAAATTGACATAAAAATTGAGAGATAATTTCAAGCAAGAAAGATCTGAAAGATATTCTATCTAATTTATGTTGCACACACAATAAATTATATCATACGCTAAATGGTAGGAATAGAAATATGGTAAAATGCAGACTAAGCAAATTTTCAATGACATTTTCAGTGTAAAGGCAACATAAACAAATTAATAAAAAAGTGAACATTTTTAAACATAAATTGAATAAATTCTGATTAAAAACACTTTGTTTAAATGAGGTCGCAACCTGAGCTGATAAATGAATACATTTCTGCTATGATTGTGTCAATCTTTAAACACTCGTGTCAGTCTAATTATGATTTGACAATTATGATAAAGAAAATTTCTTCCTGTTATCTGTACTGCATATGAACTTAAAGCACATCAAATGATTTCTGAAGTATATCTAAAATACAAATGTATATTTTATCATATAATTGATGATGCAAGCTTTCGGTGCAAAACTGATTCAAGTTATAGTTTAGCTAAGTACGGTTTACGCTAGTTACGCGTGGAAGTCTGTGTTTATTTCATAAACGAATGCACCTTTAATGTTGAGATATCATTTCGTGATTGAAGCTGTTAAGGATTTTAGTAAGATTACATTTAACATGAAAGTTTCTTTTTCCCTATCAATGATTTTTCTAATGTTACTCTTTAATGGCCCGTTACTGAAGACACAAAACTTGATTAATTAGGGATGAGTAGGATCATAGTGTCAAACAGTAATACGACCATGAAGTTCGTCATTTATATGATTTGTCAGGTAGGGACGGTGACCGGTATTTTGTAATATATACTACTGTAACAAATTTGTCAACATTTATTTTGAATGTTTTGATGTGTTTAGGTAGGAAATTGACAGTCGAAAATAAAAGGGACATTGTTGTGTTGGATTTGATCCTCAGTAAAGGAGATAAACATTCGTTTGAAAGTCGGTTTGAAAGTCCGGGTCTTTCGCTGGTTCACACCTTTTTATATTAAGTGTCCCATTTAACCACTTGCTACTATATGATAGTTATAATTTATCAAACATTAAGTGGTTTGGAGTATTTCCTAGCCACAAGTGTCGGACACTAGCGTGTG
The DNA here is from genome assembly GCA_963678985.1 of Spisula subtruncata. NCBI lineage: Eukaryota > Metazoa > Mollusca > Bivalvia > Venerida > Mactridae > Spisula > Spisula subtruncata. The sequence continues at coordinate 13,533,076 of OY787665.1, forward strand.
TTTGCATAGACTACTTTACATTGAAATCCATACAGTAGACTTTTTGTGTGAAATATCATATTAAAGCAAAAATGAAAATATAGTGTACAATCGACTTAACTAATTATCTAAGAATTACTATTCTACCAGGAATACTCTTACAGTCACAGGCAACTTACAACTTCTAAGCAAATAAACAGATTCTAGCCAGAATGTCACATTGGAACATGATCTGACGAAGTCAAGAACGTAAGAACATGACCTGCCAAAGTCAGGAACATTAGAACATGATGTGCCAAAGTCAGGAACATTAGAACATGACCTGCCAAAGTCAGGAACATTAGAACATGACCTGTCAAAGTCAGGAACATTAGAACATGACCTGCCAAAGTCAGGAACATTAGAACATGATGTGCCAAAGTCAGGAACATTAGAACATGACCTGCCAAAGTCAGGAACGTTAGAACATGACCTGCCAAAGTCAGGAACATTAGAACATGACCTGCCAAAGTCAGGAACATTAGAACATGACCTGCCAAAGTCAGGAACACTTAGAACATGACCTGCCAAAGTCAGGAACGTTAGAACATGACCAGCCACAGTGGTAAGGATCTCAAATCTGTAAAAACTTACAAAGTCAATTACAAGAGGAAACAATCCTTTGACATTGGCCGACAAGATCTGCCACAATTATCAGGGCGCATTCTTCTCATTTCTCGAGATTTTGTCATTTTATAAACACTCTCTTGATGTTGTTTGAGTGTCATCAAATTCTCCATTTGTCAGCTCCGGCAGCTTCAATATTTAACTATGAGGACATTATTTAATTTGGTAAACAGATTTGAAGAGTTTAAGTGCTTATTAAGGGATTTTATTTATGTATGGAGACAGCCCATCATGCACCTGTATAGTGTATCAGATTACTATAAATGGAGTACAATAGAGTACAATGGTGATATAGTCGTAAACCATTAAAACATGGGTAATGACACCGACTGTAGCAAAGTATTAAACATTATGTACAGTCATGCAATACACTAATTACCGTAAATAGTGGCGATGTATGACAAATTGAATGGTTTGATGGGTATCTACGTGGTAATTTATGTCCGCTGAATGGCTGCGTGCCTGATATGCTGTCTAAACCATTAATTTATAACCTGTAACAATGATGATTATCAAATTTTCACTTTGCTGGGACTATCCAGATAATCAGGGGGTGTTTTAAATTTAGCCTGACAGTAAATATACCCTACTGTACACAATTTGTGTCAATTTACGGAGCATCTTTGATATGGATATTGTACACATCCTCCTTGAGAGAATCCTATCCGCCTGATGCAGCGTGAGAGTGTAAGAGACGGGGGACAGTGTCACAGTCTTGGTTCAACATCCAAATTATCTTCTTCCATTCCAAGGCTGAGGCCGTGCTCTCCACAAGTGGAAAAGTGCAGTTGGTTGCAGAAGAATCAAAAGTCCTAGTTGATCTATTATTAATTTTAGGGAACCAGTGAGTTTGGACAACTGACTGACAATTGAAAGAGGAAAGTGGTCATTGTTGACAGGTGGTCTTAAAGGGTTGATTGTGAATATGCTTAAACAAACAACTATATACTCACACTACCGGTATTTGTTAAAGGTAGATATATATTATGGTTATAAGCATTTCTCACACCCTGTATTCAACAATATTAATATTATTAGAACTTAATCTATATTTGACACATTGTTAACAGGTCATAATTTTATTTGTTCAAATTGTTTTTATTCCAAATATAAATGAATCATGTTACAATGTACCATATGATCAAAACAGTAATGCCTCCAGATGTTGTTTTACCTCAATACTAGTGACCGTTTAAGCTGTTTCAACATGACGTCCCGTACCATATGTACTATTGTACCAATTTTTTCACTTATTGGATTAAAACGCTGTTGTTTGTTCTGTAACAAATACACTATGATAATAAAATTTAGTAAGCTGAAATTTCATCTTGAACAAGATTAATTATTTTATAATTTATTAAGAGAAAAAGAAAATATTTTTGTCTGAGGAGTCCAAGATTTATTTTCTCCTCAAAATTTAATCCCAAGTTCATGGCTTTCTTCATGATAATTGCCTTCTCGTTTATCATTGCATGCTTATTACATTACACCTTGTAATGTAGCTGAAACAATAATCAAATCATGTAGTGCTGTGAGTGAGTATGATAATGAACTATTTGCACTAGAAAAATCTGAATTACCAAAAATACTTATACATTCAAACCTGTGTTAGTAGTCACCTGATCAATTACGCAACCACCTGTTTCTAATAAGATGCTAAAAAGAGTTTAATGGTAAAAATTATTACGGGCAATGTTTATATTAAATACACCTGTTTATGAAACAAACACCAGTTGAATGCAACCATATTTAATGTTACCCTTAATCTGTCAACCCTTTACTCCATAGAAACCCTAATCCGTGTCAATCACTTATGGGGAGCGGTGGCCTAGAGGTAGGGCGCGCGCTTCGGGATCGAGAGGTCCCTGGTTCGATCCCCCTCTGGACCACTGGTTAAAATCTCTGAGCAAGACCCACAGCTCCACTCCACCATGGTGTAAAATGGTACCTGTCAGGGCAGTGTCTATTCCTGGGCACCGCAGATCGATGTTGGCTGCCACACCACAGGAGAGAAATAGTCTCCTCAGGGAGACACGAGTGTAGGTTTTCATAGGTAGCCCAATGACCAGGGGAGTTAAAATGTCAAAGGGTGCTTGAGCGGCCTAGCAGCTGAAAACAGCCCTAGAAAATTGGTAACTTAACTTAACTTTTATTAATTTCCAACATGCAGTAATAAGGGGACACACTCAAAATACCGAAAGGAAACAACTGGATACCTTATCAAGGGAGGTCATTCATGATTTTTGCCAAAAAAAGTTGCGCAAACGATATTATGTACTATTCTCGCTTATCAGGTGCCTGTTGCCTAAGAAAAGCGCTACCGAGCACAATTATTCAGTTACCTCGTTCAATTAAATATAGATGGTGTGGATTACCGTCCGTGAAAAGCGCTACATAGTGCCGCTTAGGCAACAGACATGAGAACAGCATAGGGTATACAGAGAAAAGTAAAAACAAGAACTTAAAGCACACTGGAAACTTAGCATTTTGTTCAAGTATGTAAGTATAACAGTTGTGACCTTGGTTGTACACTAACAGGAGCATCCATCTGCTCATCATTATATTGTTTTCAATTATCCTATGCGAAGGAATTAAAATGTAATAAAAATCTGCTTCTATAGCTTGCAGCTTATAAAACTTTCAATAGTTTACTGTAGTTGAAAAAAGTGTTGTAATTGTTTTGTGCATGTTTATGACATGGTTGCCATGTTTTACTGCATGTTATATGCATCTATACCAAGTGTGGCACTACTGATTCAAGGGTTTCAAACAAAGATCTGAGTGTCAAGTTCTAAGAATTACTTGGTGTTTAACAAGACTGCTGGCATACCAGGATACTGCAGTTATGTTTTTTATTGCACACAGAGATGTAGCCGAGTCATATTCAGGCTTTCTAGGGGTTGTCTGTCGATAGATCAGTCATACTGACCAGAAAAAATTCAGATTATTTTTCATTATTTCAATATCCTGACTGAATTGTCTGCATTAATCCAAAGCTTCAAGATATTTTTCAAAACAAGATATCATAAATTATAACCATCTTCATGGGAAACATCAGTATGTGAAGGTCAATACATGACCTTCTGACGACGAGGTGTAAACTTCAAAAAGATCACAAAATTTGGACAGTGAAGGCAGAACTCAACTTCAAACCCTCAACCTTCAGATCAAAGTTCAGGTGGTTTAACGAAAGAAAATAAACTAAGAAGAACCATAGTATATATATCAGCTGTTTTTAATTCTGATACACTAGAAGTACATAACCACAAAGCCATTGTAAAACAAAAGGTTACTATAGCTTTCGAATATTTTATTTTTGATTCTACGCCCCGCAATTATATATTCAGCCAGACTGTTACTTTGTGAGAGTATGTTGTTAACTTCACTGTATGACGTCATAAAAAACAATATGACCTCACTTTGATTAGTATATCAAATGTTATAGAACAGTCTTTATTGCATATTGTCTAAAAATGCAAAATCATTGGTCAACTTAGAAAGAATCCTGTATAAAATAATAATACAGCTGGAGTTTACTAACCTTGCAACAACAACGACAACAACAACAACACCACTACTTGATTTGTCTGTCTGAGTACTTTCACATACCTGATGTCTGTTATACAATGGTGAATGGATCATTCGGTACTTTATATATTCTTTCATCTTTGTTATTCCACTTACTTCCTCCGCTGTAATCATGAGTTTCCTCTTTGATAACATTATCACCGATTCTTGCAATAATGCTTCATTAACTTTGTTTATACTACAGATTTTTATCAATACACAATATCAAGGGTTTTTAAGTTGGCAAAACTGATGATCTGAACTTCCTTAAAATATCTCCTTCCTTTGTAGTTGCAGCACTGTCTGCAGATTTAGAAAGCATTCAAACCTAGAAATTGTTTTGTCAGGTAATTCGGCTAATTAATTTATGCAAAGGCAACAGGTTTTACAAACAATTTAAAAGGTATTTTGTCATAAACAACAATTGAGGAGCGTAAATAACAATTGAGGAGCGTTCACTGGGGTATAGAGGTAGCAATGACCAAAGCCTTATGCATTCAAGTGGTCATATATTTGATACCAATCAGGCACCCACCCCCTTAATTTCTGCCAGCAGAATACTATACCATTACTCTCCCCTCTCACCAGATGTATAAATGGGTATCAACGCCATTAAGAGTATGCAAAAGATGCAGGAGAGTGTAACAGCCAACATGAGACACAAAAATCAACACCCACCAAGAAGCAGCTAAGAAAGATATGTGAAGTGAATGATGTCCTCTATGACAACTACAAAGTGGATGTATGTCTGTCTGCATGGACCATTGCCTTTATTTTACCTATATACGTTGGTCACACATCTGTCAATATGATACAATTATCCCTTACTGTACTATTAAATACATGCTTGTATTTCAGGATATAAACTATCCTATTTTTAATGCATAATACAATTTTATATCAATTTACACATTTCAATATTGCAGACTCAGTGAGTTACTCATGTGCATATTAAATCTACAAGTATACCAGTACTTTATACAGGCACGGATCCAGGAGGTGGGCACGAGGGCCCGTGCCCCCCCAGTTGGCTGAGATTTTTTTTTTAAACTTTGAATAAATAATAAAACAGGTATTGAACAGACACACTTTATTTTGTTCCTGAATGAAATGGAAGAAAATAACTTTAAATACATATTACGACTAGTCTACAGAAAATGCAAGTTATTAATACGCCCTATCCCCACCTTAATCAAAGTTTGCAAATGGTACTTCTTACGCCGAGCCCAGATTGTTCATTATTGCCAAATATTTATGTCACATTTGTGGTTACTTGTGACGTCTACAACATAACCACTGGTGGCCGTTACACTGAGTCACGGGGGCCCCAAAAATCCTAAAGAATAATGTGTTTAAAGCGACTGCCACAGACTTTATAGGTGTAAATCAACTACTATTGTTTGAAATGTGTTTTTATTCTGTGCCCTTTGAAGAATGTTATGACTCTGGCGATAAAAACAACGTTTCTAAAAAACGGAACTGATATAATTCTGTCTGAAAGATACATATACATGTACATAAGAACAGCATAGGTATCATTGTTCTATCGTATTATGTGGGTTTATTAGCTGACGGTATGTCTACAAAACTTATATATACTTATAAACTGTAAATATATTTCACCAGAAAGAAATTGACTTTTTTGCCTAAGCGAATGAGCACTTACAATATACGAAAAATGCTTCTGAATGTCACAATTCATGGGTGTAGGAGTCATGAAACCTGCAGGGGTCAGGTCCCCGATGTCAGAACAAGGAGTAATACATAGTTTTGCCTCCTCAATAATTCATATCAAATGTATAATGTTCGGCCTAAACTAGTCTTATATATCTTTAAATAATATGGGTACCTTTTCTTATGTTCTAGATGAAAAAGTATTTGTAAGATGGGCATTTTTCGTGCTCGCTTCGCTCGCAGAATATTTTTAATATACAATGTACATGTATGTGTTAATACGTAGCTGTTGCATGACAGAAATCAATTACAAGAGAAAGTTTGTCCTAGCTCATTATATTACCTTTTGACTTTTAAATCATCATTTCTAAACCATTAAGGTTAACTCGCGGAATTAAGAAAAAAAGATATTACAGGGCTCCCAGATAGGCTTAGAATGCACTAGATTCATCCATTGTTTTGAAAATTTTCCCGGGGGAGTATGCCCCCGGACCCCCCTACTTATGTTATAATATCACAATGGTCAAAGGTTGAAAGCTGCTATCTAAAATACAATATCTGAACACTTATTAATATGCACAAACATACAGTTTCACAATGTACATGTTGACGCTGATAACATAAAAGGGTAACTATGGATTCCCCCACATATACAAATGTATCCCCTTCCTGTGCATTTTCACACACATATTAAGCAATTACCCTCCCCTCGCAATGCCGTACATACCTCGTGCCCCCCCACTCAGAAATTTCTGGATCCGGGCCTGTTATATGACAACATTTGGCTCGGCGAGACATATTGCACATTTCCGAATTCAAACTTGGAACAATACATGATCTGTCGAGACACTGCATGCATCTTAACTGCTTGATTTAATTTCAACTAAAGCCATACAAAACAGTATTGTCTGATGTTAAATATCGCATGAAAAAATACTATGCAAGGATTGAAACTTACTCCATCAAATTTTGTTTATTTTGCACTTCTTAGAGCCTGATTTTTTCATGGTGGGTGAATATGTATAAAATTTGATAAATTCCTGTATTTTAAAATTAATGTTATTATAGATGAATCGTATCAAGAATGCATTCACTGCATACAAGCTGCATGCACGCTACTTTGCATATATAAAATATTGACATGAATTCAAACTGTTGGGGGTTCGTTAGGTTGAACCCGTGACCTCATATTAGATAGAGCGGAGAGATAAATTATAAACTATTTTATGTGCATATGACAGCAATTATATGTAACTTGATGAAAAATATGCAAAACTAGTCCAATGATTGTATTTCCAATTTAGATCTCAGTATGATAGGTTTATCGGTTAAATCGACAATTTGTTTACGAAATTGTCTTATAGGGACGTGCATCTTTTTCGGAATATCATATTGCATCATGATGGCTCATACTTAACAGCTCATGTTATATGAAACTTTTGTCTACTGGATTTTTGTCAATGAATTGAGAACTGTCAAACCTACATTCATTGTTACATAATCTTATAGCAATTACCCGTCTTAATTAAACAGCCAATAATTACCATTTCATCCCAATTGGCTTTTATTACGGTAAAATCATTTAATTTCGATGGGACGAAATTTCGTGGTTTTGGTAAAAAAGACCCTTTTGATGGGACGTTAATTCGTGGATTTTGCATTTCAGGTAATAAATTCAAGGGCCAAACTTATTATTCGATGGGATTTGATTTTGTGGTTGAAGGTGCTCAACGAAATCCATTAAATTTAATCCCCCACAAAAAATAATGATTTTACAGTATCAAACAGCCAACTGCTTCTACTTAAATGTCCCATACAACAATAGGGTACTGGTAGTCTTGTGTACTGTTACTGGGTACTGACGGTCGGTTGGGCCCATGTCGGGACATTGCCACTGGTTATTTAGACCCCATAATTCATGATTGGATGACATACTGTCATTGGTAATTTCAATCCATAGAAAAATAAACACAATAAACAACAATACTGACCGACTATGTTTTGTATAATATGTTTAAGGATCAATGTTTCTGCACGGGTGTGGAGGTGTAATTGTCTCGGAGCAGACGGCAAACAGTAATTTTATTTGGTTTACGAGACTCCTAATGCATTTGTTAACAATTGTTGGGTAAAATGATCAAATTCCAACCACAGTTTACGTTCACGCCATTCCACTAACACAGGTAATTTCCTCGTATTGTCTTCGAATTATCCGATCGGATTATTTAGAACATTCCCAGCATGCCATTTTTTCACTTTGAACACCGTATTAAGCAGCGGTTATGTTTTATTTAAAGCACCATTGTGAACATTTAGCTCCCATTACATTTCCTCTGTTCAGACAATTACTGTAATCAGGCATGTGTTTTACGAATAGGGGTTTAAAGGATATTGCAGAACGCTCACCAGCCATGGAGTTTTTAAGTCTCCGCAGAATTCGGTCGGTGTAATGTGAAAGCTTTAAGTTCCTATTTTGGTAGTTTTGCTTTAATGCATTTTAAGGACATGTACAGACTATGTTTCCTATTCTAGACAAGTATGGAAACTTCACTTTTGAATAAAACCAGTGGCATAACTGCTGCTAGGCCTTTGATAATCGCAAAGAATAGTTTGAAGAAGTGACCGAGTAAATTAATTGAAGAAGTTTGGGAATCCTCCAAATATTTAGGCATAAACATCTGTGCAATTTAACTTTGCAAATATACCAATCAGTTTTAGACTTTAAAATGTGACTGTTATATTCAGTACATTTACAGGTTATTCATAGTTACAATTTAACCTATTAAGAGAGGCCACCTGTCAACAAAGCCAACCTGTCAGTTAAGGGTTAAGACTTTGATTCAAGAAGTACTTGTGAAAAAAACCTATTAAGGCTGTAGTCTTTATTCATTCATAAATATGTAGGCCAAAATGTTGAATTAAAACAATTACGTTGAGATTTACCTTAATTGGAAGTTTGCCGTAAGATAAGGCGATACTATCATTCAGTATTTAATGCGGAGATATACTGATTACGTCTATATATTATACTACAACATTATATAACAATAACACGACATAATTGTCTCCAGTCTTTAATATGAACTGCTAATTGTCTGCTAAATTACTGTAAAATCATTAATTTCAAGGGGGATTAAATTTCATTGATTTCGTGGTTTTCCTTCTACCATGAGATCAAATCTCATCAAGCAGTACCTTTGACCATGGTATTTATCACCTTAAATGCAAAACCCACGAATTGACAACCCATCGAAACGATATATTTTACCAAAACCACGAAATTTCGTCCCATCTAAAGTAAATGATTCTACAGTATGAGCAATTTGTGTTTAAATGTACTTAAATAAAATTATATTTTGGTTGATTGTAAAGCAATATCTCTATGTTATATCACTTATATCATATTACTGACTTGACCTCATTCCGGATGGTACAATATCAAAACTCCACAAGGGAGATAATATGCATTTAGGCAGTAACTGGAAACTGTTTTAACACAATGCTATTGAAAGTGAAAGCAACTCTCCACAGCCAGGTTCAAAAATTATAATTAACAATAAACAAAGACAGATATATCATTTTTGGATTAAACAACCAACTGTATTCAACATTACTGCACACTTGCAACATTTGCAATCTTCATTAATTATATACTGCTTTATTGTTCATTGCGTGACGACCGCAATGAATACGGACCGCAAACACCATTGTCAACATGGCTTAAATCATTTTTCGTAACAATAGCAAAACAAGATGCAAAATACAAACCACAAACCAAATTCAAAAATCAGCTCAACAATAGCAACTGACTTTCATGAGCAAACGTTCATGTAACCTTGATGGGAAAAACAAGAGGAGAAAATGAAAACCACCTGTATAACTATATCGAGCCATAACTTGAGCAGGATTAAAGACCATTAAAGATTTATTACTTAATTATCATTACCTTTTTCTTAAAACTGGGGAGGTTTTTACTTTTTATTTCCACAAACCTGATAGCTCTGGTGTTAATTGGTACTGATTTCCTTGCTTTTTAATAACTCTATCAACTATTACTCCCCCCCCCCCTCCCCCATACAATTTCTGGATGAACAGTCTGTATGGAACTAAAAAAACTCATCTGGATAGGACATGTATTAAAATATAATAGGACTACTATCAGTTACTAATTATTTTTAGGTCAGAAGGCATAAAAATCCAGATAGTAGATGAAACAAGAAGTTAATATCTTCTGGCCTAAAGCAATAAAACCTGCCGCTACTTTATGAACTTACAAACTAACAAACAAGTAATGTGTCTACAGTATCAAAATAGACCGAAACATTGTTTCATGGCCGATTGCTTCTGAAAGCAGGCCTTTAATTGATAATTAGTCTCTATTACTTATTTCTGGTTCATTAAAATATTGTGGTATTAACTTCACAGTTCAAAAAGATCCTACCGTTAAAGGAGCTGTTTGATGTTTTATACTTGAAATATATCAATGTGCCGACTATTTTATCTAGTATAGTGAGTATCTGACATATTTGACAAAACTTTATGAAAGAAAATATCTTGTCACCTGTATAACAAAAATCCTTACACCCACATAGTATGTGAAATCCTGAGTCTGGCCAGAAACATGCATGTTATCAAAGGACAACTTTAGCAGCTACATCAGTCAGAGACGTAGCCAGGCTTGAATTTGATGTGACACACCGAAGCCATGAAGTTGGTGGTAATGGTTGAATTAGTAAAATTCTTGATATTTAAATGCTATTTTGACCATATTTATATACTGGTATTTACTTTTCATGTTAATGTTACACACATGCGTATGTCTGTATCGCTGGCTACGTCACCGGGAAGTACTGAGCATCATTGTTAATGTGAATTCATTCACAGATAATGGATATAACATAAGGACATAGCACTGTACTGATGGTACATTATGGTAGCCATAGACACTACTCTATTACAATAAAAACAATTTGTTTCCTTTAAACTGCACTAAATGGCAATTGTACATTCACTAAAACAGATTTCAGTCTGAGCAATATAAAAGTTACAGTCTTATACAGGACATGTGTTTCTTTATTGTTGTTGTTTCTTGCAGTGTGAAAATAACCATAGTCCAATGTAAAACTATGCTTTCCGGACATGTGATGGAACAATGTTCTTCCTTAAAGATTGATCATTTCAACCAATGACCACTTTGTTATGTTAGAAAGTGTCTCTATGCTATAACACATTGCAAGACTCCAGATCTGTTATCCCTAAATTTAATTGTAAAATATATATGTCCAAATATGTTAGCCATGATTTCATCAGCCTGTGGTCTGTATTTGCTTCTTTTAATATTCCGATTACTAAGTATGGCCTCCAATAATCGGTCAAGATCAGTATGTTTACAGAAAACAGTGCACCAACTTGAATGGACTGTGGCTCCTTCTCTGGTGGGGTACCAGTACTACTGCACGGCACATTTTCTGCACACACCACAGACTAACAGTGCTACAAGTTTAGTGGTTTTATCTTCACATTAAGACAAATAATCTGGAACATTACGTACAGCTTGAGAAGGTCTTCGATGTTTGGCCTATGATGGCACAATTTCAAGGTCTGGTTGATCCCTTGGAAATTCAAGGGGAGATAAAAATCATACTAGCTGGGTTCCATCCAAGCAGACACTGATATAACCAATAGACAGTGTTGCCCAACTGATCTTATGGAAGCCTACTATCTGATAAGCTCGCTTACTGGAGCAGTTGATGATTGGCTATCAAATGATAAGTTAAGATAATTAGCAGGTAAACTTTGTATAAGAACAACCTACAACTAAACATGAATGGTGTATACTATCTCTGACATGCATGTCAGAATAACCTAGGTGTCAAGTCATGACATCCAGCATTGACCCTTTACTTCATAAACCCCTAATAATAACCCCTAATCCATTTATCCTGATAAGAGATTATCCATCCCACGGGAGTAAAGAGGCAAGATTATGAAACAAAGTCAAGTCTCTAGATGGCATATCATGGAATATTAATTTTATAGTTAATGGAATATTAATTTTCAAGTTACATGGAATAATAATTTTAAAGTTACTGTGGCAATTAATAAATGTAATATAAATTTTATGCAAAGATGCACATGCTGCAGGTGTTCCGTGTCTAGCAACAATACGGGCACATGCTTCTAATCGTTACATCAGGTAAAATGCAGATTAAATCAAGGTAAAATCAATGTGACAATTAACTGAATTTGAATAATCGAGTGAATTACAGTTAATAGATCACAGTATTAGGCCACACGTAAAAACCATGTTGATTTACCATCTGTTACAGACTCCACATTGTGCCATTGTAAGCTACAGACTTTTTTCAATCAACACACAATCTGAACATAATAGTTCAATTACGTTTCTTTTGATCAAGTCTAGAAACATTTCTTGCCACAAGCCAATAACATTTGGGAGCACTTAACATTGTTGGCAGGTAGGCCAAGTGACAATATAACAATTATTTCAAAATTTTCCTTTTTTGTTTTAATTATCTTGCAAGGAGACATAAACATATTTTTAAATTTTCAACTCAGTTTTATAAATTCTGCACATACATCCTGAAAGAACAAAGCATTGGTACATTTCATGTTGGACAACAGACATCAATTACTAATTAGTAACACCAAAGGCAAGATTATAGAACAGCGGATCCATTCATTACATATGTCATAGTCACTCATAGTCTCAGCATGAGGGGTTAAATGTTGGAAACCTGAGCACGACAAAGCACCTGGCCAATCAGCTTGCAGGGAATTCCGCACAGTCCATGTTGATAACGATACCGCATCAGAATGCACCCCCAACTGTGAGGGTAACAAAGAGCCTCTATGCATAGGTTCAGTGACCACTCACTAGCTAATTCAACAAACAAGAAAGCTATAAATTTTCAGTATTAATCATGTTGTAAGTGGATACCAGTAATGTAGATAATCCACCATTGAAGGTGACGGGAAATCAATCAGGGAGATATGATATCAGGACATCCACTGATACACGCTGGAATGGTCCGTAGCTGAAAACACTCATCTGGTAAAGTCACAAACCCCTCGAGGAAGATTTACATATAAATCATATGATAACAGATTGCAATGATGTCAGTGATTGTGAAGGTTATCTCACTGTTGGAATGGTTAACATGAAAAACACACTCAGTAAAACTGACAGCATTAAAACAGCATTACAACACTGTATCTGAAAACCTAAAAAATGAATTACGGGTAGATCTATTCTAATTCTAAGAACAACAGACCACAAAATATGTGGATGAATTATCAGAAGGTACTAACTCTGCTTATCACATAAGAGATGGGTAACTTCAAATGTTAGAGATGGGCAACTCAGATTTTTCATATTTCATGACTGCCCGATGATGAATATACTGCTCTTATTTGATAGTTATATTTTACAAAACCTAGTAGATCATTTCAGCCGGCAGGTGTTTGACACAAGATTTGACTCCCTTGATTCCTGGTAATAAGTTTATGACCATAGAGCAGTTATATATATCTATATATCTATCACTATCTGATAAGGTGAGTAAAATGTATATCTTTGCGGTAGGGAAAAATGACCAGATTTATGATTCACACCATGGCCATCAACCATGGTGAACAAAACCCGTGAGAATTGGTATAAGTCTAGCGCCTATTATGCTTATTAACCATTTACTCCATAGGAATCTTATCCATTATCAACAATATCTTAATAAGAAACTAGTTAGATCATCTCAATACAGGTTATTGGAAAATAATTGATAATAAATCGTCTAATTAGTCCTGTATGATAATGAGACGTGGAGTACATGGTAAATCATTTATTCATCATTCATAATCTTTTTATAAATAAGAAAGATTTTGTTAATTCTTTTCCCAATAAATCCGCTTGATAAGATAGTCGAGCATTGAAGTACACAAAAGTATGCCTGCCATATTCATCAGAAAGCCGACTGGCAAATTAAGGCTATGCTCGACATTTTAAAAAAAGTACAGTGGCCATTTTTCTGTTTTCTTTTTCACACTTGTTTCTTGGCCTTAAATAAAACTTGTACTTTAAGGTATTGAACCTGATACTGCCGAATGATTTGACAAAAGATAACACCACTAGCCCCCCTCCCCCAGAATGATACTGCATCATTGAACTATCATGTGAGATTTAGTGTGAACATGTGACACTTTAAAGCATTCATTGGCATGCTCTCGAGAACCCATTTGCGAGCTTATGCGAAATCATAAAACTCAGTGACAATACTCAGCTGTGCGCTGCAGAACAGGTGCAGGAAGGTCAACTGCAAGAACAATTAAAATTTTAAATTCCATTTAACTTTTTTATCTTTTTTATAGCCTCACAATTATGGCCATAGCTACTCCTGTGAAAATGGTTCATGAAGTTCATGAATTTATTCATCAACTTCATGAAGTTCATGAACTTACTTCATGAACTTCTTGAACAAGTTCATGAATAGACGAAATATTCATGAATACCACACACATATTCATGAACTCCAAGTTCATGAACTTGAAACAGGTTCATGAATTTCATGAATTCATTCAATATTATTCATGAATATATTCATGAATTTATTCATGAATTTCATTAACCTTTTTCACAGGGTCAATCAGGACTACACAGGTTTTAATAGTTCCTAAGAGGGTTTTATCATTGAGGTTTCCCTGTATTGATTGCGATATCTTTTCCATCTCTATACTAGTAATTTGAAATTAACTAGTGATTGACACCCATATATACAACCAAATTATCTATATTGAAATTAGATGAGAGCATAGAAAACTGCATCAGGATTGAAAAATCGGGTAGCTGCATTAAACTGTGTCATTTATAATAGCTTGAAGGGTGAAGTGGGTGAAACCCTAGGAGGATATAACCTAGAAGTGAAATTTGTTGCAATAAAAATGCATATCAAATGCATATGTAACAACTCTTAATACAGCTGATGATATAAATATATCAAAACTTATCAAAGCTTGAAATTTTATTCATTTTGGCAAGTCAATGAGGTATAATTTTGGTCTTGGCATTTTTGCAATGCATCACACGGTGATGTACATAATGCCGAGTCATCATTTTTAAAACCATTGCCTTAAATGCATTAAATTCCACAATAATAGAGAAATTGGGTAAAATGTAGGCAAAACCCATGCATAATAATTGGATCTTTTTGCATTGAGTCTGAAGCAGTTTTTTTTTCACTAATTTTTTAACATCAGTCACCTTATTATGCTGATGCATCACAATATTATGATAAATAATGCTATTTTGTAATAAAATAATGATCAAATTCACTTATTCATCAAAATAAACTTATGCTTTTGTATTCTCTCAGTTTAAAGCCCATACAAAATATGTTGCGAAAATCGAAAATTTAGCATAGACATATTTTAACATTTTTTTGCAGGTTTTCATTTAGAGCTACAATTATTTCAGTGAAATGTTGCGGTTTCTACCCATCTGCAAGTTATATTCTCCTAGCTTTTTTCAAAAACTGATCGTCCACATTCAGACATAAATGTTGATGTATTATTGACTTGGACTGCTTAAATACAGGTTTGAGCGTTCTGAAATTTCCTGATTAATTTAACATGACTTTATCACTATGATACCACACAGGCTGCTAGATGACAAAATATATCAATTTCACAAAAATCTGTTACAACTACTGCATGAAATATTAACACTGGAGACAGACATCGAGATTTTATCCGGCAGACAGAATTTTACACACAGGCAATATAAAGACACCAGCATAACGCAATATGTGCTTATCTCATCTTTTAAACAAAGCATGTAAAAAATTGCATGTAAAAAATGAAAAATATTAGCATGTTGAAATCCCCGCCTAATCTGAAATCTGATCATTAATACGGAGCATCAGATACCGTCAACTTTATATCGTCACTGTTTCTGGCGTATGGCGTATAACTTATCTACCATTATGTTATCTGTGATTACCCCTACGCCAGACTGGGTTTAACCGACTCGGGGATTTTTACCGAACCAACCTTATAATCTGCTATACATACTTGAGAATAGCGGAATAGTACATTAAAGTGAAATATACAACTATAATATCTCACAATATCTCTCCTCGTATCTGCAAACAAGAGACATGGGATGTAAAAATTGTAATGCACTCGCAGTGTAACACTGAAAACACATGATTTCACTGTCTGGAACTTTTAAATATCAAGAACATATATTACCAGAGCCACCCATTACAAAAATTTGTTTCAAGTGTATTAAGTTGAAACACACAATACTGTGAAATTCCAAGTTAGACGACTACTAATGTTAATTCAATGCGACATTAATATTTCTTGATGATATGAAACAAAGAATGCTTGTCAAAAATACAGAGCTAAGAGTAGGCATTAGGTACTTGAAAGCCAAGATTGAATCATGGGGGTTTTTGCTGACCACAAATTTATGTAATACTTTAAAGGGGCTCTGCACAAGTTTTCAAATATATTGAAATATAAATTAATATAATGCAGAGACCTTTAACGACAGCGATTTGTTTGTGTTAAATGAATACTATATTCACAATGATATCTGCCAAGAAATCATTACTAGGATTACTCCATGGAAATTTCTATTTTTTTCCAAAAATAATAGACATTGGACTTCAAGCCAAAATGTCTGACAAATTCATACTTAACAAAAAGCACTGAAATTTAGAGGAGTTTTGAGATAATTGACAAAGCCTCTTGTGGTGATGAAAATCATGGTACATTCCTTTAAAGCAATACTTATCAACATCCAGTGACTCATACTCAGCAGGGTTTTTTTCAATGACCACAAAAAATCCCAGAATCAGTATCAATGTACAGTCATCATGTTAATACAACTCATGATACAGATGTAATGTTGATATGAATAATGTATTATTATTGTTATTTTAAGTCCAATATTCCAAATATGGAATTGTTGGTAAAAAGATAAGACTTGATTAAAAGTACAAGATGACTTTACATTGTGTTATTGAAGTGTTCCTACTTAAATAATAGTTCAAGTACTACACAATTACGCAATATGGGAGAGATTCGTCACTATGTCAAGTACATGTTCACAGCTAGCACGTGCAGTGACACACCCGTTGAAGAAAACAATATTACCCTACTTATATTCTTTTCAGTGCGTTTATGAAAACATTTTTTCCCCAATTGAGTTTTAAATGTAAGCAACACATTTCCTCTAATGTCATAAAGTAGCCAAAACTTCTGTGCAGTTTTACTTTGCTGCATTTTGCAACAACAGAAAGCCCATACACACAATTATTACAACATTACAACTCAAAGTCTGAGTGCAATGGTTGCATATATCCTTGATACAGGGAGTACATAAATTACATTTAAATCTAACTTTTAAACGATATAAATAATGTAGCAAGATTTGATTATTACTGTATTAAGTTTTAATTCAGCACCATCCACCTATATATCAGGCACGGTCTGTCACACATTGCATTTCATTCATTAATTGTCAACACTTCAAAGTAGTCGTTAAATCAAAATATATAGTTTTCATTGTAGTGAGCAGACAGCATTGCAATTAAGACTCCGATAAGGTTTATATTCGCATCCACAATCCAATTTTAATCGAATGGCATGATTTTTGCTGACTTGATAAATTAAGAAACTTGTGATAGTAATTCATAACATTCAAATAAATTAACACAGGTTGCATATCTCAAGGAATTAAACAGCTGAACCAAATTCAGATTAAATTATCAACTCTCAAAGTTTGCACTGCACTTAGTTCATTTCATTAACTTTACATAATATTATAATAATGATCGAGTTTGTTTCTTATATTTGAATGTAAAAAATTATTTTTTTTGAAATAAACAGATCTGTTATCAAAAAGTTCTGACAAACGTGTTAAAATAACTTGCATCTAAAACTTTTGTCTGAATTTCCGTAGTTGTTAAATTTCCTAAAACTGCAATCTTACATTCTCGTTTATCAAACTTTTCTTCACGTGGTAGTCAGTAAGTCTGGGAAGATGACAAAAACATTGATATATTATGAGGATGGAATCTTATAGCATCTTGGGCTTTTTCTTAAGGTGTGGATCACGGGCCCAGAATATAGGCCCGGGAATTTGAATGAAAACAGCACAATTTTTTTGTGTGATTTGTGGGATTCGAGAAATTAGTAGAGATTCTGTTTATATTTTTGGAAAGTACAGTTCTTATTATTTTTATTGAAGTCTATGACTTTAGTTAAAGAGACTCTCGTGGGGCAGGATGGGGGGAGTTAGGAAATATCCTTTTGGAAATATATTAAAGGAACATTGTAAAAAGAGGTGTGCTTAATTATGCCTTGTGCTCTTTAGACTGTGAGGGACATTTTAAATTGACTTAATGTTCATTTCCCAGGACCCTATTCATTTTGTATGTTAGATTTGACACCTGTAGGAAATGCCTTCAGTCCAAAGTCCTTAGTATTTCTACCTTCAGGATAAAAATGAGCATTCAAAAATTCAGTATCCACTTTTTGGAAAATAATTAAATCTGTCAGAATTGCACTGTCCCACCCCTTTGAGGCAAAATATTGCAATGTAAAATGCACTAATAGAAGCCACTACTCACAGCTTAAAGTCAGAAAATTACTTCTTTAATCACCCTATAGCTAGCTAAATAATTTATATTGTGTTACAATATAATAAACAAAGCACCAGCATCACCGGGAGTCATAGTAGTTAATTGTTGTAACAGATGCAGGGTCAGGTAATTAGCTGACCTCATCTTAATTAACACCTGACCTTCCGTCAACATTATGCAACACTGATCACTTCTTAATGGCCACTGTTTGACAGATAAATGTAGCTTTAAGTTAAACCATGCAGAAATATGAGTTTGTAATTAGTTTTAAATCTGCTTCAGGTTACAGCAACTAGCAACATTAACATCACCAACTGTGAAACCATTCTATCTTGTACTATGATATATCTCCACATAGAACAGTTTCCCACCCACACCCAGCCCCTCGATTTACTGCACTTGATGAGTGATGAATGGTGTCCAACATTGGCTGATGGAAATGACACACAGCCCCTGAGAAATGGCACACAGCCCCTGAGAAATGACACACAGCCCCTGAGAAATGACACACAGCCCCTGAGAAATGGCACACAGCCACTGAGAAATGGCACACAGCCCCTGAGAAATGACACACAGCCCCTGAGAAATGACACACAGCCCCTGAGAAATGGCACACAGCCCCTGAGAAATGGCACACGAGCCCTTGAGAATATAAACAATCTCCATACTGTAATAATGGCCAAACCTAAAACTGCAGTAAGACCATCTTAACTTACTGATTTTACAGAGCAGGTTACAGTAGTGATCAGACTGTAATACCCTCGAAGAAACGAGGACCAAGTATTAATCTCACACTAACAAATGTAATCAATTACCGGTAATTTATAGTGACAACCATAAAACCAATCTCATTACCTTCATTAGGACTGAATAATTACTCTTATATTGATGTAGACAATAAAAGAATCAATTTTATTGGCTAATAAAAGAAGCCATTTTATTGGCTAATAAAAAGTATCAATTTGATTGGTTAATCATAAAGTTTTCTTCCAGATCGACCAATCAAATGATCGCTCTTAAAGATCCTACAGTTTAGAGGCTCATTGCATTTATTATTCATTTAGCACATTGAGTTAAAGCATCACTTAACACAAAATGTGTTCCCTTGATGAATATCAGTATCTGAGGCTAAGAATAAACATGTAAGAAATACACTCCAAATAAACAAGCATTTGTGGTCAAATGTCTTTCAAGCAAACACATATGCCTCTGTAGCTCAATGGTTAGTGCGCTTGCTGCTTAGTTTGGCGACCCGGTTCAAATCCAGGTGGAGGCACATATATATGCCTGCCTTATTCAGCAGAAAGCTGACTGGCAAATAAAAGCTTTTTTCACCAACATGGGATGCCAAAGGTTTAAATCTCCAGTAGGGGCCAGCTAGTTAAACATGTGACAATATCATAATATTTGTACCACTCATGTGCTAGTGGCATTAACCGATTTACCAGTAGGAGTTCTGAGAAGTAAATGGGCCACAAAGTTACAGTACCTTGTAACTCAAAATTAGCTAGTCAACAAATCTGCACTAAGTAGGGAGTCATTATTACTAGTCAAACATTATAACCATAATAAATAAAATACACTATTGTCTATAATTAAATTAACAACAAATTATTCTTCCATTTAACTCAGTAGAATAGTAGTCTTTTATCAATAAACCCCCCCCCCACTAAATATAAAACATTATGCATGTTCCAAGATGAATTAAAGTAAAGCTTCATTTTATGAGCCAATAAATGCAAATTGCTGAAGGAAATGTTTAGTTATCAATCTTTATAATTATCAATATTAAAACAAAATTAAGATTCAATTCACACAACAGGGAGTCGACCACAAATTGGGGTTAAAATCAAAGCGCTACGAAGCAATAAAATGCCTCATTTTACCATTAAAATAATTTCTTCATCATTTATCGGAACATCATTTCTAATAAAATATAACCACAAATTGATGGTGATTACATGAAGATACTGTGAAGATTCTACCTTCCTTACATTTGAAATTTCAAAAACAAATCATAATTCACAGAATGTCTTTGAGGTTATTACAGTAAAAATATTTTCTACATACTGTATTCCCCCCCCCCAATAATACCCCCCCCCTCTTATAGTAGCCCACCCCCTCTTTTTGGAAAATGTATCTGTTTTTTGAAAAATCATATACTTATTAATGTTTTATAAAAAGGTTATCAATATTTTGCTGTAGCTTCATCAATAAAATAGACATTTATTAATATATTTTGCACCATTTCTTTGAGAATATACTTTTTTTCAAAATTGATACTCAAAATAAAAGCCCCCCCCTTTTTTGAAAAATGCATGGCCCAAAGGGCCTTTATATGGGGGTATACAGTAGTCTGTATAACAAAAGGAGAAAACAAAAAATACAACAGTACAATTAACATGAAATTTCAACTGGAAATTTTCAATCAATGCCAGGTCTAAATTCTCCTAAACCCTAGCTCTGGATAGCAGAAAAAGCTCCAGAGATATAACATCACTGAAAAATATTGTTAAAGTTGCATGACCATTGCCAGAAATGTATGCATGACAAGCCAGTACTTTAATAAAAGTTGCCATTACACAAAGTCCTCCCAATTCGCTTAATGATAAATAATGGAATTTCCCACTCCACAACAATACAACACACAAAAATCAAACTATAACACCATATTGGCCTAGATGGCAATAATTTCATTACATGTAGGCTGTTATAAATATTAACCAAACCATGTTTAATACCTTAAGACAATTCACAAATATAACATTACCCAACAATACTCAAAAGAATAAGAATTTCAACAAATCCAGACAGCAGTCAGACAAATAAAACATCTAGTTCTAATGCTATTACTCAATACCACTGCAGTAAAACTAATTTCCGGAATATCATACCCATGGATTAGCGTCATATTAAGACAACTAGGTTACTAGGAAGAAGCAGTTAGGATAGTTTTCCATGAGTTCCAAGATATATCTAAACCACCTGATATACTTGTAAAATATAATGTAGTCTAGTCAAAGTGAGTACGTAAAAACATTATATTCCCATCTGACTTAATTCATTTTGTCATAATAAAATATATTCCAAATGCATCAATATCAGTCAACATTTAAAATAGTAAAATGTGCCAAAAATTTCATTGTCTTCAAGCCAAACTCAACTTTTATTAACAAGTTATTATTCTAATAAGTAACACAATTGGCCTTTTTTGTGAAAACTTCACATCATCTCAAAATTTGTACTTAATGGCGGATATATATAAGGCTTCTGATGTCACTTAAAGATTAGGCTTCTAAGGTCATTATTATATCAATTAATTGTCAATCTCAATATTTTAATTTACCAGTAAAGCTGTAGAAATGGAAGGATTTTTAATATTTTCTATTTTCAATCTCAATTTCTGACATCTGTTTCATTTTTCATCATATTCGAAGAAGTTTTCAAACAGTTCATACTTTTTAAAGGGGGCAATGTGGCATTATTGCTTGTTCTTGGAATGTTCTTGCCATGGGGAGAAGTGAAGGGGGGGGTGAGTAGGGGAAGAGGGGAAGCATCATATTGATATATAAAAAAACATAATTCTCACTATTTCTGCCGCAATGAAAGACAAAGTTCAAGTGGTATACTGTATCATCAGTTATCACCATAGTACTGGTGTATGGTAGATAAGATTACTCAACCCAATCTGACAACAGTTTTACGTTTTCAAATTTTCAGTCCAGCAGACAATAAAATGCCAGTTTTATTTCGGCACCAGACAGTAAGCGATGATGTCTATAGTGGTTCTCTCTGCAGGAGGAATCTTACATTCTCAGATAGCAAACTATTTGATATTATGTAAAACAGATTTGGCGTTTTCGCTTAACACACCAATAAGATAACCCATGTAATTCTGACAACATTTTCTGGTGGAACAACTTGTTGTTTTAGGCTACAGAACTCTCTCCAATATTATTGATATTCTCAAACATCTTCCAATATATCTCATACATCAAAATTATCCCTGTACACTGACTGTTTACTTACTTAGACAGAAAGGTGGCAATAGTTATTCATAGGCCCAATTGTTGAGAAACGGCATTAAACCCAAATAAACAAATATCTTCATGCTCAAAAACCTTTGGGGACACATTTGGACAAATCTACATTATCTGCATGTCCAATATGATAGTCATACAGGTAGGTGACTAACTGGGTACAATTTTGATGGAGGAAACAGTCTTAAAAATATTTTCCCTATATTTTTATGTAAAAAAAATAAAAATTAAATCGCAATTCTATTCTAACCTCTTATCTAAGACCGTTTTTTGCTTCTTTCATTGTGTAAAAACAACAAACACTTGACTAAACATATTTTGACACATTTCTTTATATTTTTCTACTTCAAAGATTCCGAATCTCATTCATAAAACAGTTGACCTAGAACTGATACACTGGTATGGGGAGACTATAAATATCCTAGATCTATTGTTAGTTTGTAATGTTATTGTTGCATGATTCATTTAACAAATATAGTTATTGAAGTACTGTCAGAGGAGTTCATTGAGGTGACAGCAAAGATCTACCTGTATTTTATACATAATATTGCTTGGCCACATCGACATGAGCCTGACCTATTGATTACCATAATTTAACAGTCGATATAGCGTCTATGTTTACTACACAGATTGTATGTTTTCATAATCGGGGAGTATCAAGATGATGCTCGAGATGTACTACAAACACAAATCTTAAATGCCAGTATTGCACAATTTGCTAAAGGAAATTGATACATTGTGTATATACAAATCAAGAATAAATCAAGTAATATATTCTTGCATAAAGGTCAGGTTCAGGTCAAAATAGCCAAGCTATACAACCATTTAACTGTTTATATCTATATCCCCCACTAAATACCCGGGTATCTTCCTATTATATCAAATCTATACACTGCTGATTTTTGTCTTATATAGTAATATTCTGGTAGATATATACTTTATTTTTCAGTCAATTTAAGCCGAACAATGTATCAAATAAGATTGTCACATATTTTTTCGCCACATTTCTTCAAAAATGGGGAAGCGTATATATACTAGTGTACTTTAAAGAGTCAAATTGGAAAACCTTTCCAACATTATAACCTGGCTAACACTGATGGTGTCTTTAAATCTAAAACTTTTAAATTCTTCAGATCATAAGTTCAAAAATAAACACAACCCACAACCCTCTGCCACAATGAGAGAGAGTTTTTGCAGACTGAGTCTGATGTAAATGAGGTTATAGTATATATATATATATGATAAATGAGGATGTAATTTGTTGTGAATGACAAATTCTAGCAAGATGGATCATACACCAGGCAGCTGATATATATGCATATACTTAATCATGCTACATTAATCATCATTATCAACAATATTATACCTAGCCAATGTTAAATCCATACACCGTTCAATTCTGTTCAATTTTAAATGACATTGAAAATAAAATTACAAATCATAGTTCTTATATATTTACAATGCCGAGCCGAGCATAGCCCTTTATTTGCCAGTCAGATTTCGGATTGCCGGATTAAGTGGCAAGCGCACTAACCACTGAGTTATGGAGGCCAACATATCATAGTTCTTACATGTTGTTGTACATTTTTTAAAACTTATTTAAAATTTTGAATTTTCACCAAAAATTTTAATATTGACTACCATTGAATTCCCTATGATACCAAAATACTTGAACATTTAATAACAAAAATATGCTTTATATGAGTAAAGCACTAACTGGGTTCATCTTTCGAGCTAAAGATATGAATGGGGAACAATAATGTTTCTTCCAAACCCAAAAGCTATTTCTAGACAAGTTCTGACAGTGTGTACTATTGAAGCTATCATAAGAAGCACTGCCAGCAAAATAGAGAAGACAGAAATAATCATAAATTACACTGCAAGTTTGGCAAATGATTTTTCAAACATTTCCAATTTCTGCACAGAAGTTTCAAACGAATCCAATATCTGCACCAAGTTCTATATTTGCGTGCCTTATCTAAGGGAAATACTGGTTCTGTAAAGTAGTTTATTGCATCTAATGAATTTATATTTGTTGTTCTGTGAATATTTGGCAAGTTTCGTACAGGTATTATCATTATGTTACGAGAATAGAACAGATCTATCTAGTATCAGAATCTGCCTGCATGGATTTAAACAATGAGTCAAAGTCTGTATTATACTGTAACATCACAGGGGGGATGTAATGCTACAACATCTGATATAATATCTAACACTGAGGGAATAAAATACTTCAAATTTTGAGTTAACACATATCATGTCAGATATTATAAACTTAATTAATACCACAATGGATAAATTATTAATTGTTTTGCACCAGTACAGTGTTCTTTTAATCAATTGTTGGTTATTAAAGTTATTACTGTTATGTTATATACATGTATCAATGTACATGCTTTATATTAATATGAAACTGTTCAATCTTTGTAATTATATGCCCATGATTGGCTTTCAGTTTCACACTTTCAAATATATATTTATAAGTAAAAGACCAAGGGATGTTAACAATAAGGCCAAATGAAAAAGATCACCATACTATATCTATAGGCTAGCTGAGCTTTTCTTGCCATTTCCTTGAATGTTTTAACAAACTCAGAAAATATGAAATAATAGCTGACTTTAAAATTATGTAATATTTCAGACATTAAATTACCTGGAAATTTAATTCTAATCATTAAATCAAATAAAGCTTTTTTTCATTTAGCCTGAAGTAAATAATACTTTCATTTGACCTGTATCAATGGCTGGAAATACTTTTCATTTGGCCTGAATGAAATGTTGTATTACCTTGAGTCCACGACAGGATTTTGTCCTTTCCCTGACTGATGTTACGAATGTATCCATGATTTGGTGGCACAGTGATGGTATATAGTAACTCTTCATTCGGACTATCCTGATCTTCACTGCGTAAGGTACGATTTGTCAGAGTAAATCCCAGACCGACGTCAGGCGTCGGAGTAAGAAACTGAGCACCAGTATTGACCGACACATGTGGCATGCCGTTGTCCACGGGAATTATCTCAATATCCATCTCCTGTGGTTTACGTGTCGGCACATTTGATCCTGGCGTATAGAATTGTGAATGTGTTCCGTCGGTGACAGTAAACGTAAAACTATCTGACATGGTCTCTGTGCCATCGTGTTGGTAACATATAAGATTTTCCATCAAGTCTTTGAGCGTGAATCTGGACACAATACGAGAGAAGTTATACAATAAATTACCATGTAGAGGCACTTGTGTTATAGTAAATACTATTTTTTCATCTGGAGTATCCATATCTACGGCCTTGAGTTCAAATGGTGTAATAATCTGGCTAGTTCCCTCCTTCAGTCTGAGCACAGTGTACATCAGTACTGGGTTCTTATTGTCCACGTCAGCAAGCGCGATTCTAAATGTTCGGTATACAGGATTAAAACCATCAGTGAGTTCAAATTCAAAACTGTCCATTTTGATTTCATACTCTGATTTATGTACATATCTGACTCGGTTCGCAGCAAGATCTAGTTGTGAGAATGACTTAATGCGAGTGCCAACATGGTCAACGTATTCTACATTACCATGTAGAGGTTGTTTAGTGATCGTAAATGTCAGTTTTTCATCAGGAGTATCAGTATCTGTAGCACTTATCATGTCAGTGGTGAGCATGACAGTGCCACCTTCAGGTAACTCAATCCCTTTGTTGATCACCTCCGGGTATATTATATCCATACCTTCAATAGTGATGTAGAAATGTCGATCTATCAGAGGATTCAAGCCATCAGTTACATCAAACTTTAATATATCTCGTTTTGCTTCGGTACCTGTATGAACATAAGTAATCACTCCATTGTTTATATCAGTTTGAGTGAAATTTGATCCCAGTGTTAAATTTCTCTCCTGTCTTCTATCACCTAACTGTTTCACCATATACCCTTGTTGTGGTAAAACTCGTATGATGTATGTTATATTTCCAACGAATGAATCAATGTCCTCGGCCTTCAGATTCTTGTCTGTAATCACCTTATGGTCACCTAGGTTCTCAATCTCGAGTCCATTATTTATAGCAAGTCTTGGAGTTTCATCATCTACCGGAAAGATAATGATAGGTACTGATCTAGATATACTGTGTTTCCCATCTGTTAACTTAAATTCAAAAAGATCTGACTGTGTTTCTGAATCATCATGTTCATAAATTATAGTGGAATACTTCTCAATATCACCAAGAGTAAAATTATTCACAACTATATCGCCTCCCCTCCTTTGCTGGAAGATTTTACCGTTAGTTGGTGGCTTAGTGATGATGAAATGTAGGATTTCTGGTGGCTCATCTTTGTCCACAGCATTCAGTATTGGTGAATCAATGCGTATTTCCATCCCCTCTCGTGCGGTAAATTCTCTGATGAACACTTCAGGTTCCTCATCATTTGTGGGTTCTATATCAATTTCCACCCTCTTCTCGTCCGACAGATTCAAACCATCCGTACAGTAAAACATGAATGAATCGCTTCTAGGCTCCACACCTTTATGTACGCTCTGAACATATAGAATATTACTTAGACGTAAATTTTTTACATCAAATGCAGATATAGGATGTGATTCCCGGGTCCTTTCTGAACCTGGTCTAGGAGCTTTATTGGACACAAAGCCATGTTGAGGTTGGTCAGTTATGATACATAGAATTTCTTCCTCTTTAGTGTCTTCATCTTGGGGGTCTATATGACTAGGCAAGATGACTGTCCTATCACCTTCCAACACATCAAGGTTTGGACCTAACTGTACAACGGGAACAAAGTCATTGACAGGTACTACAGTTATATATAAATGAATGTCTACAAGGCGGGTACCATCTTGGAGAACTATTCGGTCATTATCATAAATACTGAGTGTTACTTGATCTAGCACTTCCTTCAGACCTATCTCATCTTTGTTATGTTCGTATGTAACTTTACCAAGCCATACATCACGTTGAGAGAAGTAACTCACTCGGACGCCACTTTTATATATTGTACCATGTTCTGGGTATTTTCTTATGACATAGATAATTGACATGACATCAGAATCAGGGTCACGTATCGTAAACAACTCAGGTCTTATTGTTAAGGATTTCTTTTCATCAACATTTAATTCAATATTTAGGGTACCAGAGCTAGCGGAACCATCTAAATAGGTAGGTTCGTCATCCGTTGGTTGTATTCTAATTCTGAAAGTAATCGGAATAAAATGTATGCCATCTGACACGTCGAGAGAAAAGTTATCTTCAGATACTTCTACATTTTCACCGTTGTTTCTGTACATTATTTTACCTCTGTCTATATCATCTTGTTTGAACTTATTACCGACAGATAAAATATTACTTTCCTTGTACAGAATACCGTGTTTTGGTACTGTTCGCACAATTATTATAATTTGTTTTGGTTCAGTGTCCTTGTCCGATATATCTAACATAGCGTTAGTTAGTCTAATGATATCATTTTCAACAACAACTGCTCCAACATTTTTCACAACTGGTGGCTGGTTGTTGACTGGTTTTATAACAATAGTGTAACTTTGATCAGTGAGAACATTACCCGATGTGTCTTCAACATTGAAGTCAA
This sequence comes from Spisula subtruncata, assembly GCA_963678985.1. Classification (NCBI taxonomy): domain Eukaryota; kingdom Metazoa; phylum Mollusca; class Bivalvia; order Venerida; family Mactridae; genus Spisula; species Spisula subtruncata. The sequence continues at coordinate 13,561,241 of OY787665.1, forward strand.
ACTTTACGATTCTTGTAGTAAGTCCAAGTTCTACCGATGGGGGATTGTAGCAGATTTTCTGATGATTGATTTGTGATTGTTGAAATTTCATCATTACTTGACGATAATCATCACAATGGACGATTGTTCCAGCGTCACTCGCTCCGTCAGCGTAAGTATCGTACGGCTGACGTGTAATAATGAACTGTATCTCACGGTCGTTGGTGTCATCATCAGCGAATCGGAACGACCTTCGACGAATTTGTACAATTTGAGATTCTTCAACTTCAAGATACAATTGTGTATTTGGGTATAGATATGGCGGTATATCATCAACTGGATGAACCTTTACAATGAGCGTGTACTCTGGTGAAGTATTAGGAGGGGTACCACTATCTGACAGGCTTAAATGTATTTTGTCTATAACAACTTTAGAAATATGATCACCCACATGGCGGTAGAAGATCTTACCATCTAGTATGTCTTTCTGTAAGAAAGTATTTACCGTCTGCTCGTAAACTCCGTTCTGGAAAGTCCATTTTTCTACATCCTCCGGTATTTGAAATTGTCTCATAACAATAATGCCCATGCTAGAAGTTGGGGCTTCAATAGAGAAAATAATGGAGAAATCATCCGTATCAGTGTCGGTTGCACTCAAGACAAATTGATTAATTTCAGCGATATCGTTTTTCCGCAATTCAAGCCCTGTGTTGACATTTAGAGTGGGAGGGCGGTCATCCTTAGGATAAATCGTTACAGGAAATAGAAATTGAACGTCATTATTGCCGTCAGACATGCGAAATATGATGTTATCACTAAAACTGTCCGAATCATCATGATGATAAACAACGCTGCCTTCTTCCAGATCTTTAGAAGTAAAATATTTTTTGCTAGGTGGAAGTACTAGATGGCCATGTTTTAATCCGTCAATATGATAAACTTTTACATCTTTGAGATTGTCCTCGTCTGAGATGATTAGAACTTCGGGGCTAACAATCGGTCGAGACTGACCTTCAACCAACTGTATGCCTGTATTTTTGGTCACCATGGGAGCTTTGGTACTCATTGGATTCACAACAATCATCATCGGTATGGGGTCAGATGCCAGACCGTCAGTATCCACAATAGTCAGTTCAAATTGAAATAATCTCTTAATGTTTGAATCCAAGTTTGGCGGAACATATGCAATTTTTAAATCATTCACTTCATGTTGAAAAAATGAGTAGACGGGTACATTCCGATTATCTGTATTAATGACAATTCCTTCATTGGGTCTTAGAGGTAACGTTATGTTGAATAATAATTGATCATTTGGTGACTGGTCATCAACTGCTGATATTATCTCTGGTGTTATTGCTGTCATAATAAACTGGTTGATAGAATCCATAACAAATAGAGAATTTCTGCTGGGTTCCGGAGCTGTATTCACCTGGCCTGACAAAATATCAACTGCAATTTGAAAATATTCCTGCTCTTTTAAGTCTCCATTTTCTCTGAATAACTGAACTGTAAATGGAATAAAATCCCTATTTGAACCCCTAGCTTGTGCATGATGCTTGTATCTAACCCCATAAGTTAGGAAAATGTCACAGTCCACATTAGTCAATGTGTGACTATTGTTTGTTAGGTACCCATATTGAGGTAGGCCGCTAGACTGACTTATTACGCTTATTTTGCAGACGTCATTTCTGTCAAAATTTGAGAATCTAATAGTAGAAGATCCAAGAGGTGTACTCAGTCCCAAGTGTCGATTGACGGTAATTGCATTGTTTTGTCGAATAATTTCCAGTGGTTTAAAGATGATTTTTACGACTAAACTAAATGGAATGATCAACGTCTGAGTGACTGAATCGTATCTTAGCAACATCCTAGTGACATCTTCTCCCTGTTTCCTGCCTCCAAAATGAGTATAACTTATATCGCCTGCTCCAAAATTGCAGGCAAAAGTCGACGAACTTAATTTCCCTGGTTTGAATGAAAGATCTTGCTCATTGTCAAGAACGGTCAGCATGCACGAGTCACCCGCGCGCACGTGCAATCTTAAATCCTTTATTGGGTCTATAAAAACCGATCGTCCAAATAGCACATGAACGGGTCTATTCACAATAATTATGTCACTTTCTTCCAATTTGACACTTCCAGAAACGGACCGTATCAAAAATGATAGAAAAGCGCAACAGAAAATTTGCGCAAATGTCATCGTGTTTAATTCCATGTTTGCAAGTTTACGAATAATTACTGGCATAACTGGACCCCTAATCCAGGTCCCTTAGCCATCACTGAACACTATTTAAACATCATCTGAGAATGTTAACACCTTTCACGTCAATAAACGCAACAGTTGTGCAGCGTCTCACAACACGCTCCATACTGCTTTCGTTTCACCTTTCAACTCAAGACGACTCACCGCGTAGTAATATTTCACCTGAAACCGTAATATCGCGGGAAATTGTGTCAAACTCGGTCAGGAGAATAAATCCAAATAAACCAACTATTTAAAAGCATTGCCAATATATTCGCGCATAAAACAATTGAGTAGAGAATGTCATTTAACGGTTCAAATATATATTTCAAACTAAACGTCGAACTATTTGTTATCGACTTCCAATGCGCAGGTGCATATGTAAAGCGGCTACATACAGTGTGTGTTCTAAAGATTTTCTGGTGGTAAAATCGGATATTGCACGAGTTCAGCGATTTGAGAGAGTTAAATATTGGTCCGCAGTAAAACTATTGGATTTTCTTGCTTTAGCGATCTGAACAGTATCGAGTTGGTATGTACCAGGGCACTGTTTTACTAACAATGCGTAAATGTCGCGTATATTTACGCATAGATATCCACCTTACGCAAACTCGTAAGTGTGTTTTACTAAACGATCGCAAGTACTCGCATACATTTACGCAAATAATATTGAAGATTGAACGTAATTCGGGACACAATATAACCAATATAACAAATATAACGGGTACCAGAATGAATAAATATACGTCAAGATTTGATTATTAATCACGCCTAAAACAACAAGTGACGGTCTAAAACAACAAACGACGGTCAAAATCAACATGCGATGGTCAAAAATCATCAGTGCGTGTTAAAAACTCTTCACTTACGTTCATATTTGCCATTTAGGGTTGCCCAGCCTTGGCGTAGAAATAAGCTAAAACTTACGACAGAATGTGAACTAAAATATCTTTGTAAAACGCATTTACGCAAATATTATCGACGTACGCAATATTTTAGGAAATCTTAGATTTACGCTAGCGTAAATGCTTTGATAAAACAGTGCCCAGGACACGATTGTATCAAATTCAAATGATATTTTTGTATGCCGATAAAAATGAAATTTGGCCTCATGATGTTCGTCGGTTCTATTTAATCCTGCAGTACTTAAGTGGATTAGCAAATATCATAAGCACATTCGGAAATCATTAAGCAATTTGATAGATCTAATAAATTCCCATTAAAAGCAGTTTTATCAATATTATTAATTAATATAAATGTAGAATATTGTCAAAACTATTTGCTATAATTATCATTTTCAAATGTTAATCACCAGTATTGATCATTATTGTTAGATTAGCAATCATAGGACATATGACCAGGTTTTTTTTAGGTTTTCATTGGAACCAAATACCTTTTTAACAGATAGATCTAGTTATTGATACAAAAAAATGATAAATTTATAGAAGCACGAACTTACAAAAATATCATTTTATAACAGTCACCATTTATTGATACTTTCACAAAATCCCCCAAAACTTATCAGCAAAAATAAGTAACTTACTAAGTACATTTACAACCCGCCATCAATGCGATCAGTTAATCAACCATCTGTCTGTCCGTTCGTCCGTCAGCAAGGTTTTCAAAGTTTTCAAATTAAAATGGAGGTGAACGAGTCTGTTTTCGATTAATTGTCAATCTGAAAGTATTGAGAAGTTTTTGTGGAATAACATTATAATTAATCATTTCGCCCAGGTTCATTTAGTAAGAGTACCGAGAACGTCATGTTATTGGCACTGCACTCGTATTTTAAGACCTTTCAATCAACCTCGTTATAATCGAGGAATGAAATAGACGTAATTTCGTCGTATAAACTTTAAAATGAATTTCCGCTGACTTTTAATCACCCTGTCAATTCAGATTGCAATTCCATCTAATTTCATCGGTTCCACCTTATAACAGAGTTACAGCTCGACAATTTAATTATATATCAGTTGTTTATCTTGACAACGATTCTGGTGTGATACGACAGAAATCAGAGACACGCTCGTATCACAACTGAAATGGAAGTTTTGAGAGTTTTGTGTGTTGTATTACAAGGGAGATAAATGTTATACACTCATCAAACTCATCACAACAGTTACCTCCAGCAGAGTTTCAATCAAAGCGCTGAAGGCCTGGGGCTAAACATTGTATGCTTGGGAAGAAGTTTAGTGACTAAACTGAAGTATATGTAAACGGATCCACGCTCTTTTACTGCCAGCTGCAGTGTACAGTTATGTTGACCGTACAAAGTTGAAGGTTTAATCTATTGTTCATGCTTAACTTGCGTATCTAGTTTAAGTACTAGTAAATAAGAGATGTCAAAAAGGCATTTATGCCTCCCACTACCCACATACATGCACAGTCACATAGACTGTGACAATTGAACAACATGTAGTATTACCTTGCTAATGTTTTGGCAAACAATTACTTAAAGATTTTGAAACTTACGGCTGAAGTCGACTTTCTAATACTGAAGTATGTTAAATTTAAGAGATTTAATTTTTTTTGATGGGTGCGACTTATACAGAGTATCGACTCATGTATGGGCAATCGCGGTATTTTGGTAATTTTTTCAAGAAGTGCGACTAAATACCAAATACACTTAGCGGCACTTCTAACGCTACCGTTGACATACTTCTGTTTTCTTTTAAACTCTTTAATGGATTTGTATAAAATTTGGCACACGTATATAGCAGTATTTTCGAATTATCCGCTTGATCCGACAAAAGACTATTGCATGACACGTCTTCAACTGATTGAATACTTATATTGAAAGTCGCAATTTATCACGCAATACCGTTCATCTGATTGTTATGTATGCGTGTACATGTCCCTTTTTCCTATAATGGTTGTAATTATCAACATTTTATTCGCTCATTTACCAAAATGCTAGTGAACGAAAAGTGTTGGTTTTGCTGCAAAATATAATGTTTTCCGTACCCATAGCCTGTCTGTTGAGAAAATACGACTCCTGCGAGTAACGCGGGTTGCGCTCAACTTGAAATGTAAATCTATGGTGACCAATTATTATATCAAACTGAATAAATTCAACTCTACTGCATACTATTAACATTCGTTATTCAGAAAAAAATGTGAATTTTACAATTCAAGTAGCCTTATTTGAGGTTTAACGTTTATTTAAAACGCATCGGTTTTATATTCAGACTATGAGCTGATTTTGTGGCGTTCTAAGCTTACCCACGGCTATTTCGTTACCTAGGAAATTGTAACGTAGATTTTTATTGTGTACACTTATTACATAATACTTGGAAGCTGTAAAGAAATAAAATATTGAAAATACTCAATTGACCCGTGATAAATACGCTGTTCAATTTTGTGACTTTGTAATTCCAGGTGACGTAAATTACGCTTTTACCTTGAATTTTCATACACACCAATTTCTGAATTATGAAGTGCAGCATTAGGCACATGTCTTGAACTAAAACTGGTGAAAATTTGATAAAGTTTTGAGATATCAAGTATAATCAAGCGGCAGCGTTAGAAGTGCCGCCAAGTGTATTAGTCTTCAAAAAATGTCTCAGAAAAAAAGTTTCTTCTTACTGTCTCCGTAAACACTCGGAATAAGACCGTCTAGTGAGGAACTTTAATATTCTCGCATGAATATATAAACAATAGAAACTATGTCCTAGTCAATGCTTAGCAATTTGCTTCAATAATATACTGAGTTCCAAAAGTTCTGCATAAGTTAATTAAAAATTCATTTTTTGGAACAGTTAACTTAAAAGAACTTTTTAGGAACACTGTCCATTTGCGTATCCTTAGTGTTTATATTGAACCTATTTCCGTTGGATTTCGTCATGCTTGAATGATCACACCATCACAAATGGTAATTATTTGGGTTCTTCATTGTCGGCTTTATTTTCACTTCCAATTTACTTGCATCGTGTCTGTGTTACGAAAAAACACAATAAGTTAGTTAAATAAGTTAGAAATGTACGCATAATTTGATTGCAAAATGGATAATGGTGAACGTACTCGTGTATATAAGACGCTAGAGGCTGGTGTTTCACTAAAATACAAATTGTGTCGAATTAAATTGACATGTCTCTATCATAATAAGACTGTTGTATCATCTCCATCCGAGAAAAAAACTGTATATGACGTACCACGTGGCATCAGGTCAAGGGTCAATACCGCTGACATAGACAGGTAATGCTGCTATATTTTTGCACCAAGAACAACGGCATTGTTGTAGCTTATTTGTAGTCCACCCAACATTAAAATTATGGAAAACTTGCTTTTATTTTGCGTTTTTTATGTCAATGATGTTGTTTCTTAAAATCTGGCCTGTTGTACAGACTCTATTGCAACATCAATAATTGTCTGTGGTCAAAGAGAGATAATATTCGGTATTATTACCTCCCTTCCACTGCAAAATAGTAGTATATCGTTGTGTGTACTTTGGAATCGTGGGGTTGTGTCACATGTGGTTTATTATGGATCGATGCATATCTTCAAATCGATAACTGGCGTGGATTTATATCAAGTACACATCGCTATACACATGCGCATTTGAATTATCATAAATAAGTTGGAGATTCGAGTAAAAAAGATACACCATATATTGGATGCGGAACTTTTGGAACTCAGTATATTTCTTTTACACTTTTTTATGAAACTGTAATGTTAAATAGTGATGTTCTGCATTTTAAAGGCGGGTTAGTGAGATCCGCCAGGGGCGTAGCTTGCCCAAGAATGAAGTGTAGGCACATTTGTAGGGGGTCCGGGTGCATACTGTCCGGTGCCAGCAAAGAGAGGGTGCCGATACAGCGTTTTGCACAGAGAGGGTGCCGATACGGGTATACACCGTGGTATCTGGATTAGACAAAACAATACATACAATAATGTCTCTACTAAGTTCACAGCTTTACAGTAAAACCTCAACAACAATGAACAACAAACAAACTCAAACGTTTGCATGGCCAGACGAGCTGCGTTTATTCAGTAACATGTGAGCAACATATTTAATGATCAGTAACAACAACGACATGATGGCCGAATAGCGACATGAGGTATACTTGCAATCATGATGACAGTACTTACTAGAAACTCAAGTGCAATCGACTTCGCCCAGGAAAAACAGAACCTATGGCTCTGAAACCTGTACCACTTTGTCAGAAAACAAAAAAAATGTCGCATTGCGGAATGTGTGGCCCCATTCTGAGTTTCCAAATCTAGATATGAAAATTAACATTTATATGCACTCATATCAAGCAATAAAAATAGCCAAGTAGGGTGTTTATACGGATATAAAATTGTTTAACAACAACTGTCCGGTATTCAACCGCGGCTGAACTGCCTAACCAGATTTGCTTCAAATATGAAAAAAACAAAATATTACAAATTCTATGACATATGAAAGGAAAATAAGTCTTGTCTGTGCAACGTCGTCTGGTAGAATGATTTGTACCCTACCAGCCATGGCATCTTGGTCTTGACAAGTACTAGCGAAGTTCTAAAATGAGAAGAACGTACATCGTATATGGGTTAGACAAAACAATACATACAATAATTAAAATGCAGTCTGCTAAACAACATATGATATATTAACAACAATCGGTTCGAATCCCAGCTGCGGGTTATGCATATATGGTTATTACCGATCCCACCCATCCAGCCATGGCATATGGGTCTTGACAAGTACTAACAAATTTCTAAAATGAGAAGAACGTAAATCGTATATGATTCAGACAAAACAATACATACAATAATTAGAATGCAGTCAGCTAAACAACATATGATATATTAACAACAATCGGTTCGAATCCCAGCCTCAAGATATGCATATATGGTTATTACCGGTCCCACCAATCCAGTCATGGCATATTGGTCTTGACAAGTACTAGCGAAGTTCTAAAATGAGAAGAACGTACATCGTATATGGATTAGACAAAACAATAAATACAATAATTAAAATGCAGTCAGCTAAAAAACATATGATATATTAACTACAATCGGTTCGATTCCCGGCCGCTGGTTATGCATATATGGCAATTACCGGTCCCACCCATCCACCCAATTAAACTACCAAATTAATTAAAGTAAATAATAAACTAGCCACACAGGCTTTCTGGTCCCAACATAGTTCCATGCAAGACAGCATTGCACACCCCATCACTGTCTTTGATGATATTATGTAAAGTATTATAGTTAATAATTAGTGTAATATTAATAATATATAATTATTAATGGATGCATACTCCTAGATGACCTCACAACATATAGTTCCATGCACAACAGCACACACCCCTGCTATAAGAGTCACCATCCAGGATAAATCTATTTTTAGAGGAAATCACCTATATAATAAGAGGTTTCTTTAAGGTAATGAGGAAATGTGGCCATCCGCCAGCCGAAATCGTCAATATTATAGTTTCATCAAGATATTTCATATCCTAAAGGAAACGAACAGTAAAATTGCCCTAAAAATTTTGACAAATACTAACGAATTGCTAACGATATATTAACTACAATCGGTTCGATTCCCAGCCGCGGGTTATACATATATGGTTGTTACCGGTCCCACCCATCCAGCCATGGCATCTTGGTCTTGACATGTACTAGTGAAGTTCTAAAATGAGAAGAACGTACATCGTTTATGGGTTAGACAAAACATTACATACAATAATTAAAATGCAGTCTGCTAAACAACACATGACATATTAACAACAATCGGTTCGAATCCCAGCCGCGGGTTATGCATATATGGTTATTACTGGTCCCACCCATCCAGCCATGGCATCTTGGTCTTGACAAGTACTAGCGAAGTTCTTAAATGAGAAGAACGTACATCGTATATGGATTAGACAAAAATACAAACAATAATTAGAATTTAGTCATCAAATCAACATTTGACATATTAAAAATAAACGGTTCGAATCCCAGCCGCGGGTTAGGCATATATGGTTATTACCGGCCACACCCATTCAGACATGGCATCTTGGTCTTGACAAGTACTAGCGAAGTTCTAAAATGAGAAGAACGTACATCGTATATGGGTTAGACAAAACATTACATACAATAATTAAAATGCAGTCTGCTAAACAACACATGATATATTAACAACAATCGGTTTTAATCCCAGCCGCGAGTTATGCATATTTGGTTATTACCGGTCCCACCCATCCAGCCACGGCATCTTGGTCTTGACAAGTACTAGCGAAGATCTGAAATAAGAAGAACGTACATCGTATATGGATTAGACAAAACAATACATACACTAGTTCAAATGCAGTTAGCTAAACAACATATTTTATTTTAACAACAATCGGTTCGAATCCCAGCTGCGGGTTATGCATATATGGTTATTACCGTTCCCACCCATCCAGCCATGGCATCTTGGTCTTGAAAAGTACTAGTGAAGTTCGTAAATGAGAAGATTGTACGTCGTATATGGATAAGACAAAAAATACAAACAATAATTAGAATTTAGTCATCAAATCAACATTTGACATATTAAAAATAATCGGTTCGAATCCCAGCCGCGGGTTAGGAATAGATGGTTATTACAGGTCCCACCCATCCAGCCATGGCATCTTGGTCTTGACAAGTACTAGCGAAGTTCTAAAATGAGAAGAACGTACATCGTATACGGGTTAGACAAAACATTACATACAATAATTAAAATGCAGTCTGCTAAACAACACACGATATATTAACAACAATCGGTTCGAATCCCAGCCGCGGGTTATACATATATATATATATTATATTATATTTATATATTATACCATATTTATATAGCCCTTTTTTCATGTATACACACGTTCAAAAGTGCTGTACAATCATGACTAATACATGGTTAAAACAGTATATAATGTACATAAAATATAAAAGTAGGACCTACTAAACCCAGTAGGCGGGGGCTCTACTTAACCCAGTAGACGGGGCTCTACTTAACCCAGTAGACGGGCTTCTACTTAACCCAGTAGACGGGGCCCTACTAAACCTAGTAGTAGGGATCTATTGAAGACAGTTGACGGAGCTCTACTTAACCCAGTAGGCGGGGCTCTACTTAACCCAGTAGACGGGGCCCTACTAAACTTAATAGTAGGGATCTACCAATAGGTGGATGGGGCTTATAGTCCTGGGAACATGTGGGTCGTTGGGCACAATAATAGGGCGCCAAGTTAATGGGAACATAAACACAGTCAGCATGAATAAGCTCTATTAAAATAGTGCGTTTTCAGCGCTTTCTTGAAGGACGGTAGTGTTTGACTGTCTCTGAGCGCTGTTGGCAGTGCATTCCAGAGTTTGGGTGCAGCAGCTGTGAAACATCGGTCACCGTAAGTCACAGTCCTCGTCCTTGGCACAACTAGAAGAACAGAATCATTTTGAGACCTTAGCTGTCTTTGTGGAGTGTATACTTCCAACATACTTCTGATGTAGCCAGGCGATTTTCCATGTAGTGCTTTGAAAACATGAGTCAAGACCTTGTACTCTACCCTGTACTGTACAGGTAGCCAGTGAAGATCCTTCAGCACAGGAGTGATGTGATTGTAACGTGGTGTCCGTGTGATGAGGCGGGCAGCTGTATTTTGAATAATTTGTAGTTTATTCAAAATGATTTTCGGGGTGCCACATAATAATGAATTGCAGTAATCCAGTCTCGATGTTACTAAAGAATTGATCAGAGATTTTGTTGCATCAACAGTTAAGTATTGTCTGATTTGACCTATTTGTCGGATCTGCATGAAACACGACCTTGAGACAGAGTTTACATGTTTGTCCATGTCCAAATGCGAATCCAACATGGCCCCGAGGTTTCTCACCATCGACGTTGGTCTGATCACAGCATCACCAACTTTTACATTGAGATTGTCAACTGAACTGGCATTCCTTTTCGGTACAAACAAGATTACCTCTGTTTTTTCGGCGTTAAGTTTCAGCAAATTTTCTTTCATCCAGTGCAAGATATCCTTCAGACAAGCTTCAATTCGTTGCAGTGTTTCATCTCGCGAGACACAATCTTTTGGTTTGAATGCCATATACAATTGGGAGTCATCGGCATAGAAATGATGTTGCAATTGATGTTTTCTACAGATTGCACCTACTGGTTTTGTGTACATAATGTAGTTCTTCGGACCAAGCACAGAACCCTGTGGTACACTGTAGTTCATTAGTACAGGTTTTGAAAGTTCTCCATCTATACAGACAGTCTGGTAGCGGTCACACAAATAGGATTTCATCCACTCTAGTGGCTTGCCTATTATACCGAAATGATTGTCAAGTCGGCGTAGTAGGGTGTTGTGATCTATGGTGTCAAAGGCTGCTGATAAATCCAGCATTACCAGGACCGTAGCTTTATTCTGATCTAGAGAGCAAAGGATGTCATTTTGCACACGAAGAAGAGCCGTTTCAGTTGAGTGGAATTTTCTGTATGCTGACTGACGTTCTTCGTGGAGACCGTGCAGTGTTAAATGCTCTTCCAGTCGAGCATCGACTACCTTCTCGAGAACTTTGGAAATGAAAGGTAGGTTTGACACAGGTCTATAATTTTTCAGTACATTTTGATCAAGGCCTGGCTTCTTTATCAGTGGTCTTATTCTGGAGTTTTTAAAAGCCTTGGGTACATAAGCACTTTTGAGTGATGCATTGAATATTCTTGTTAATAATGGCAGAAGTTCATTCAAGCAATCCTTTAACAGCCATGTTGGTATTGGATCAAGTTCACATGATTTACTAGGTGATTTATTTATTAGTTTTCGGATTTCATCCTCAGATGTTGGAGAAAATTCTGACAATTGCTCTTTTCCGAACGGAGTTTCGACTTCAACACTGTCGTTTTGTTGGTATGACTGAATAGTGGAGGCTATTTCAGTACGTATTGCTTCAATTTTGTTAATGAAGAAATCACTGAAATCCTGTGCAAGCGTTTTAGCAGGTTTACCAGTTGGCAACACTACTTCTTTTTCTTCACCCATCAGATGTTTAGTTATCTTGAATAACCCTTTCTGATCACGACCACAGGACTCTACCTTATCTGTGTAATAGGATACTTTGGATCGTTTCAACATTTTGTTGACTACCGAACATTGATTCCTATATATTTCATGGTCTATTGTCAATTTAGATTTTCGCCATTTTCGCTCCAATTTTCGTCTCAGATGTTTGGCGTCATGTAGATCTTCAGTGTACCATGGACAGGAGGGTCTTAAAACTATTGTTTTTGATTTAAGGGGTGCATGCTTGTCAATTAGTGATGAAAGTCCATGGGTATAAACCTCAACTAGTTCATCAATGTCTGATATGTGCAGCCCACTGCTCAAAATATCTGAGGATTCAATGTCTTTTTTGAATTCATTGATATCAATAGATTTTAACTTTCTTAGATTTACTGTTTTTCTTATAGGGGCAGGTTTGCCAGCGCAAGCTTTAAATACTAATGCAAAATGATCATATATGGTTAATACCGGTCCCACCCATCCAGCCATGGCATCTTGGTCTTGACAAGTACTAGTGAAGTTCTAAAATGAGAAGAACGTACATCGTATATGGGTTAGACAAAACAATACATACAATAATTAAAATTTAGTCAGCTCAACAACATATGATATATTAACAACAATCGGTTCGAATCCTAGCCGCGGGTTGTGCATATATGGTTATTACCGGTCCCACCCATCCAGCCATGGCATCTTGGTCTTGACATGTACTAGCAAAGTTCTAAAATAAGAAGAACGTACATCGTATATGGATTAGACAAAACATTACATACACTAGTTTAAATGCAGTTAGCTATACAACATATGTTATTTTAACAACAATCGGTTCGAATCCCAGCTGCGGGTTATGCATATATGGTTATTACCGGTCCCACCCATCCAGCCATGGCCTCTTGGTCTTGACAAGTACTAGTGAAGTTCTTAAATGAAAAGATCGTACATCGTATATGGATTAGACAAAAAATACAAACAAAAATTAGAATTCAGACATCAAATCAACATTTGACATATTAACAACAATTGGTTCGAATCCCAGCCGCGGGTTATGCATATATGGTTATTACCGGTCCCACCCATCCAGCCATGGCATCTTGGTCTTGACAAGTACTAGCGAAGTTCTAAAATGAGAAGAACGTACATCGTATATGGGTTAGACAAAACAATACATACAATAATTAAAATGCCGTAAGCTAAACAACATATGATATATTAACAACAATCGGTTCGAATCCCAGCCGCGGGTTATGCATATATGGTTACTACCGGTCCCACCCATCCAGCCATGGCATCTTGGTCTTGACAAGTACTAGCGAAGTTCTAAAATGAGAAGAACGTACATCGTATATGGGTTAGACAAAACAATACATACAATAATTAAAATGCAGTCAGCTAAACAACAAATGAAATATTAACAACAATCGGTTCGAATCCCAGCCGCGGGTTAGGCATATATGGTTATTACTGGTCCCACCCATCCAGCCATGGCATCTTGGTCTTGACAAGTACTAGTGAAGTTCTAAAATGAGAAGAACGTACATCGTATATGGGTTAGACAAAACAATACATACAATAATTAAAATGCAGTCAGCTAAACAACAAATGATATATTAACAACAATCGGTTCGAATCCCAGCCGCGGGTTAGGCATATATGGTTATTACCGGTCCCACCCATCCAGCCATGGCATCTTGGTTTTGACAAGTACTAGCGAAGTTCTAAAATGAGAAGAACGTACAATGTATATGGGTTAGACAAAACATAACATACAATAATTAAAACGCAGTCTGCTAAACAAAACATGACATATTAACAACAATCAGTTTGAATCCCAGCCGTGGTTATCCATATATGGTTATTACAGGTCCCACCCATCAAGTCATGGCATCTTGGTCTTGACAAGTACTAGCGAAGTTCTAAAATGAGAAGAACGTACATCGTATATGGATTAGACAAAAATATGCATACTCTAGTTCAAATGCAGTAAGCTAAACAACATATTTTATTTTAACAACAATCGGTTCGAATCCCAGCCGCGGGTTATGCATATATGGTTATTACCGGTCCCACCCATCCTGCCATGGCCTCTTGGTCTTGACAAGTACTAGTGAAGTTCTTAAATGAAAAGATCGTACATCGTATATGGATTAGACAAAAAATACAAACAAAAATTAGAATTCAGTCATCAAATCAACATTTGACATATTAAAAATAATCGGTTCGAATCCCAGCCGCGGGTTAGGCATATATGGTTATTACCGGTCCCACCCATCCAGCCATGGCATCTTGGTCTTGACAAGTACTAGCGGAGTTCTTAAATAAGAAGAACGTACATCGTATATGGGTTAGACAAAACAATACATACAATAATTAAAATGCAGTCAGCTAAACAACAAATGATATATTAACAACAATCGGTTCGAATCCCAGCCGCGGGTTAGGCATATATGGTTATTACCGGTCCCACCCATCCAGCCATGGCATCTTGGTCTTGACAAGTACTAGCGAAGGTTAAAATGAGTAGAAAGTACATCGTATATGGGTTAGACAAAACATTACATACAATGATCAAAACGCAGTCTGCTAAACAACACATGACATATTAACAACAATCGGTTTGAATCCCAGCCGTGGTTATCCATATATGGTTATTACAGGTCCCACCCATCAAGTCATGGCATCTTGGTCTTGACAAGTACTAGCGAAGTTCTAAAATGAGAAGAACGTACATCGTATATGGGTTAGACAAAACAATACATACAATAATTAAAATGCAGTCTGCTAAACAACATATGATATATTAACAACAATCGGTTCGAATGCCAGCTGCGGGTTATGCATATATGGTTATTACCGATCCCACCCATCCAGCCATGGCATATGGGTCTTGACAAGTACTAACAAATTTCTAAAATGAGAAGAACGTAAATCGTATATGATTCAGACAAAACAATACATACAATAATTAGAATGCAGTCAGCTAAACAACATATGATATATTAACAACAATCGGTTCGAATCCCAGCCTCAAGATATGCATATATGGTTATTACCGGTCCCACCAATCCAGTCATGGCATATTGGTCTTGACAAGTACTAGCGAAGTTCTAAAATGAGAAGAACGTACATCGTATATGGATTAGACAAAACAATAAATACAATAATTAAAATGCAGTCAGCTAAAAAACATATGATATATTAACTACAATCGGTTCGATTCCCGGCCGCTGGTTATGCATATATGGCAATTACCGGTCCCGCCCATCCACCCAATTAAACTACCAAATTAATTAAAGTAAATAATAAACTAGCCACACAGGCTTTCTGGTCCCAACATAGTTCCATGCAAGACAGCATTGTACACCCCATCACTGTCTTTGATGATATTATGTAAAGTATTATAGTTAATAATTAGTGTAATATTAATAATATATAATTATTAATGGATGCATACTCCTAGATGACCTCACAACATATAGTTCCATGCACAACAGCACACACCCCTGCTATAAGAGTCACCATCCAGGATAAATCTATTTTTAGAGGAAATCACCTATATAATAAGAGGTTTCTTTAAGGTAATGAGGAAATGTGGCCATCCGCCAGCCGAAATCGTCAATATTATAGTTTCATCAAGATATTTCATATCCTAAAGGAAACGAACAGTAAAATTGCCCTAAAAATTTTGACAAATACTAACGAATTGCTAACGATATATTAACTACAATCGGTTCGATTCCCAGCCGCGGGTTATACATATATGGTTGTTACCGGTCCCACCCATCCAGCCATGGCATCTTGGTCTTGACATGTACTAGTGAAGTTCTAAAATGAGAAGAACGTACATCGTTTATGGGTTAGACAAAACATTACATACAATAATTAAAATGCAGTCTGCTAAACAACACATGACATATTAACAACAATCGGTTCGAATCCCAGCCGCGGGTTAGGCATATATGGTTATTACCGGTCCCACCCATCCAGCCATGGCATCTTGGTCTTGACAAGTACTAGCGAAGTTCTTAAATGAGAAGAACGTACATCGTATATGGATTAGACAAAAATACAAACAATAATTAGACTTTAGTCATCAAATCAACATTTGACATATTAAAAATAAACGGTTCGAATCCCAGCCGCGGGTTAGGCATATATGGTTATTACCGGCCACACCCATTCAGACATGGCATCTTGGTCTTGACAAGTACTAGCGAAGTTCTAAAATGAGAAGAACGTACATCGTATATGGGTTAGACAAAACATTACATACAATAATTAAAATGCAGTCTGCTAAACAACACATGATATATTAACAACAATCGGTTTTAATCCCAGCCGCGAGTTATGCATATTTGGTTATTACCGGTCCCACCCATCCAGCCATGGCATCTTGGTCTTGACAAGTACTAGCGAAGATCTGAAATAAGAAGAACGTACATCGTATATGGATTAGACAAAACAATACATACACTAGTTCAAATGCAGTTAGCTAAACAACATATTTTGTTTTAACAACAATCGGTTCGAATCCCAGCTGCGGGTTATGCATATATGGTTATTACCGTTCCCACCCATCCAGCCATGGCATCTTGGTCTTGAAAAGTACTAGTGAAGTTCTTAAATGAGAAGATTGTACGTCGTATATGGATAAGACAAAAAATACAAACAATAATTAGACTTTAGTCATCAAATCAACATTTGACATATTAAAAATAATCGGTTCGAATCCCAGCCGCGGGTTAGGAATAGATGGTTATTACCGGTCCTACCCATCCAGCCATGGCCTCTTGGTCTTGACAAGTACTAGCGAAGTTCTAAAATGAGAAGAACGTACATCGTATACGGGTTAGACAAAACATTACATACAATAATTAAAATGCAGTCTGCTAAACAACACACGATATATTAACAACAATCGGTTCGAATCCCAGCCGCGGGTTATACATATATGGTTAATACCGGTCCCACCCATCCAGCCATGGCATCTTGGTCTTGACAAGTACTAGTGAAGTTCTAAAATGAGAAGAACGTACATCGTATATGGGTTAGACAAAACAATACATACAATAATTAAAATTTAGTCAGCTCAACAACATATGATATATTAACAACAATCGGTTTGAATCCTAGCCGCGGGTTGTGCATATATGGTTATTACCGGTCCCACCCATCCAGCCATGGCATCTTGGTCTTGACATGTACTAGCGAAGTTCTAAAATAAGAAGAACGTACATCGTATATGGATTAGACAAAACATTACATACACTAGTTTAAATGCAGTTAGCTATACAACATATGTTATTTTAACAACAATCGGTTCGAATCCCAGCTGCGGGTTATGCATATATGGTTATTACCGGTCCCACCCATCCAGCCATGGCCTCTTGGTCTTGACAAGTACTAGTGAAGTTCTTAAATGAAAAGATCGTACATCGTATATGGATTAGACAAAAAATACAAACAAAAATTAGAATTCAGACATCAAATCAACATTTGACATATTAAAAATAATCGGTTCGAATCCCAACCGCGGGTTATGCATATATGGTTATTACCGGTCCTACCCATCCAGCCATGGCATCTTGGTCTTGACAAGTACTAGCGAAGTTCTAAAATGAGAAGAACGTACATCGTATATGGGTTAGACACAACAATACATACAATAATTAAAATGCCGTAAGCTAAACAACATATGATATATTAACAACAATCGGTTCGAATCCCAGCCGCGGGTTATGCATATATGGTTACTACCGGTCCCACCCATCCAGCCATGGCATCTTGGTCTTGACAAGTACTAGCGAAGTTCTAAAATGAGAAGAACGTACATCGTATATGGGTTAGACAAAACAATACATACAATAATTAAAATGCAGTCAGCTAAACAACAAATGAAATATTAACAACAATCGGTTCGAATCCCAGCCGCGGGTTAGGCATATATGGTTATTACTGGTCCCACCCATCCAGCCATGGCATCTTGGTCTTGACAAGTACTAGTGAAGTTCTAAAATGAGAAGAACGTACATCGTATATGGGTTAGACAAAACAATACATACAATAATTAAAATGCAGTCAGCTAAACAACAAATGATATATTAACAACAATCGGTTCGAATCCCAGCCGCGGGTTAGGCATATATGGTTATTACCGGTCCCACCCATCCAGCCATGGCATCTTGGTTTTGACAAGTACTAGCGAAGTTCTAAAATGAGAAGAACGTACAATGTATATGGGTTAGACAAAACATAACATACAATAATTAAAACGCAGTCTGCTAAACAAAACATGACATATTAACAACAATCAGTTTGAATCCCAGCCGTGGTTATCCATATATGGTTATTACAGGTCCCACCCATCAAGTCATGGCATCTTGGTCTTGACAAGTACTAGCGAAGTTCTAAAATGAGAAGAACGTACATCGTATATGGATTAGACAAAAATATGCATACTCTAGTTCAAATGCAGTAAGCTAAACAACATATTTTATTTTAACAACAATCGGTTCGAATCCCAGCCGCGGGTTATGCATATATGGTTATTACCGGTCCCACCCATCCTGCCATGGCCTCTTGGTCTTGACAAGTACTAGTGAAGTTCTTAAATGAAAAGATCGTACATCGTATATGGATTAGACAAAAAATACAAACAAAAAATAGAATTCAGTCATCAAATCAACATTTGACATATTAAAAATAATCGGTTCGAATCCCAGCCGCGGGTTAGGCATATATGGTTATTACCTGTCCCACCCATCCAGCCATGGCATCTTGGTCTTGACAAGTACTAGCGGAGTTCTAAAATAAGAAGAACGTACATCGTATATGGGTTAGACAAAACAATACATACAATAATTAAAATGCAGTCAGCTAAACAACAAATGATATATTAACAACAATCGGTTCGAATCCCAGCCGCGGGTTAGGCATATATGGTTATTACCGGTCCCACCCATCCAGCCATGGCATCTTGGTCTTGACAAGTACTAGCGAAGTTCTAAAATGAGAAGAACGTACATCGTATATGGGTTAGACAAAACATTACATACAATGATCAAAACGCAGTCTGCTAAACAACACATGACATATTAACAACAATCGGTTTGAATCCCAGCCGTGGTTATCCATATATGGTTATTACAGGTCCCACCCATCAAGTCATGGCATCTTGGTCTTGACAAGTACTAGCGAAGTTCTAAAATGAGAAGAACGTACATCGTATATGGGTTAAAACGCAGTCTGCTAAACAACACATGACATATTAACAACAATCGGTTTGAATCCCAGCCGTGGTTATCCATATATGGTTATTACAGGTCCCACCCATCAAGTCATGGCATCTTGGTCTTGACAAGTACTAGTGAAGTTCTTAAATGAGAAGAACGTACATCGTATATGGGTTAGACAAAACATTACATACAATAATTAATATGCCGTCAGCTAAACAACATATGATATATTAACAACAATCGGTTTGAATCCCAGCTGCGGGTTATGCATATATGGTTATTACCGGTCCCACCTACCCAGCCATGGCATCTTGGTCTTGACAAGTACTAGCGAAGTTCTAAAATAAGAAGAACGTACATCGTATATGGGTTAGACAAAACAATACATACACTAGTTTAAATGCAGTTAGCTAAACAACATATTTTATTTTAACAACAATCGGTTCGAATCCCAGCTGCGGGTTATGCATATATGGTTATTACCGGTCCCACCCATCCAGCCATGGCATCTTGGTCTTGACAAGTACTAGCGAAGTTCTAAAATAAGAAGAACGTACATCGTATATGGGTTAGACAAAACAATACATACTCTAGTTCAAATGCAGTAAGCAAAACAACATATTTTATTTTAACAACAATCGGTTCGAATCCCAGCCGCAGGTTAGGCATATATGGTTATTACCGGTCCCACCCATCCAGCCATGGCCTCTTAGTCTTGGCAAGTCCAAGTGAAGTTCTTAAATGAAAAGATCGTACATCGTTTATGGATTAGACAAAAAATACAAACAAAAATTAGAATTCAGTCATCAAATCAACATTTGACATATCAAAAATAATCGGTTCGAATCCCAGCCGCGGGTTAGGCATATATGGTTATTACCGGTCCCACCCATCCAGCCATGGCATCTTGGTCTTGACAAGTACTAGCGAAGTTCTAAAATGAGAAGAACGTACATCGTATATGGGTTAGACAAAACAATACATACAATAATTAAAATGCAGTCAGCTAAACAACAAATGATATATTAACAACAATCGGTTCGAATCCCAGCTGCGGGTTATGCATATATGGTTATTACAGGTCCCACCCATCAAGTCATGGCATCTTGGTCTTGACAAGTACTAGCGAAGTTCTTAAATGAGAAGAACGTACATCGTATATGGGTTAGACAAAACATTACATACAATAATTAAAATGCCGTCAGCTAAACAACATATGATATATTAACAACAATCGGTTTGAATCCAAGCCGTGGTTATCCATATATGGTTATTACCGGTCCCACCCATCCAGCCATGATATCTTGGTCTTGACAAGTACTAGCGAAGTTCTAAAATAAGAAGAACGTACATCGTATATGGATTAGACAAAACAATACATACACTAGTTTAAATGCAGTTAGCTAAACAACATATTTTATTTTAACAACAATCGGTTCGAATCCCAGCCGCGGGTTATGCATATATGGTTATTACCGGTCCCACCCATCCTGCCATCACATCTTGGTCTTGACAAGTACTAGTGAAGTTCTTAAATGAGAAGATCGTACATCGTATAATTTTATGGATTAGACAAAAAATACAAACAAAAATTAGAATTCAGTCATCAAATCAACATTTGACATATTAAAAATAATCGGTTTGAATCCCAGCCGCGGGTTAGGCATATATGGTTATTACCGGTCCCACCCATCAAGTCATGGCATCTTGGTCTTGACAAGTACTAGCGAAGTTCTAAAATGAGAAGAACGTACATCGTATCTGGATTAGACAAAACAATAAACACAATAATAAAAATGCAGTCAGCTAAAAAACATATAATATATTAACTACAATCGGTTCGATTCCCGGCCGCTTGTTATGCATTTATGGCAATTACCGGTCCCATCCATCCACCCAATTAAACTACCAAATTAATTACAGTAAATAATAAACTAGCCACACAGGCTTTCTGGTCTCAACATAGTTCCATGCAAGACAGCATTGCACACCCCATCACTGTCTTTGATGATATTATGTAAAGTATTATAGTTAATATTTAGTGTAATATAAATAATAGATGCATACTCCTAGATGACCTCACAACATATAGTTCCATGCACAACAGCGCACACCCCTGCTATAAGAGTCACCATCGTGGATGAATCTATTTTTTAGAGGAAATCACCTATATAATAAGAGGTTTCTTTAAGGTAATGAGGAAATGTGGCCATCCGCCAGCCGAAATCGTCAATATTATAGTTTCATCAAGATATTTCATATCCTAAAGGAAACGAACAGTAAAATTGCCCTAAAATAAACTTGACAAATACTAACGAATTTCTAACGATATATTAACTACAATCGGTTCGATTCCCAGCCGCGGGTTATACATATATTGTTGTTACCGGTCCCACCCATCCAGCCATGGCATCTCGGTCTTGACAAGTTCTAGCGAAGTTCTAAAATGAGAAGAACGTACATCGTATATTGGTTAGAGAAAACAATACATTCAATAATTAAAATGCAGTCAGCTTAACAACATATGATATATTAAAAAACAATTGGTTCGAATCCCAGCGGGTTATGCATATATCGTTATTACCGGTCCCACCCATCCAGCCATGGCATCTTGGTCTTGACAAGTGCTAGGGAAGTTCTTAAATGAGAAGACCGTACATCGTATATGGATTAGACAAAACAATACATACACTAGTTTAAATGCAGTCTGCTGAACAACATATTTTATTTTAACAACAATTGGTTCGAATCCCAGATGCGGATTATGCATATATGATTATTACCGGTCCCACCCATCCAGCCATGGCATCTTGGTCTTGACAAGTACTAGCGAAGTTCTAAAATGAGAAGAACGTACATCGTATATGGATTAGACAAAACAATACATACACTAGTTTAAATGCAGTCTGCTGAACAACATATTTTATTTTAACAACAATTGGTTCGAATCCCAGATGCGGATTATGCATATATGATTATTACCGGTCCCACCCATCCAGCCATGGCATCTTGGTTTTGACAAGTACTAGCGAAGTTCTAAAATGAAAAGATCGTACATCATATATGGATTAGACAAAAAGTACAAACAATAATTAGAATTTAGTCATCAAATCAACATTTGACACATTAAAAATAATCGGTTCGAATCCCAGCCGCAGGTTAGGCATATATGGTTATTACCGGTCCCACCCATCCAGCCATGGCATCTTGGTCTTGACAAGTACTAGCGAATTTCTAAAATGAGAAGAACGTACATCTTATATGGGTTAGACAAAATCATCAAGATATTTCATATCCTAAAGGAAACGAACAGTAAAATTGCCCAAAAATATACTTGACAAATACTAACGAATTTCTAACGATATATTAACTACAATCGGTTCGATTCCCAGCCGCGGGTTATACATATATGGTTGTTACCGGTCCCAGCCATTGCATCTTGGTCTTGGCAAGTTCTAGCGAAGTTCTAAAATGAGAAGAACGTACATCGTATATGGATTAGACAAAACAATACATACACTAGTTTAAATGCAGTTAGCTAAACAACATATTTTATTTTAACAACAATTGGTTCGAATCCCAGCCGCGGGTTATGCATATATCGTTATTACCGGTCCAACCCATCCAGCCATGGCATCTTGGTCTTGACAAGTACTAGCGAAGTTCTAAAATGAGAAGAACGTACATCGTATATGGATTAGACAAAACAATACATACACTAGTTTAAATGCAGTTAGCTAAACAACATATTTTATTTTAACAACAATTGGTTCGAATCCCAGCTGCGGGTTATGCATATATGGTTATTACCGGTCCCACCCATCCAGCCATGGCATCTTGGTCTTGACAAGTACTAATGAAGTTCTTAAATGAGAAGATCGTACATCGTATATGGATTAGACAAAACATTACATACAATAATTAAAATGCAGTCTGCTAAACAACACATGATATATTAACAACAATCGGTTTGAATCCCAGCCGTGGTTTATCCATATATGGTTAATACCGGTCCCACCCATCCAGTCATGGCATATTGGTCTTGACAAGTACTAGCGAAGTTCTAAAATGAGAAGAACGTACATCGTATCTGGATTAGACAAAACAATAAATACAATAATTGAAATGCAGTCAACTACAAAACATATTATATATTAACTACAATCGATTCGATTCCCGGCCGCTGGTTATGTATACGAGGGGTGTTCCAGAAATAATAAGACTTTTCTCATAACTTTTTACTTAAAGCTTACATTTTAATGAAAATTATATCATATGCTTAGCAATGTATGCTCTATATACTGGTAGCAACAGAAATTCTTTGTTGCTGATGATGCTCATACAATGCGTTGTCATAGAAACCATGTAATGCCAAGGCGGGTCACACTATAATTTGTCTATACCATCCTTATTAAAAATGTGAATATCTCAATAACCACTAGATAAATATTAACGCCTAATTGTATGTCATTACGTGGATGACTTTGACATGCGCATGCAAACTTTCGAAAAAATCGGTCTGTGTTTGTTACCATAAGTCAGTCATCATGAGTATGTATCTAAGAGCGTCATGGATGAAAATGACGTCAACGCCAATAAACAGAATCCACGCGATTGTAAAATAATGGCATGCATTTGGAAAAACATCAGTGCTTACCAGTGAAATAATGAAATGCATGTAATGTAGTGGCATTAAGCAGCCACTTGTGTTCTGTTGGCTCAAATTATTAATAGATCGCTGGTTTATAAACTTACAAATAAACCCAGGTGAGGTCATTGGGCATTACGTTGACGTTAATAGCACTGTTTGTACCCTGGTAGACGCTCCAAGGTTTGAGCAATTTATAACATCATTGCAAGACATTTTTTGTGAACAGGGTTACGGAAACACATCAAAACAATCAGGACAGTGTTATTAGATATGTTTAGAAAGTCAGGATGACTATAAATACAATTATTAAATGTTTCTTTATGTTAAAATACTGTGCTTGAAATGCGACGTCATAATGACGTCACGGTGCGACCCGCCTCCTTGATACATATCATATTTAATGTTTAATATATTGCTTATTTTTCATTCAATTTCTTTGGTATTTCGCATGTTTGTCAGTGAAAGATCAAAATTTAATTATATTCAATTAGTTTTCTAAATTTCTGATTTGCCTTGCTGCTATGAAAAAAGTCCTATTAATTGTGGAACACCCCACGTATATGGCAATAACCGGTCCCACCCATCCACCCAATGAAACTACCAAAATAATTACAGTAAATGATAAACTAACCACACAGGTTTTCTGGTCTCAACATAGTTCCATGCAAGACAGCATTGCACACCCCATCACTGTCTTTGATGATATTATGTAAAGTATTATAGTTAATATTTAGTGTAATATTAATAATATATCATTATTAATGGATGCATACTCCTAGATGACTTCACAGCATATAGTTCCATGCACAACAGCGCACACCCCTGCTATAAGAGTCACCATCGTGGATGAATCTATTTTTAGAGGAAATCACCTATATAATAAGAGGTTTCTTTCAGGTAATGAGGAAATGTGGCCATCCGCCAGCCGAAATCGTCAATATTATAGTTTCATCAAAATATTTCATATCCTAAAGGAAACGAACAGTAAAATTGACCTAAAATAAACTTGACAAATACTAACGAATTTCTAACGATATATTAACTACAATCGGTTCGATTCCTAGCCGCGGGTTATACATATATGGTATTTACCGGTCCCACCCATCCAGCCATGGCATCTTGGTCTTGGCAAGTTCTAGCGAAGTCCTTAAATGAGAAGAACGTACATCGTATATTGGTTAGAGAAAACAATAAATATAATAATTAAAATGCAGTCAGCTTAACAACATATGATATATTAACAAACAATTGGTTCGAATCCCAGCGGGTTATGCATATATGGTTATTACCTGTCCCACACATCCAGCAATGGCATATTGGTCTTGACAAGTACTAGCGAAGTTCTAAAATAAGAAGAACGTACATCGTATATGGATTAGACAAAAAATACATACACTAGTTTAAATGCAGTTAGCTAAACAACATATTTTATTTTAACAACAATCGGTTCGAATCCCAACCGCGGGTTATGCATATATGGTTATTACCGGTCCCACCCATCCAGCCGTGGCATCTTGGTCTTGACAAGTACTAGCGAAGTTCTAAAATGAGAAGAACGTACACAGTAGATGGATTAGACAAAACAATACATGCAATAATTAAAATGCTGTCAGCAAAAGAACATATGATATATTAACTACAATCTGTTCGATTCCCGTCCGCGGATTGTGCATATATGGTTATTACCGGGCCCACCCACCTACCAAATTAAACTACCAAATTAATTACAGTAAATAATAAACTAGTAAGACATGCTTCCTGGTCTCAACATTGTTCCATGTAAGACAGCATTGCACACCCCATCACTGTCTTCGATAATATTATATATAGAGGATCTATCACGAGTTGTCAATTGACATCAATTTATATTAAACGAGTTTTGGAACTTTTATTAACGAGCCTCTGGCGAGCTTAATAACATTTCATGAACAAGTTTAATATAAATATATCAATTCACTACACGTCCGTTTTCACCATTCATTACACCTTCATCTTCAACATATACTGCACACCTATCTTCACCTTTCACTACACATCCGTCTTCACCAATCACCACACACACATCTTCACCATTCACTACACACCCATCTTCACCATTCACCACACACCCATCTTCACCATTCACTACACATCCGTCTTCACCAATCACTACACACCCATCTTCACCATTCGCCACACACCTATCTTCACCTTTCACTACACATCCGTCTTCACCAATCACTACACACCCATCTTCACCATTCACTACACACCCATCTTCACCATTCACCACACACCCATCTTCACCATTCACTACACGCCCATCTTCACCATTCACTACGCGCCCACCTTCACCATTCACTACACACCCATCTTCACCATTCACCACACACCCATCTTCACCATTCACTACGCGCCCATCTTCACTATTCACTACAAACCCATCTTCACCATTCATTACACGCCCATCTTCACCATACACTACACACCCATCATAACCATTCACCACACGTATATCTTCACCATTCACTACGCGCCCATCTTCACCATCCACTACACGCCCATCTACACCATTCACTTCACACCAATCTTCACCATTCACTACGCGCCCATCTTCACCATCCACTACACGCCCATCTTCACCATCCACTACACGCCCATCTTCACCATTCACTACAAGTCCATCTTCACCATACATTACACGCCCATCTTCACCATTCACTACACCTTCATCTTCACCATACACTACACTTTTATCTTCACCATACATTACACGTTCATTTTCACCATACATTACACGCTCATCTTCACCATACACTACACGCCTATCATCACCATACACTACACGCCTATCATCACCATACATTACACGTTCAGCTTCACCATCCACTACACGTTCAGCTTCACAATCCACTACACGTTCATCTTCATCATACACTACACGTTCATCTTCACCATACATTTCACGTCTATCATCACCATCCACAACACGTCCATCTTCACCATATACTACACGCCCATCTTATCCATTCAATACAAACCCATCTTCACCATATACTAAACACCCATCTTCACCATTCACTACACACCCATCTTCACCATTCATTACACAACCATCTTCACCATACATTACACACCCATCTTGACCATTCATTACACACCCATCTGCACCATACATTACACCTTAATCTTCACCATACATTACACGTTCATATTCACCATTCACTACACCTTCATCTTCACCAGTCACTACACACCAGTCTCCACCATTCACTTCACACCCATCTTCACCATTTACTACACGTCCTTCTAATCCATTCACTAAAAACCCATCTACACCATATACTTTAACTAACTTCACCATTCACTACATCTTCATCTCATCCATTCACTACACACCCATCTTCACCATTCACTACACATCCATCTTCACCATTCACTAAAAGCCCATCTTCACCATACACTACACCTTCATCTTTACCATACACTACACGCCCATCTTCACCATACACTACACCTTCATCTTCACCATACACTACACGCCCATCTTTACCATACATTACACCTTCATCTTCACCATACACTACACCTAGATCTTCAACATTTACTACACTTTCATCTTCATCATTCACTACACACCAGTCTTCACCATTCACTACACGCCTATCTTCACCATTCACTACACACCAATTTACACCATAAATTACACACCTATCTTCACCATACACTACACCTTCATGTTCACCATACACTACACCTTCATCTTCACCATACATTACGCCTTCATCTTCACCATACACTACACCTTCATCTTCCCCATACACTACACCTCCATCTTCTCCGTTCACTACACTTTCATCTTCACCATACATTAAACCTTCATCTTCATCATCCAATACACCTTCATCTTCACCATACACTACACCTTCATCTTCACCATCCACTACACATTGATCTTCACCATTCACTACACACCAGTCTTCACCATTCACTACACGCCCATCTTCACCATTCACTACACACCAATCTACACCATAAATTACACACCCATCTTCACCATTCACTACACTTTCATCTTCACCATACATTAAACCTTCATCTTTATCATCCAATACACCTTCATCATCACCATACACTACACCTTCATCTTCACCATACACTACACCTTCATCTTCACCATACACTACACGCCCATCTTCACCATACACTACACCGTCATCTTCACCATACATTACACCTTCATCTTCACCATATACAACACACCAATCTTCACCATTCACTACACCTTCATCTTGACCATACACTACACGCCCATCTTCACCATACACTACACCATCATCTTCACCATACATTACACCTTCATCTTCACCATACACTACACGCCTATCATCACCATACACTGCACCTTCATCTTCACCATACACTTCACGCCCATCTTTACCATACACTACACGTTCATCTTCACCATACACTACACCTTCATCTTCACCATATACAACACACCAATCTTCACCATTCACTACACCTTCATCTTCACCATACACTTCACGCCCATCTTCACCATACACTACACCTTCATCTTCACCATACACTACACCGTCATCTTCACCATACATTACACCTTCATCTTCACCATACACAACACACCCATCTTCACCATACACTACACCTAGATCTTCAACATTCACTACACTTTCATCTTCACCATACATTAAACCTTCATCTTCATCATCCAATACACCTTCATCTTCACCATACACTACACCTTCATCTTCACCATCCACTACACATTGATCTTCACCATTCACTACACACCAGTCTTCACCATTCACTACACGCCCATCTTCACCATTCACTACACACCAATCTACACCATAAATTACACACCCATCTTCACCATACACTACACCTTCATGTTCACCATACACTACACCTTCATCTTCCCCATACACTACACCTCCATCTTCTCCGTTCACTACACCTTCATCTTCACCATACATTCCACCTTTATCTTCACCATACATTCCACCTTCATCTTCACCATACACTACACCTGATCTTCACCATACACTAAATATTCATATTCACCATCCACTAAACATTCATCTTCACCATACATTACACCTTCATCATCACCAACGACTACACACCCATCTTCACCATATACTACACCTTCATCTTCACCATACATTACACCTTCATCTTCACCATACACTACACCTTGATCTTCACCATACACGAAACCTTCATCTTCACCATCCACTTCACCTTCATCTTCACCATTCACTACACCTTCATCTTCACAATCCACTATACATTCATCTTTACCATCCACTACACCTTGATCTTCACCATTCACTACACACCAGTCTTCACCATTCACTTCACGCCCATCTTCACCATTCACTACACCTTCATCTTCACAATCCACTATTCATTCATCTTCACCATCCACTAAACCTTCATCTTCACCATTCACTACACCTTCATCTTCACAATCCACTATACGTTCATCTTCACCGTCCACTACACCTTGATCTTCACCATTCACTACACAGCAGTCTTCACCATTCACTTCACGCCCATCTTCACCATTCACTACACGACCATCTTCACCATTCACTACACGCCCATCTTAAACTTATATGCAATGAATACAAACATGCTAGTAAAATAATATGGGTAAAATATAACCATGTATGTAATAGTTAAAAAATCAACATATTCATCACTAAATTATATAAACGAGTAAAATACACAATTTAAAATAGCTCAAGTCCAGTTAGTTTTGTAAGCTGTATGGCCAGTCCAAACGCCCATTACTCTACCAGTCAGTTCTTACTTTTCACTATTGCAACCTTGTTTCAAGGGACATCACGCCAAATAGTTCCATGCAAAACAGCGCACATCCCTGTAAG
Source organism: Spisula subtruncata (assembly GCA_963678985.1). NCBI lineage: Eukaryota > Metazoa > Mollusca > Bivalvia > Venerida > Mactridae > Spisula > Spisula subtruncata. The sequence continues at coordinate 13,591,231 of OY787665.1, forward strand.
AGTCACTATCGTGGATGAATCTAAGTAAATAGTAAACTAGCCACACAGGCTTCCATGGCTCAACATAGTTCCATGCCAGACAGCAACACTTATCTCTGATAAAGTCACCATCTTGGAATATGTAAAGAATTGTTGTTAATATTTAATGTAATACATGTATTAACAATTTAAAGTTACTGATGGATGCAAAGACTTAGAGGACCTCACACCAAATAATTCCATGCAAGACAGCGCGCGCCCCTGTAAGAGTCACTATCGTGGATGAATCTATTTTAGCGGAAATCACCTATTTATAGTGCGCCCAGGATAATGTGATGTTTATAAACATTGACCGGCTAAACCTACTGTTGTAAAATTAGTTGCTTTAGTAGGTACTATCCGACCAACGATTTTTGACAGTGACGTCATTATGTAAACAATCTATAAATAAGCAGGGTATATCCCTAAAAAGATTGAGGATCATACTATATAGAAGTATGTCCATACCAATTGATATATTACAAGCAATACATGGTTCTGTGGATGTGCTTGTGGACTCTCACTCAAGCGATCTAAGTTCAAAGCTAGTGATAGCCATTAATGTAATAATTACATTTTTTTTATTGTATTATATACGAGAAACATAATTTGATAAGTTTTTTTTCTATTATTATTAAAATTAGACCAGTGGAATTCGTATAATTGAAAACGCGTTTGGGATAGCTGTTGGTTTCTCTTAATTATTCAAAGACTCCCTAGCAACTATCATTTAAAACTTGTTCTTGGCTATTCAATAAAGCCATTTGAAGATGAGTAAAATGCAAAGGTGATTTTTACTCAAGCAGCATTCTCATGATTCTGTACACATACTTTGCATGCGATTGCAAAAAAGTAAAATAAAAATTAGCGTTAAAAGTTCTGCTGACGGGGTTCGAACTCTGAATGTTTCAGTTACTAATACTGCACCGTTATCCTCTCGGCTACTATTTCATGCAGATTATAGGTAAAGAAATATACTGATCATCCAAATTTTTGCAGACGATATATAAAGAAAACATTTGATTGTAAACACAACATGACGTCACTGTCAGGTATCTCTGGTCGGACTGTAAACACATACGGTCAATTTCGTACTAAAATAACACTGATAAATCGTGCTCACTCGAGTATTTTACCTTTATCAATCTTTCAATTTTTTACAGCCTGGGCACACTAAAATACTAAAAAAAATTACGATAACGAAGTGGACATGGGACCAACCGCCAGCCGAAATCGCCAATACAATAGTTCCATCAAGATATTGCATATCCTAAAGGAAAAGAACTGTACTATTGACCTAAAATATACTTGACAAATACTAGCGAAGTTCTATAACGAGAAAAATGTACATCGTATATGGATTAGACAAAACAATACATATAATAATTAAAATGCAGTCAGCTTAACAACATATGATATATTAACAACAATCGGTTCGATTTCCAGCTGCGGGTTATGCATATATGGTTATTACCGGTCCCACCCATCCAGCCATGGCATCTTGGTCTTGACAAGTACTAGCGAAGTTCTAAAATGAGAAGAACGTACGTCGTATATGGATTAGACAAAACAATACATACAATAATTAAACTGCAGTCAAAGGAACATATATGATATATCAACTACAATCGGTTCGATTCCCAACCGCGGGTGGGTTATGCATACACAAACATGTATATGGTTATTACTGGCCCCACCCTTCCAGACATGACATCTTGATCTTGACAAGTACATGCAGAGAGGCAGACAGGCAATATATATACAACAAGAATAGAAATGTAAGACATCGATACACATCAAACAAGAATAGAAATGTAAGACATTTATACACATCAAACAAGACTGCGTTCATTGAACGGTTGTTGTCCCGTAGAAACCTTGTCCATAAAAAGCTTTATCTGCATTATATGAAACAGTCGATAAATAAAGAGAAGTTACCATTATCCTAAGCTTAGGAATGTAAATGTAAATGTGAACGTCAAAAGGAAGTCCGATAATATATGTATGTCAATGGTGTTCCAATACAGCATCCAAGCTACCATGACCTTGTAGTAAACCATATGGATGTTGAGGTTATTCATATGTTAACGTTTGAAGGAAATCCTGAAAACTGTAAACAGAGTTACATTCACAAGAGTTATCTATACCGCATAAACATACAAAGGGCAACAATTCTGGCAAATACCATATCAAATTATTCCCTTTAAAGTGGCTAAGCTCCATTTCGATGATAAAAATACGTTATGCAGATATTTTAATCATAAAACTATGCTTTACGAATATATAAAGCTTTCTAACAAAATACTTTACGATCAACGGTGATATTGATGAAAACTGTCGAACATGTTATACCGTCCGTTTCGGCTTTTCTCTTTATATACTGAGTACATCTAGAAACGCAACACTGGGGTTTCTGTCAACACTTTTCAAATTTTGTATGATTGGCAACAAAACTGTATTTACTGGATGACATTTTATTCCATGAACAGTGCAACTGTAACATTGTTTTCATACAGTGCTATCGATGCAATTAAATAACACTCGTGTGTATAGTACGGCTAAAAAGTAACGGAACACAAATTGGTAAAATCCATTTTTTCAGAATCGTTGTTCTTAGTGAAAAGATAAAATATTGATTAATTATTGAATTATTACATATGCATGACGTCCAGCAAATTGATTAGAAGTGTTTGAACCAGTTGTGAACTTTGCCTAGAAATGGTACATGTGTAGTTACTGGTCCTGTCGGAGATTTATTCCACATGGATGACCTGGACATGGGTGGTTGTAAACGTTGCCAAAGTGCTAGTAAAGTGTATCCAGGTGAAACATTGTCGGTGCATGGCAATTTAGCCGAAGTGAAACCTCCCAGTTGACGTCTCCGTCATAGGCATCCGAATCGCTTGATTTGGCTCATTTTCGGACTATCCTGATATTTTTATTCTGAAGCCTAGAAATTTTCTTTTGTGATTTTCTTTCCATTGGCAAACCTTACAATGGATTCGAAGCAAGTTACACCAAAATTTATCATGCATAAATGGCTCACGTGGAATTCGTGCGTTTTTTAATATTCTTGACGCACGGGAGTTACGTAACCCGATCGATAAAATTTCGACAATAGCCAAGTTTCTACACGATTATACAATATTATTACACAAAATTAAAAAAATGTATGAGCAATGGAAGTAAGAAAAAACCAAGGATGAAAACGTTGCGTTTCTAGATGTACTGAGCATATATACACTCTTACGTTAAATTATACATCTTACTGCTCCTAAGTCTCCTCTTCAAAACATGAATGTCAATCCCGTCGATCACTGATTGTAACGGTTAAATAATTGATAGTTAATCATCAATGGAATACCAGATTACCTCCATGCGTTAAACTGTCCATACGCATGCAATTTCAATATATAATAAAGAATAAATTTATTTTAATATGGGACTAAAAATTATGAAATTTGGATTGGGAATATGTAGGAAGTTATTGTAGTCATGTGTAATTTTTTACCAAAATCTGATGAATAAATTTTCAGAAATGTTAGAAAAACACGATTCTTTTCTATCACAAACTAGCTATACAATGATACTGAAAGGAATTTAAGGAGTCCGTATCTTAATTCAATTTAATGTAATGAATATGAAACAACTTAGAAACTCATTTGCAAGTATCTAAAACTAAGTGATTCACATGTGACAAAGACAGTCTAAGTAAAAAATATTCAATTTACCCTGACATTTACGCGTACTTGAAGAAAGGATACGTTAAAACGTATCACCTTTGATCTGGTTGGTGAAACTTCCCGATCGGGCTTAGCATAGTAAAATTGCAATTTCTCAAAACGTATCAAAAGTATTGCTTTTAAAGTTGGAATAGATTTTTTCTACCAAAATTATAGTGTGATGCAATACACCGCTGTGCCGACAGTCCCCCCACTTCAGTTTTAAAATAGACATACATTTCCAAGTCCAAATACACACCTTTTTTCATCCAAATTGAAACCAGATTTTGGATTTTATAGCATCCCAAGTATCCAATTAGGTACATTTGTTTCTTGTATTTGAAACAGAAACTTTAAATATTCTAAAGTATTTATTCATTGCCAAAACATGCGTCACAAATTTTGGGTAAAACTTCGACAACACATCAGAATCTAAAAACTAATATATTGGCGCACCCATATGGATACATGCTGCAAAATTCAGGTTTAAATGCCATTGAAAAAATTGGACTGAAAAGGGGAAATGCATTGAGCATTTTATAAGATAGTGCTATTTGGTTTGTCGCAATATGCTTTATTTTTAATAGAAAGAATATGTTCAATACAATACAATACAATACAATACAATACAATACAATACAATACAATACAATACAATGTATTTACAATCTTTATTTTAAGTCGGATTTCATTTACAACAAATAACATTAGCTATGTATAGCTATTGTCCGACATTTATAACAAACATAAAGTATTAACAAAACATAGACATACCTGTAAAAGAATTATTTCATCATATACATATTAAAATGTATTTCTTTAACTTTAACATCATATAAAATGTATAAATTATATTTAATTAAATCTGTATTTAAAATAGGATAGCATAGATGTAAGCAAGTTAAAAGGCAGTTACAATATTACAAGTACAAGAACACAGAAAAAAGCATAACAATAAATAAACATAAATAAACAAGTAAATAAATTCATTAGTTAACACATGAATTAATTGACAAATTAATTAAAAGCAGCCAAACATTTTAAATCAAGCATAATCATATATATAATTATTTATGTCTCATCCACATGTGAACGGTATATTACATATAGAACATTGAATCATGGTTAAAACATGTATATCGATGGCTTAGAATTAACCTTTTAAGATTCATACATATTTAGAATAAGCATCGCAAGGCGCTTCTTATGAGCCGATTTTCATAAAAATCTGAACGTGCCATGTTGACCAAATTGAAGTTGTAAAAGTTTTACTATAAGTAAAGAGTAAATGTCAGAAAGTTTTTCCGTGTTTTCTCAAAATATCGAATTGGTAGTTACGACCTTCTTATTCTAAGCCATCGATATGGCCATTCTATATAGAATTATAAGAGGCATTTTGTACCAATATTAAACACATATCAATGAATTACAATAACTTTACACAAACATATACAACTGCACATTCATTAATCTAAAACTGAAACATCCTTGTTAATCAATGAATTAAAATATGCTATAAAATTAATTTTAACTTAAAAAAGAAAAAGAGCACTATAGCGCGTAATTAAAAAATGAGTGAAACAGATCATAAACCCGATATTCCAAATTTAAAAGCAACACCTATTTCGAAAAATGGCAATTTACTATGTAAGCCCGATCGGGCAATCTCACCAGCCTGTTTATCATACCACATATAATAATTAATGTTTATGATGCTCGAACTTCACTGAACGAAACCGACATGTGATCAAATGTTACACAAAAGCGTTGTGTTAAAGTTTCAAGTTACAGAGATACCAACTTACACGCAAAACTTAACATTAATAGTCTTAGTCCAAAAAGGGGCATATATCTGCAAAAACAAAAAAAAATCAGTTATGGGACCTGTTTCTTTGAGCTTAAATATTTACAATGAACAAGTGTGTGAAGTTTCAAACCATTCCCTTCAGTGGTTACTGAGACACCAGCTTATCCGCAAATCTTAACAATAATAGTCTAATTCCAAAAAGGGACATGCATCGGCAAAATCACAAACACAGTTATGGGACCTGCCCCTATGAGCTTAGATATTCATAGTGAACAAGTGTGTGACGAATCAAACTATTCCCTTCCGTGGTTACAGAGATTCTAGCTTACTCAAATACTCTTAGCATGAATATTCTTACTCAAGAAAAGGGGCATTGTTCCGCAAAAAACCCAAATCACAGTTATGGGACATTTCCCTATGAGCTTAGATATTCACAGTGAACAAATGTGTGAAGTTTCAAACCATTCCCTTCAGTGGTTACAGAGATACCTGCTTACCCGCAAAATCTTAACATGAATATTCTAAGTCCATAAAAGGGGCATTATACTTTGTTACCTTAAAGTTTCCTGTACTCCACCGGGACAGGATTTTGACTTTTGTTTTGCCATGATGAACATTATACTCTAATGATTATAAAACAGTTAATGCTGAAGTTGAGCTGTGGGGAGTGGTGGCATAGAGGTACGGCGCGCGCTTCGGAATCGAGAGGTCCAAGGCCCCCCGTCTGGACCACAGGTTAATTTCTCTGAACAAGACCAACATGCTCCACTCCACTATGATGTAAAATAGTACCGTGAGGACAGTGTCTATTCCTGGGCGCCGCAGATCGATGTTGGCTGCCACATACACAGGAGAGAAATAGTCTCCCCATGGAAACACGAGCGTATGTTCCCATAGGTAGCCCAATGATCAGGGAAAGTTGAAATGTCAAATATTGCTTGAGCGGTCTAACAGCTGGAAAGAGCCCTAGAAATAGGTTACTTAACTTAACTTAGCTGAACATGGAATATCAGTAATAAGAAACTCGTACTTACTGTGTCATGAAATATCACTCGGTCATCTATATGGCTACCCATCAAGTATACAGGTTTCGGTAAAACATGAACCAATTTACTCAATTTAGTCACGTGATGATTTAAATATAACTCTTTTGTATGCATGTGTATTTTGGTCAAGGGGCACTGACGGATGATATATAACACGGTGGGGGATCCAACATATCGATACCAAAATGGGTTATGCATAATTTCATATGTCGAACTTCATGGTGTACATATGTTGTACACATTTTGACGAAAAAAAATACGAAAGTCTTATTTGTTATCGATTTATGTTACAATCAAATTAATTTTCCCAAATATCTCAATGCAGTGCCACCCTTTATACATTTCCAAACATGTACATGTAGTTATTTTATCTGTACGTGTAGCAATGACTAAGAAAAACTGATTCTCCGTCAGGAGGTTTGACTGAAAATTCGCGACAGTTTGACCAACACGAGAAAATCTTTTATATTTTCACTTCAGTTGTTTGATTTTCGTTATAGAAATATAACATACCTTTCATTACACACATGTTTAAAATTTAACGGCGATTTGTGGGCTAGAAAAATATTTATTGTAAAAAAACAGCATGCTCTTCATATGTTGTACGTGTTTTCCATATGTTGGATTGAAAATGTTTAATTTGTCGCTTTTATATTGAGTTTAAATATATTTCCTGGAAAAACACAAACTCAAATCTGTTTAATTCATCTTCATATCATTTTGTATTCGTTACACCAACTTATTTACGCACTTACATGTATTTTCATTTCAGCAAATGTCTGCATATCTAACTAATCAAAATGTTTGCTAATTGCAGACTAGACCTGTTATGTATATTTATGCAGTTCCTTTTTCGTTAAAACTACACACTTACGAATACACTAATTAGGCAAAACATGTTCAGTAATCGGTGGCCCGAAATATAGGAATGAAGAGTTTGAGCAGTCCTATCATCAAACTTAAAGTGTATAGAGCTATATTCGAACAGTCATTCAATGTCAAAATAATTACTTGCATTTTTTTAAGAATGATACTAGACTACCTTAATTGCAAATTAAAACTTTGGATGAGTTCAGTGTACTTTGATTCAGTCGTCGAAAAATATACGATTCTTATAGTTTCATAGGGTGTTCTAGAACACTTTCGTATGAAAATGGACAGTTTGCATGTCCAATAAATCACAGAAAGAAATTATGTTAAAACTGAAGCGAAAAATGATCTAATGGATATGAAAGCATAATTGTTTTTCAGTTTATGAAACTTTAAAAAAAATATCTTCCGATATAGCACTATACACTTTAAATGGATCTACTGACGGCAGATTGATCGCTGAATTGTACGTAACTTCTTTATTATAAAACTGAAGCATATCATGTTGATACTAATTTTCTTAATTAGACAATCGGCTACATATTGGTGTTATTTTCTATGTAAAATTCTGATTTTTTTCACGTTTTTTCCAAGAATAAAAATGTTGATTGCCGTTAGGTAACTCATTGTTTTAACTCAAATTCAAGGTCAATGCATTAGTGCGATACATTGACTGATACATTTGAATGACTTTATTCTGAACTTTGAGCCAATTAAGGTAACACTACATATCAGGAGGTGTTTGCAGTAAAAATGACAAATTAGTTCTTACAAAGACAGGTAATTGTGATAGTCCGATCTGGTATGAATCTACTGGAATGCATTGAAATTGAAGTTTTTGTATATCAATCTGATTATGCATGACGCTGAGTAAGATAACCTGGCGTTGGTCGATACAGCGTCAGTCAGGAAGTTTTTACAAGAGATAATCAGTGATAAAAACGAGGTATGCGATTTAAATTTTGACCTTATTAACACCACACGGATGTGTAGATACCAAGTGTTCTTCATCTTTTTTTTAAAAAAACCCAATAGTTATATGTAATCGTGATACAAGGGCAAAGCGATCTTCGGTTTTGAACGGAAGCATTTGGTCTAAAAATGGTTAAGGTCACAGTGACCATGACCTTTGACCTGCTGACCTCAAAATATCTAGGAGTCATCGACTGTTTCCGATCAACCTTCATGCAAAGTTTAAAAATCATAGGGCAAAGTGTTCTGGAGTTATTGAACGGAAAGCATTTGGTCTAACGACAGACAGACAGACAAACGGACAGTCACCACAAAAGCAATATACCACTCATCGATGGTGGCATGATAACTTAAACATATTTCAGTTTCGATTTTTTTCCAGGAAATCCATTTAAACTCAAAATAAAATCGGCAAATTAAACATTTTCAATCCAACATATGGAAAACACGTACAACATATGTAGAGCATGCTGTTTTTTTACAATAAATATTTTTCTAGCCATCAAATCGCTGTTAAATTTTAAACATGTGTGTAATGAAAGGTATGTTATATTTCTGTAACAATAATCAAACAAATGAGGTGAAAATACAAAAGAGTTTCTCGTCGTGATCAAACTGCGGCGAATTTTCAGCCACACCGCCTGACGGAGAATCAGTTTTTCTCCGTTATTGCTACACGTACAGATAAGATAAACACACGTACATGTTTGGAAATGTATAAAGGGTGGCACTGCATTGAGATATTTGGGCAAAACAATTTAATTTTAACATAAACCAATAACAAATAAGAATCTTACATTTTTTTCGTCGAAATGTGTACAACATATGTAGACCAGGAAGTTCGACATATGAAATTATGCGTAACCCATTTTGGTATCGATATGTTGGATCCCCCACCGTGTATAAGGTATAACGGTCTGTCGATAGTTTGTTTTGATTGCCACTAATCCCGTGAGCAGGTGAATAGAAGCTTTCTACACAAAACCTATCTTCGTGTACCAGATTTAATCACAGGTGGCAGTATCAGTGTTTGGTCCGCAAACGATTAAAAAATAAAATAAAAAAACATATTAAAAAAATTCCGTCACTGAGCTTATATACTATCAAGGTATAAAGCGTACTATATGTCTATATGCCAAAGATTGTGGAACATCGCATCTCGTTGGTTCAGCATAAAATACGGACGCTGAAGGAAAATCTCTCCATAATTCATTCAAATAAACTATAAGATATTCATTCTTACAGAAAATCTCGTTCAATTGTATCTTATAACTGCGAAACGGCAAAACAGTGTTCCTTTCGTTATTTACTAGTAACTTCGCTCTAGGCCATTTTATTTACGCGCCGGATACGCGCTCAACTCACAGTATCGCAATTATTGTTAGGAGCCAAGTCTATATTTAGATGCGATGTTCCACAATCTTTGGACATAGACATAAAGTACGCTTTATACCTTGATAGTGTATTAGCTCAGCTACGGACTTTTTCCCATTTTTTAAATTTTATTTTCCAAACACTGATACTGCCACCTGTGGATTTAACGAGAACTCATCAAAGTCCGAAAAGCTCGTCCGCCCATGCTCGGTTGTATTCGATTTGTATGTTAATTTACTACACTATACCGTTATCTCCGGACTTTCACGAATTATGCGAGACGTCTCAGTTTAATTAGACAGGGCTATGTATATCTGTATATACACAACATTATTAGTCATATAGTCATTTCAAAGTCAAATGAGAATGGTTTGAAAACATTAGCTCGTCCGGGAGATAAACTATATTTACCTATGTGTAACCGGGTATACCCGAGTTAAAGCTAATCGCCGCTATTCTTTCGAGTGGGATAGTTCCCTCATTAGTATTACTAATTGAATCGACTATAAACTAAAAATAATAATATACGGGTAGACCAATACTGTAAAATCATTTAATATCAATGGGACAAAATTTCGTGGCTTTGATAAATGAGACCATTTCAAGCGGACTTAAATTCGCGGATTTTGCATTTCTGGTAATAAAATTAAATAAATACAAGAGTCAAAATTATTGTTCGATGGGATTAAATGGCATGGTTGAGTTGAACCACGAAATCCACGAAATTAAATCACCCACGAAAATTAATGATTTTACTGTAACTTAAGAGAAGGCATTTAGGCTGTTTCATAGTATGAACGTAGCGGACAGGTATGCTGATTCCGGGCCTCAAAACTGAGCAGTTATAATTTTGAATGGTTACAGGACAGTCTTTAGCAGTGTTTAGTAAAGTGCATACTACAGTATAGGTTTTATATAAGAGAAAGACAAGTATATATCCTACTGTAAAATCATTTAATGTCAATGGGACGACATTTCGTGGTTTTGGTAAAAAATACCATTTCGATCGGACGTTACTTCGTCGATTTTGTATATAAGGTAATAAATACTAGGACCAAAATTATTGTTCGATTGGATTTAATTTCGTGGTTTAAGGTAAATACACGAAATTTACCCTCACGAAAATTAATGATTTTACAGTATTACATAAGTGAAACTACTCTTGATACTGATCTCTGTGGGTCAGGGGTCAGTGCACCAGTTTGCAACTCAATCGATGCAGATCGTACCATTTTATCCATGAATAGTTTGAAAAAAAAGTATATTTTTCGTCCAATGTTCACGTGTGGCGAAATTGCTAGTGCATTTTGGAAGGCTGGATTAGTTCTGTTCAGGAAAACTGGCGAGGTGAATCTGTCTTCGTAATATATCCGATAGGTTACTGTCGCATTGTGGAAAACGACGTTATTTACTGACTATCATCATGTAGTTTAGTTCATTAAATTGTTTTAATTAAAGATGGATTCGTGTTCAGCTTCTTGTTTAAAATCATCATAAACTAGGCCAAAAACTACATTTGCTTTTATTAGAATATATTACTTTATGACATATGACGCTTTGATTTCAACCAGAAGTGGTGGCAATGTAAAATCATAATAACAATGTTGTGTAATAATATACTTAGTTCTTGAATGTATCAAAAGCCAATTCTTGTTTTTGATACCTTGAAAAGCCGTTTTTTTTTCTTTGAAATGCACCTTTTAAAAAGAACCTAAATTTCGAGGAGAAAAAATCCTTGTTTTTTAATTTATTTTTCAATGATGCTGTTGTCAGTGCTTGCATGTGCTAGTTATATGTATATACATACAGTTGTGACATTGTTGTTGGTGCATAAATCATACCTTTATACCTCACCTGCAGAGCACAATGGGACGTTTTGAATCATTTGTGCTACATCTTACATGCGTACACATGACAGTTTTCTCCTAAACAATTTCGTGACATTTAACCAAGATTCTCATGAGGTCATTTTTCAAAGCTGTTCAAGTAGTTTCCCTACACTCTCAGTGGACGTCAGTGGTTACAAGAGCAAGTAAAATATCTTTTTATTGAAAACTTCAATCAATATTTACTGTGACACTATTTGACATAATGAATGGAACAAGATATGAATCCAACTGTGATTGTGGTGTAATCCATCTTGGTTGTACATGGATTGGATCCTCTCCATGTGGAAGTCATAAATAGCAAATTGTGTGTACAAGTATATTGTTGTTCACCATTAGAACAAACAGGAACTAGTATTGTAGAAGGAGAACTTAAAAAACGATACGATATGAACGTTTCCAAACGCCTCATAATGGTTAAAATTTCCTTTCTAGATCCGACACGACATACCACGTGATGGTGAAAAAGCCACATGCCATTTCAAACTGGAAAATCAGCTGTTAAAAGAAGTCCGTACGCTGATTCCTTGACACATGAACGTACTATTCACCGAAATAGTTAAAACAATAAAATATCGATCAGTTGTAATCGGTTGTTTTGAAAACATGAACTACACTTTTTATCCAACTAGGCGTGCTTTCCACCTATGAACTATATTGCCTGTGACCTTCACAGATCTAACTTACATATGTAGCAGTTTTGAGTTTATTAAACGAAAGGGTGGCGGACAACCATAAAAATATCAAAACTCACAAAATAAGTCAAAATACAATGTTTGTCGAAGACAATTGCCAAAAAGGAATTTTATCTAAATGAACAGCTCGTAGATAGATACCAGAGTGATTTTGTATGTCCAGCATTTATAAGATGGCAGAAAACTATTCTAGCGGTAAATAAGCCACAAAGCCAGTACATGTATGTGTTCGCGAGGAATACTAACATTTTGCCTCTTTCCATAGGTCCTTAGTGTTCGCGAGGAATACTAACATTTTGCCTCTTTCCACAGGTCCTTAGTGTTCGCGAGGAATACTAACATTTTACCTCTTTCCATAGGTCCTTAGTGTTCGCGAGAAATACTAACATTTTACCTCTTTCCATAGGTCCTTAGTGTTCGCGAGGAATACTAACATTTTACCTCTTTCCATAGGTCCTTAGTGTTCGCGAGGAATACTAACATTTTACCTCTTTCCATAGGTCCTAAGACCTAGATATTTCTTATACTTCTTATATGAAGACTTACGTTTTAATCTCGTACAACAAGCTACAGAAGTTTGTGATATATTTTATGATTTGTCAGACAACGATAAACTAGTCGTGTTATTTACTCACCCGGATTTGATTCGTTTAAGTGCCAAAACCTGCTGTAATATTTTAAATCGTAGAAGTTCTTATCTATGTAGATAACTTTGTTTTTTATTACATGTATTATTATTATTATTATTCCAATTGTTGTTATTTTCCGTTACACGTCTGTCATGTGTAACCTTTTATCATCTTGTTTCCAGCTATACCTCTTAATAGTTTGATAATTTATTATATTGTTCCTTTTTATGTTCATTGTATTCAAGACATATTCTTAATAACTAGATTAAGACTAGCATTCTTTTATGATTTATAAACTGGAAGTGTAGTATTACTTTTTAACTCTTTTGTCGGTTTAAAGCTAGATTTTTATTTTAATATAATATGAATACATGTATAGTAACAATAATAATATATATACAGTGTATAAATATATGTAGTATATAAATTTTACCAATCTCTTATAATTCTCTGTAAAAATGGTCACATAATAATGACTCTATGATATAATATAATGTGATTGTATTTGTATATATATGAATGTGACTTAAATAAATAAATATATAGAAAATCCTATGCCTTAACAATGGGAGAAAATTCTATGCAAACACAAACGGAGATAATTCTATGCATAAACTAAGGGACAGAGTTATATGCATAAACTAAGGGACAGAGCTCTATGCATAAACCTATAATGGAGATAATTATATGCATAAACAAAGGTTGATGATTCTATGCATACCGAAAGGGAGAGAATTCTATACATAATGGGAGAGAATTCTATACATAAAGGGAGAGAATTCTATACATAAAGGGAGAGAAATATATGCATAAACAAAGTGAGAACATTATATGCATAGACAAAGGGAGAGAATTATATGCATAAACAAAGGAAAAGAGTTCTTTGCATAAACAAAGGGAGATCATTCTATGCAAAGACAAAGGGAGGAAATTCAATGCATAAACTAAGGGAGATAATTCTATCCATAAACCAAGGGAGAAAGTCCTATGCATAAACAAAGGGGGAGAGAAGTATTTACATAAACAAATGGACAGAATTCTCTACATACACAAAGGGAGATAATTATATGCATAAACTAATTGTGTGAATTCTTTGCATAAACTAAAGGAGATAATTACATGCTTTAACAAAGGAAGAGTTCTACACTGCCCTCCAAAAGTTCCTCTCCAAATTTATGGTTTGACATTGCGTCTGTGCTTTAGTGTAAGAATTCTAGCAACCAACAGGCCAATTAGGCCATTGCCTATGAAACTTGACGGAATAATGGTTTTAGAAGATGCACACAACTGACAATGTTAATACGAAGGTAGTAAGTGACAAAAATTTAATCCAGTTGTTGATACACACACTATTTATTGCTCACACACTTGAGTGTCAGTATTACGATTTTCATGGATTTATCGATAACGTCATTTTCATCATAATTTTCTTTCAAACCATTGAAAATAATTCCTTTTTTCTGACTCGCTTAGTATTATGTCATTATTTAACAGCAATACACTTGATATATTGTACATAGGTGTTAATCGATTGAAGTAAATCATATAATTTGAAGAGTGTGAAGGAACTTTTGGAGGGCAGTGTATATATAAGCCAATTGAGAGAATTATGTGCAAAAATAAAGGGAGATAATGCTATGCATAAACAAAGGGAGATAATTATATTCATGAACAAAGGGAGATAATTCTATTCATGAACAAATGGAGATAATTCTATTTATGAACAAAGGGAGATTATTCTATTCATGAGCAAAGGGAGATAATTATATTCATAAACAAAGGGAGATAATTATATTCATGAACAAAGGGAGATAATTATATTCATAAACAAAGGGAGATAATTCTATTCATAAACAAAGGGAGTAATTCTATTCATAAACAAAGGGAGATAATTCTATTCACGAACAAAGGGAGATAATTCTATTCATGAACAAAGGGAGATAATTATATGCATAAACAAAGGGATAGAATTATATAAGTATTATATTCATGAACATCATGAGACGTCAGCAATGGGCGAGGGCCTCCAATTGAGAGAACTTGGGTCTTAATGAAAGGGAGTTAATTTGCTTTCAATATACATGTGTATCTTTTACAGTATTCTATAAGACTGATATTCTTTTGTATTATTAAAGTATGTCCAAGTTTGCATCACCACGTTATGGTGTACTTTTCCCATTGATGAAATGCCAATTTCACACACAACATATATATATATAAAATATTGGAACACCTACTGTCAACCCTGTATCAATTCTCACCTGAATCAGCTATCATCCTTAAACATCCACATATGTTGGAGCCCCAAACTGTCCACTAAGAAAGGTTGCACTGCCTGAGACCAGTGATTATCAGGCCATACATCCACCTCATTAGACCCTTCCAGGGCAGCTTGTAGGTGGTCATGCTCCTGTTTGTTTGTTGAAACTGAGCATCATGTTCTGTATGGTACACTTATTATAATGTTTTACACAGTGAATCCACCATACATGACAGACTGATGAATTTGTCATTGTTCCTGGAATCAAGCACCAACCAATACATTTTTGCTCTTCCACACTTTACTTCTCCACAAGTGGATAACAAGATCTAGGTTACTGTGATATTGACTGAAGGAATAATAAAATACCAAACAAAAGTTTATTGCAGTAATAAATTTTATTTTATCTGAGAATGAGTCGCATGAAACCTTCTCTGGTTTTCATCACCCTAATCCTCAAAGCTTTGTTTCCGAGTATTTTCAAGGGAGGTAAATCTGTAAGTCTCACTCGCAACAAGTGCAATACTGAGTTCCATTTCCTTACCAAGGGAAACTACTCTGTAGTATCCACTTGCATACAAAGGGAGAGAATTCATACAGATACCTCACAAATTACTTCCCTTTGCTCTATATACGATAGGAAACGAGATAGTAAATCCAAGACGCATAATCATACATTGTACATAATGGTGCAGAAACAGCAATGTCATATCGACTAACAAAACATTTAGGTAGCAGGATCCTGCCCTATAAAACAAACTTAAAAACTTACGGTCGCATTTGGAACAAACAAATAAATTATAATAAATGAAATTATGGTTTTTCATTAGACACAGCACATCAATAAACAGAAAAACTCAACGTTTATAGGCTTATTTAGCACAAAATACCACAAAAGAATTGGAGCCAGCAAAAAAGTTGCTGTCTTCTTACAAAATATGCCAAAGACAAAAAAGTGACTGTTTTTAACTTACAAATTAGAAATATAAACAATAAACTTCTTTGTTACAATGTTTAAAAAATTATTTTCAAATTAAAGATTTAATAAAAAATGCTTTAAAACGTTTTTACAAAGTAACTCGAGAAATTTTCCTATCACAGTGATGATAAAAAAGCATTTTAATGTCTACAAAAGAAAAAGGCGGGAAACAGCATCGTAACCTCGTCCTCATACCCTGTGTATATGCTAAAATATTCAGTTATACTTTTAACTTTACACGTTTTTAAATAATAACTTCAAAAATAGCACATTGTCATAACCATATCAAATTTTCCATATAAATTTTGTACTGATATTTCGTCCACCCCAGCAAACAATACTTCTGCCATTATATAATACGATAGACAGAAATATATGTCAGGTCCACGCTGGAGTGGAGGAAACGTGGCAAACAAAATCCTGGAATCTCATGATCTTACATCTCAAGTCGATCCACTTCAAACCTTTCTTCTCAACTTGTATTAACCATGGTAAAAAAATATTAAAACAACATTCAGTTCTTCACATAGTACGTTCAAAGAATTATTAGCAGGAAATAAGACATGTCCGGGAAATAGTCAATTATCCAAGTATTAGTTGTCTTACTAACAGACCCATGCATGTGTAACCTTCAACCTTTTAATTTTTTAAGATTATGAAGTTATAAATTTTTCTTCCTTCAATTAATGAGTTAAAACTGTTCCTTCCTTCAATTGAAGAGTAATCAATTTTTCCACCTCCAATTGAAAAGTTTTGAATTTTCCAACCTCCAAAAGAAGAGTAAAAATGCAAAAATTTAGTAAAACATACACAAAGATATGGAAAACTTTCACCATGTTAGTAAGACAGTTCTCAGACAAGCACCTTAGTATCTTTCATCGGCATGTTGAACATTTCTTACAGATTTCATACAGTTGGATTATACATGTACATCAAAAAGATGAATTTCTTTAATATTTAAGAAATCAAAATATCATAAAATGTTTGAGAGCTACAAATTTACTTCAGGTTCATACAAACTTAAATATAATGTCATCAATAAAAGATTTAGTTTCCATTCTACAAAATAAAATAGATTGTTATAATAAAACAACTAAACATATAACGAAGTCATTCAAATTTGAAGAGAAGACATTTCGAGGAAATAGAAATAGACTACATAGCATGCAGACATTTGTCCTGCAAAACAATGTCACTTTAAATAATAAATTTTGAAATATGCAATGTCGATAATCTTGCTGGTTGTAACATGTTTATTCCAATGATTGTTAGTCCACATACATCAACATATAGTCAGATGTCGTCACAATTGAGCCAAACCAAGAGTGCTTAAATCTTGGTTGATATAGTCCAATACGAGTGTTTGTATACACTGGTAGTGTGTTGTATAGCCGGTGATCTCTCCAGAATGAGATATATAATACAGGATCAGTCGATGAAGAAAGTCCATACTTTGTATCTGTATCAATCACCATATAATACTACAGTCAAACCTGTGATAGTGGTCACCTGTATTCAGCAACAACCTGTTGTAGGCAGCCAATACCAATTAAATTCCAATCAGGTAATTTTTATGTGACATACAACTGTATTCAAACAGTCACCTGTTATAAACAACCAAATCTGATTATTCCCCTTTCCATACTGCTGAACATAGGTTTGACCGTTTGTCTATCATCAGTAGGCAATGCTTGTATTAGACCTCACAAATATTATCAATGACGCACTACAGTACACAAGAAATAACCCTTCATCAACTTTTCCCATCTCTGTTCAGGAAATGTTTATAGCTTAAATATTGTATAACAAATTATTGCTATATAATACATGTGACCATGTTGAGTATATATGTTACACATAACATGTGAACATGTTATTATCGGGTATATATTGACCGTTACACATAACATGTAAAACATGTTATTTTTGGGGTATATATTGTCTATTACACATAACATGTAAACATGTTAATATCGGGTATATAACGTCCGTTACATATAACATTGGTGTAATCATTTTTACTGCAAGTTTACATATAAGACAAAAAGTTAAACAACTGGCGATATATATACGACACGATAAACACACACGGCAAAACTAGTTAACAGTTTTTGGTGTTTCAAGAAAGTAGATAACAAGGTTTAGTATATCACTGCTTTTTCTGGCACTTTACATAGTTATTTTTTTTAAGAACTTTTTTTTAAAAATATAGTTCTCACAGTGATATTAGATATAGCTTAAAAGGTAAAATATAAAATATCACTTTAGACTTAACAAATTTAGAAGCATATTATATGATCTTGTTATAAAATATACCAAATAGGGAACTACTATCATATTTGTGGTTAAATCACTCAATTTCATGTCATATTATACCAATTATGGGAAATATTGTTATACATGTATATAGTCAGATAAACCAGTACAAGTATACTATTGTTTCACTTTTAAATATAGGCGATCAAGCATATTATATTATTACTATATGCAATCAATAAATAATAAACAAGTATTGCTGAACTAACTGTCAAGGATATAAAACATGGTGGGGGCATTTAATCAGTTTAACATTCAAACCATTTTGTGTTTTTCTTAACCCTTTACACAATACATCCCTAATTTATCTACTGAAATTCTGCTGGAAATATCAAGTAAACACATATTTCTATACTCATTATTGGAAAATAATTGGCAGTAGACATCCATACAATAAGGGACATACGTCTTCGAATCTTTCAATCCAGTAAAGGGTTAATTAACATACACATGAAATGAAAAGCAAATATTTTTTCACAGAAAGTTAGGGGTATTACTTTTATATGTTGCGATCACAAAAAAGCGACAACTTTTTTCTTTTTTCTTTTTTATCCAATTTTGTGGGAAACATTCCAGTTAGAAGCAAAAACATCAAAATTCTCATCAAACACACGATTATTGTTGAAGAAATACGATTAATACGCAAGCCAGGAAAACAGTGATAATATGACTACAAGAAAAATCAACACACACTTATATAACTGTCTTAATACCTTGATCAAAACATGGAAGTACATGTTTGGGTTTTAGGAACTTGACACTAATTCACAGAAGATTGCATTTTTTCGCTATTTTATAACACTTTTTTCATGCTTTTTTTAAAACAAAATATTAAAACAATTTTCTCATTGTAACAAATCTATTGGTTTTTAAGGAGTCTTATTAACAAGACTAACTAATTAGACGAATCATTATATTTTTTCAATATAAATAAGAGAAAAACTGCATTAATTTCTATAATTGTTAGATTAGAACATATACATGTACAAGATCCCGAGGTTGGTCTTTCTAGTCGATATGTTACACCATGATTTCGAAACAACAACAAAACCTGATCAAGGTATTAAGACAGGGCCAGTTGTTTTCATTTTTATAACCTAATGTAAACATAGCATGTTATGTTTTGCTCAATAATGTTTATTCAGTGTAAGTTTATTGGTTTATTACTCAGTTCAAGGTGGTTTTGTATTTAGTTGTTTTTCTCATCAGCTGGTCCAGCTTGGTGGTGGTGGGCAGGAAGATTCCATCCACTTGATGCCACTGAAGCGCTCGGGCTCCAGATATCAGACATAAAGGGGCTGAACGCCGGTAAGGAGTCGGCGACACTTGGGCTGACCGATGTGTTGACCCCGGTACTGATATCTGGAGGAGGATAAGAAGTGTCGGGGGTGAGTGGAGTTAGCGGGTCCTGTACTGGTGGATGGGGACCACCCCCTTGACCGCCCCAGATACCCATCAGGGAGTTCCAGCTACTGTTTGCGCTGTGTGTCAGGGTGTTCCATAGTCCGGGATTCTGTAAAAGAGATAATGTAACTTTCAGTTAACTATTGTTCCTGTTTAAATTTGTGTATATCATGTTCTACTACACATTTCATATACACACAGCAGCCATTTGATGGAACAACTAGTCCATAAATCATTGACCTTATTTCAATCTTGATATTGTTTTATCAGTACTTTAGGAGGCATGTAGACGAAACGGGTGTTCCCTGGGGTACCGACCCGCACCACAGCCAGCAACTGATATATTCTACAGATAAATAAGATTTCAAAGCTGTGAATGGTTATATCCCCACCAAGCAAACTAGCCAGTCAGACCCAGTGTCAAAGCCTCTTTCCCACCTGTGCATAGTATTAACGATCTACTTTATCCAGTTTTTATTCTTCATTAGAAATTTTGGTTCCTGTAAAATCATTTAATTTCGATGGGACAAAATTCTGTGATTTTGGTAAAAGAGACCATTTCAATGCGTTAATTCATGGATTTTGCATTTCAGGTAATAAATACAAGGGTCAAAATTATTATTTGATGGGATTTAATTTCATGGTAGAACTGAACCACGAAATCAACTAAATTTAATCCCCCACAAAAATTAATGATTTTACAGTAAACAAGTATTAAATCTTACAGAGGTTGGTGGTGAGTCAGAAGCGATAGACCAAGCATTGTTAGGATCTAATGGACTGTACTCCGAGTCCCACAGACTCTCGTTCCTGGTCAATGGTACATCAAAGCCGGGCCAGTCTTCTCCCTTCAGTACACGTATCTGATGTTCCTTGTATCTACGACGACGGTCAAGTTGTAACCTCTGCATCATAGTTAGAGACGAGTCCTGGTTGTTGTAGGTGCCTTTGTTGAAGCCGTAGTTAGGTTCTGTAGCATTGGGTACTGTAACAATATAACACACAACATTGAATGTGCTGAACTCTAAATGATCATCAAAATATGAAATATTATAAAACTTCTATACATGGCTTGAAGATAAGCTTGAATAAACAGTAGGCCATAATTCAGTCAAAATATTAGATAAAGTTACATGACTTTGACAATGTAAGGTATTATGAGGTTATCAAGTATGCCAGGTTTGAAAGCAATGCTATGATATACTAAAACAAGAGTGCCAAAATGTCACAAAATACGCCCGTCTTGGGTGTGCTAGTGACAAAAAATATTGATTATGAAATAAAAGCCCAAAACCTTTTTTTAGTAAAAGAAGGACCATAACCCAAGAAGGCCTGCACCGATTTGGCCTAAAAACAAACTTGGCCATGATATTATGCCAATGAGCGTTGTCACCAAGTTTGAAGACGGTCGGACAAAAACTGTCTGAGTTAGAGTACAGACAAGGCCAATTTCAAATTTTTTTGGTAAAAGAAGACCAAACCCCAAGAAGGCCTGCACCGATTTGGCCTATAATCGAACTTGGCCAATATATTATGCCCATAAGTGTTGTCACCAAGTTTGAAGACGATCAGACAAAAATTGTTTGAGTAAGAGTACAGACAAGACCAATTTAACATTTTTTTGGTAAATGAAGGACCATAACCAAAGAAGGCCTAAACCAATTTGGCCTATAATCGAACTTGGCCTAGATATTACACCCATAAGCATTGTCAGCAAGTTTAAAGACGATCGGACAAAAACTGTTTGAGTAAGAGTACTGACAAGGCCAATTTAACATTTTTTGGTAAAAGAAGGACCATAACCCAAGAAGGCCTGTACCGATTTGGCCTATAATCGAATTTGGCCTAGATGTTATGCCCATAAGTGTTGTCACCACGTTTGAAGATGATCAGACAAAAACTGTTTGAGTTAGAGTACAGACAAGACCAATTTTACATTTTCTTGGTAAATGAAGGACCATAACCCAAGAAGGCCTAAACCGATTTGGCCTATAATCGAACTTGGCCTAGATATTACACCCATAAGCATTGCAAGCAAGTTTAAAGATGATCGGACAAAAAGTATTTGAGTAAGAGTACAGACAAGGCCAATTTCACATTTTTTTGGTAAAAGAAGGACCATAACCCAAGAAGGCCTAAACCGATTTGGCCTATAATTGAACTTGGCCTAGATATTATGTCAATAAGCATTGTCAGCAAGTTTAAAGATGATCGGACAAAAAGTATTTGAGTAAGAGTACAGACAAGGCCAATTTCACATTTTTTTGGTAAAAGAAGGACCATAACCCAAGAAGGCCTAAACCGATTTGGCCTATAATTGAACTTGGCCTAGATATTATGTCAATAAGCATTGTCAGCAAGTTTGAAGACGATCGGACAAAAACTATTTGAGTGAGAGTACAGACAAGGCCAATTTCACATTTTTTTGGTAAAAGAAGGACCATAACCCAAGAAGGCCAGAACCGATTTGGCCTATAATCGAACTTGGCCTAGATATTACACCCATAAGCATTGTCAGCAAGTTTAAAGACGATCGGACAAAAACTGTTTGAGTAAGAGTACTGACAAGGCCAATTTAACATTTTTTGGTAAAAGAAGGACCATAACCCAAGAAGGCCTGTACCGATTTGGCCTATAATCGAACTTGGCCTAGATGTTATGCCCATAAGTGTTGTCACCACGTTTGAAGATGATCAGACAAAAACTGTTTGAGTTAGAGTACAGACAAGACCAATTTTACATTTTCTTGGTAAATGAAGGTCCATAACCCAAGAAGGCCTAAACCGATTTGGCCTATAATCGAACTTGGCCTAGATATTACACCCATAAGCATTGCAAGCAAGTTTAAAGATGATCGGACAAAAAGTATTTGAGTAAGAGTACAGACAAGGCCAATTTCACATTTTTTTGGTAAAAGAAGGACCATAACCCAAGAAGGCCTAAACCGATTTGGCCTATAATTGAACTTGGCCTAGATATTATGTCAATAAGCATTGTCAGCAAGTTTAAAGATGATCGGACAAAAAGTATTTGAGTAAGAGTACAGACAAGGCCAATTTCACATTTTTTTGGTAAAAGAAGGACCATAACCCAAGAAGGCCTAAACCGATTTGGCCTATAATTGAACTTGGCCTAGATATTATGTCAATAAGCATTGTCAGCAAGTTTGAAGACGATCGGACAAAAACTATTTGAGTGAGAGTACAGACAAGGCCAATTTCACATTTTTTTGGTAAAAGAAGGACCATAACCCAAGAAGGCCTAAACCGATTTGGCCTATAATTGAACTTGGCCTAGATATTATGTCAATTAGCATTGTCAGCAAGTTTGAAGACGATCGGACAAAAACTATTTGAGTGAGAGTACAGACAAGGCCAATTTCACATTTTTTTGGTAAAAGAAGGACCATAACCCAAGAAGGCCTGAACCGATTTGGCCTATAATTGAACTTGGCCTAGATATTATGCCAATAAGCATTGTCAGCAAGTTTGAAGACGATCGGACAAAAACTATTTGAGTGAGAGTACAGACAAGGCCAATTTCACATTTTTTTGGTAAAAGAAGGACCATAACCCAAGAAGGCCAGAACCGATTTGGCCTATAATCGAACTTGGCCTAGATATTATGCCAATAAGCATTGTCAGCAAGTTTGAAGACGATCGGACAAAAACTGTTTGAGTAAGAGTACAGACAAATTTCTGGACGCCGCCGCCCGCCCGCCCGCACTCCCGCCCGCCAAGGGTGTTCACATAATACGTCCCGTTTTTCAACGGGCATATAAAAATATTTGGTTAACTTGATTTTCAGATTAAATAATGGACAAGCTAACATATGGACACAAGAACGGACATACAGGACAATGACTATATGCCTCCAACATCAGAAGATGCCTAGGCATAAAACCTCCATCACACAGTTATGTAAAATTCAAACATGTGATAGACCTACCATTGATTCCGAAGGGGAAAGAAGGAGGGTTGTAGATGCCACCAGCCTGTACATCAGTCAGTGTGTTACCAGGGCGACTACTCTCCTGTATCGTCTGAAGTCCAAATCCACTGTAATACAAACACGATCAATTATATACATTGAAACAAATATCTACATTTACTTTAGGTTACTTGTAAATAAGTTCTACAACCATTACAATATATCCAACATTGTTTGCCAAATGAACAAAGCTACGATTCATCTGACTTGACACAAAATGTATAGAAAGAAACACAGTACTGTGTTTTGACTGCACTTTTAGTAGTAGACTTTTTATACATTTCAAATTCATATACAAATTGATCTTAATAGCAGTTAATTTTTGTTCAAAATGTGTTCTGTTCTTTAAAATTGCATATATCAATATAGCAGTTCATTTTTGTTAAAATATAAGACATATATGCATGATTTCACAGTTTTAGGATTGGTCCTAATATGTATGGTATAGTGTACTTACATTGTTTCCGGTGTACTGGGAGTAGATCCAGTGGTACCCCAGGCATTCCTCTTTGTAGTACCAGCAGACAATGGTGGAGACGTCTTCGGTGTTAATGGCACTATAAATATACACAAACAATATAATCATGTAATTGTTGCAACTACATTCTTTTTAAAACATGTGTGATTTTGCTTTTTGTCTGAGTATAAGTCAGATACAGAACTAGTTGTCGATCAAAAGTGTCTTCGCCAACGACAATTATGTTGTTTGTCCTTCCGAAACTGTACAGTAATGCTTGTAAGAATACACTTTAGAATGAAAATAGTACTGTACCTAATACATAATTATTACAATTACAAGCAATGTAATATTATTGTCTTTTTATAACATGTGTGACACAGCAGATGAACGACCAGCACATTCAATCACATAACTGCAGAGTTGAGAATGATTCTTAGGCTTGAGAAGGGTTATACCCTTTAAAATACAGCATTGGACTAACTAGAGAAGTTTGCACTAATTATAGTAATTTTTATTACCTTTTAGAGATACTAGTACATTACTGAATATAGTAAACTTTGGATCCATTTATTGGGGATATGTCTTACTGTGTGGATGGCTAGGCAATGCTGCCATAAATGTGTGGCTTTTGATTATCATTCTCTTTTCAACCAGCGTATTTTTCAATTAAGGTACTCAATTAACCACTGATTTATGAGGATGTGGATTGTCTGAGCACTATAGTATTTTAAAGACAACATTACTACAATAAATACTATACTTACTGGAGATAGTGTCACTGAATGGAGTGAATCCTATCGGGTATCGTTTATCAGCCTTGTTCTTGATGTTAGCTCCTTCACCGCTACTGTTACTGACGATGCTAGAATAACTGCTGGATCTACTACTACTGGTCAGTCCATCTGGTGAAATGTTTGTCTGATGTGTGTTCACTTCTAGAACCTTAGCTTGTTTCTGTGCAAACTGATCGGTCTGTATGGATAGCTCACTCAAGTCATCTGTAAACACACATATACACATATATTAATCATTGTCCATAGAGGAAACATGCACATATACATATATACAATAATAATATAAAGCCATGATAAATGAAGTAGCTACTGAGTTATCGTATAAAACATTGTTAAATTTGGGGAGGGGAAGGGTTATTTTTCATTATCTATGTACAGAAAATCTCAAATATAGTTGATTCTTGAAGAGTAGAGTATTGTCTTCCAATTTATGTTTTTAAATCATTCTAACATCATTTCTCTAAATATTACATTTTACCTGCATGCAATACACAATTGTGGCCAATACTCGAGGTTATACGAATATTTGTATTTCTTGTTTTTTTATTTGAACTGGTGTCCATTACCTAAGCAAAGAGCTACATATGAACGCCTTCAGTGACCTCCCTTTCAATTAAATATAGAAGATATGGATTATCTCCTGTGGAAAGGGGTTCATAGCACTTTGCTTAGGAAACGGACACATAATCTAGTTTCTCCTGATAGTTTTTGAAAACAATGAACTAAAGGGAAACATGAGAATATCAGACAGGGTGAGATCATTATCTAAAATTTGCTTATTCTGAATTTTATGAGTAAAATTATTGCAAAGAAATAGAAGATGTAACACCAACCATTCAGATCAAAAGCAAACTAAAAGCTGGTAAATAGTGGCAACCTTTCACTAAATTAAATATTAATTTGTTGGTCAATAAGGCCGGCTGGATATAGCAAATGTAGTTTTAATTTTGGTCAAACAACTAATCAAGCATGCAGAGCAAAGAAGGCATCACAACACACATCAGAGAAGCAGTATAACATAACCCTTTACTCCATAGATACACCACCATTTGAATAAGAGATGAGCTCAAAGCTAAAACTCCACTCATGTGCAGTTCGTTGGCACAAAAATTTTGAATGATCTCCCATAATAACTTGTCTTGTTCAGTCCATTCCCCTCCATACACAGTAGATGGTGATGGAGCCAAGATAGGGAGCGGATCTATGGGGTAAGGTTCAAGTTAGAACAAAGTCACAACTGCTAATTGCAACAGGCTGTACACACAGTTGTTTTAGTTTTGTTGCATTCATTTTTATCTTGTATCATTGGATCTACAAAACTAGCACGCAAAAGCTTGAATAACAGATAGATCAAGGACCAATGGACAGAAGAAAGTTGTAGCAACAGAACAAACTCAGTAACAGAAAAGTGTATTGAAACCCGTATAGAAATTCACACAAAATAAAATTGGAAGATCTGGACAAATCACAAGGTGAGCTAGCCAGCAATAGATGAATTGGAATGAAAGACATTGCTCTCTCACAGGCTAGGAGGCAAATAGCCAATAGGCACAACAAATGGAGGAGAAAATATTAGCTATAAGCCAGCGATAGGCACAACAGAAATAGTACTACAATATGGGAAAACACAAGATACCCAGCAATAGGCACAACAGAAATGGTACCACAATTTGGACATACAAGCTATCAAGCAATAGGCACACTAAACAAATGAAACCATAAGTATCAACTAAAATATTTTTGGGATAATCAACAAAGAAAGAAAGAAATAAATGTATAGGGAAATGCTAAGAAAGAAACATTTCATAACTAAAGTAATGTACAACTTATAACAGACAAGCATAACTAGTTAGTTCTGAGCACAAGAATAAAATTCTTTCTTTTGATTGGTTGGTCCAAAAACCAGTCTAAAAAGCGTTCAATGAAAATCTATTTCAAACCTCAGTTAAGATTCTATGGTCAATATTATATAAGTATACACTATATTGAAGTGTTTGTATTATTTTCAAACAACATGCAATTATAATAAAACATAAAACATGCAGCATAAATACAAGGGAAGGATTAATGATTCACAGTTTTCAACATCTTGAAATCTTTGGTTATTCACCTGCCTTGTTTAATTTGTTTGCCATTACATAGTTAGTGAATCTGATAAATCATTAATTAAGAAATAAATTACGAAAAACCGTAGCATATTGGCTGATACACAATGGTATGGAGTTCTTGCATGTAGGAATTAACCATGATGGCTGTAGGCCTTAATGGTTCATAATAAGCGTCAGAAGGACAAACTATTGTATATCAGCCAATATATTACAGAGTTTGAGTATTTCATTTCGATTCTAACATGATTTTAGCGTGCAATTATATATAATGCCAGTGTTACTTTGGAAGCGCATGTTGTTTATGTTACTTGTTTACCTGTATGATGTGACATAAATATGACGTGACGTTACTTTCATTGTATATCGGCCGTTATACAATGATATGATTTGTTCTTTGTCATGTTAGAATAGAAGATATAACGGTAGTAGAAAGTTGCTTTTCCAAAACCAAACAAGGGAGGTAAATCATGGGAACTGTGTGTATACAATGTTGGTAAGCAGTAGTAGCATGCATGCACTGCTTGCATATAGTATATATAGTGCTATACATATAGTAGGTAACTGATTATACGGGATAATAATGGTATAACTAGAGCTATATACAGCCGAAAACAACTGCCAAGTCACAAAATGGCCAACAAAAACTTTGCAATGCCTGCAGCGAGTGTCATCAGAACTTCATATCAAATGTGTTCCTCAGGTAAAGGGATGCCGAATATTTTGAAGAAATTTGGGTTTGGGAATTTGTGACCTGTGAAGTTTCTGGACAAGACCTGGCATCAGCATATATATTCCGGGATCCAGCATTGAAAACAATCCCCAGCATGTTGCACAAACATTGAATATATAAATGCTTGTTTCCAAAGGAAGATTTTTAAAGCGAATTCATAGAAATTGTTAAAGCTAATATCAAAGTAACTAAGAAATGATGAGTAAACTAAACAAAGCATTTATTATCATAGCAAGAAGCTTGAAAAGTAAATCAAAATGAGCTGCATTTAACACATTAACCACAAACACACTCCTAAGGCTGTAAAACATTCACAGACTAATCTGATTGGTTGACAGGAGGCAAGCTAAAAATAGCAGCCAATGAAATGACACAAATTAAAATAGAAGTTTCGCTTTACAAGCTGATTGGATGAGAGAAGATAGACTAAAAATAGCAGCTAATGAAAGTGAATAATTTTTGAAAAACATGTTTCTTTCCATCAGCTTGAATGAAATAAAAATTCCAAAATAGAACCCAATGAAAAAGTTGTTTAATTAGTTTTACAACCTTAAGTAATATGTACTCAGAAAGTAAAGTGCCAATAACCAAAGTGCTATACAAATGGGTGAAATTAAAAATGAGTGCTAACCCGCAGGCGAGCTGGGGTTGGGTTCATCCCACGAGGGTGGGGAAGAATCGCTTTCAGAGTTTTGTGTGTCCATGGCGAAGTCATCCAGCATATCAAGGTCACTAAGCATACCTGAACAACAACAACAATAACAACAGTAACAGCTGCATCTTACAAACAACATCAAACAACTATTGTCATCATTTTCGAAAAAAAAAATCAAATTATTCACTACATACGGAGACGATTAAAAAAGGGTTGTTTAGTCAAATGAAGGTGTTGTAATACTATTATAAACAACATTGAAAATAGAATATTGTATTAAAAAGAAGTTAAAAGTATAAATTGTGCAAAAACAAAAATAGTAAGTTTGAAATGTAAAGATGCATGTTGAAAAATAGCAACATTTACAAATGGTCTTTAAGTAATTTTTGATTGAATTCAGGAAATTGAACCAGTAAGTTTCAGGAATAAAATTTTCCAATTAAATATTGAAAGTTGAAGCAGACTATATGTATTTCTGGTAGGAAGGTAATATTAATGTGAAGCGCTTGATATACGGACTCATTAAAACATGTATTCAAGTCCACACACTAACATTCTCTAGGGTGATTGATATCGAAGAATGAATGCAAAACAGTCATATGGCTAGAATAAATCCATGCCTAGATTTTCCTCGCTGCCATGCCCCCACCCCCACCCAACCCAAATGCCTACTGTCCCTTATACCCCCATGTGCTCCCAGTGCCACTATGACCAACTTGTCCACAATACACTGACAAAATGTTTAAGATATACAAAGGACAGCAAATGTAATCCAAATCCACTTTTCTGAAAAAGTTTTCCCTTTCC
Organism: Spisula subtruncata; assembly: GCA_963678985.1. Taxonomy (NCBI): domain Eukaryota; kingdom Metazoa; phylum Mollusca; class Bivalvia; order Venerida; family Mactridae; genus Spisula; species Spisula subtruncata. Next base: position 13,620,753 of record OY787665.1, read on the forward strand.
CCAATTTTAAAATTATTATTATGATAAACTTGCAATTATTTACAATTGTCTAATTGGTTCATTGTACTAAAGCATATACAGTAGAACTAACTTTAATGCCTCAAACACCCCAGAAACCTAGAACAGGTTCTTTGGTCCTGGCAAAATGTGCTAGTACTGAACACAACCTGAACAGGAATATTGCTTGATCTATTTTTCCAGTCCAAAAACAGTTTGTGGCATTGTAGTTCTACAGTTTGGTCTTAAGGCAGTTTGAGTTATCCAAGTTCTACAGTAGCCTATCATTGCTATCATTCTTTGATATACTGTTTGGTATCTTGTTTTTACAGACAGTTACATTTGTTAGTAGGTAAAATAAAATTGCTTGCTAAACGACCAGATAAATATAAACACAAAAGCTAAGATGCATATCATTCACAAATATCGCTTGAGTATTCACAACAATTTACAAAAACTCTCCTAAGTCAAGCATATAATTCTATCACAAAAAACATGCATTCTAAATTAACTGAGCAGTTAAATTTCCTACGACACATTGAAATAAATGTTGTATAAGGTCCATAACATCAGCAATGCTTTCTGGGTAATGTTTTACAAACACTCTTAATTGAAGAGTTACAAACCTTTTTTATGTAAATTTACCACGAAATTTACAAAATTGAAAATTTGTATAAGTGAAAGCATGATTTAAAACTTTAGACACAGATCATTTATAGAATGTTTGCAAAGCAGTACCCAGAGGATGTGTAAAGTGAGCCACATCACAAAACTTACAATAACATACTTTTACCCAAAATTTTGACTCCAATTAACAATTTGGTGACTCAAAAATTTATAGATCAGTTTCGAAACTTTGGTATTTAAAAATATTTCCATACCAATGTTTTGAAAGCAGATATAATGTTAAAAATTGAAAACACAAAAAACGTGATATGGTTGAACGTCAAGGAAAGATAACTCGGTCAAACAAGTACATGTATACAAACCTTTGGGTTTCTCTTTCGTCATCTTTTCATTATCTTTGACCGCATTATTCACTTTCTTCTTCTTGATCTTACTCTTCTCGATATTATACGGTAAGTCGATATCCAGGGGACTGAAAATATTTAATATCACAATGTATATTTTATTCTGTCTATTGCCTTAACCAAACATTAGACCAAAGTCACTCAAGAAAGCCAAACTTATGTTTGAGGAAATCCCAGACACGATAATACCAATTTCAACCAGTACCATGACTTTGACAGGAACAAAATGACTCTCAAACATATCTCAAATTTTTTTTAAAGTAATTTCGAAGGTCTCAAAATATTCAATATAACGAGAGTGGACAGTATTCCTGTTCATTAGGAGCATTGGTTTAAAAGATGCACTCTGAACAAAGATCTGACAAATATCCTTTTTCACAAAAATTTCAAGAATTGTTGAGATTCAATGTTGACCTATTCTGCCCATTGAAAAAAAAAATCTTACCCAGTTTTGAGCTGTTCTCCGCCATATTGTCCCTTTATTTTCTTGTAAGCTCGTGATTTAGATGTCAATTCAAACTCCTCCAGGTCATCATCAGGTAGGGGCATTATTTTAAGGGGCTCCAAGTTACGGGACTTATTCTTCTTCTTATGCTTGGGTTGTTGTGGAGGTATAGGTTCCAGGGTATCATTTCTACTCCCCGTAATCTGTAAAAATATCACAGTAACGCCACTGTATACACGCTGGAATCATAGCTAACAGAATAATATAAATATTTAACACAAGAAGTATCGTCAAAATGTGTTTGCAATAAGTTCGCTTAAATGGACGTAGTGCCTTCTTCAATAATATCATATCAAGTCATTTTCATTACTTTGCTCTGTATTCAATTCCGCAGAATAAAACAACTCCAAAGTGTAAGCTTTCCATTAAGGCTTTACAATAAATGACTGAAATTATGTTGTTACAAGAAGCAGTCATGGACAGCAATTTCCCCTGCCGAAGAAAAGATAATCAGGATAAAGGGCCCTAATGAAATGTAAGAGTTGCACACAGAAGCTCGGACTGACAGACTGCCTGACAGAGTTACAGAATGTCAGGCCTTTGGCAAGGGATATAAATACAAGTTATGTATGAATCATTGCTGATGACTTCTGTCTGGATTACTAACTCTTGTAAACCATATGTTTCAACCATGAAACACGCCAAAATTCAAACCAAGAACTAAGATGTTCTTAACTCCTCATCAATGGAGCCAAGTCAAAAGCTCCAGAATATACTTGGTCATAAAATACAATGAAAACGATCCCACTACCTTTTCCTCAATATCTCCAGCTGATGAATCAGTTGTCGTTGATGAGGTTTCATCTTTATCGTCATGACGTAGATTAAGTCGGTCCTTTACTAGGTTGTCACGATCTGGTTTACTTCTTAGCTTCTTATGGCTTCTCTGTTTGTCTTCTGAAAATATGAATTAAAATGTTTCTTAATTAAATAAAAAAGTTTTTACACTATTAAAATCTCGAAAGTCACATTTTGACCCTCATGGTTCAGACGAAAGGATCATTTTCTCTAAATTATTTGAACCTTAGCTGTAACTTAAGACATGTTTAGATATGTTTAGCTATATTAAAGCCAGCAAGTCAATCAACAAATAATCATGTTTATTCAAGGTGGATAAGAACAATATCTTTTTATAAAATTATGCAGCATTCATGATTGAATATTCATTCAACCAGAGATGAATGTTAACCTGTATGGCCGCCCCTCCTTATGTTTCATGATCACTATCACATTGACTTCTGATCTCAAAAGCAACAAGTCATAACCAACTTTCCAACCAAGTTTGAGAACCGCACATTAAAGTAGTCTATAATTATAAATTGTTCAAGGTTTAGCCCTACAGACTGAGTCCGACTGACTTGCATGTCCAATGAAATATTCACACTAATTTGATGTGAGTGATTATATTAGAGATCAAACATGTACTCACTATCATAAGATTTGACATCATCAAAGCCTGCTAATCCACTGGAATCCAGTGATGTCACTATCTGTGGTTGTGTCGTATCCTTGTTATTATTGTATGTGTCCGTGTTATATTTCTTCTCAGGTTGCGTATTGGATTTACTGCCTGACTTCCTATCGTAGTTAGAGCATGAACTATTTAAGCTCTCTATAGTCGGGGTGATATCTGTATGGGTACGTTTCATCGCCTTCGGATTACGTAGCTTTAACTTCTGCGACTGTTGACTGTATGTTGAATTGGATTTCTCGGGTACATTAGATTCATGCGCTTTCTCTGACGCTGTATTAGACTTATTATCTGACGCTTGATTATCACTTGGGGCGTCGGTTTTCTTACGTCCCGCCGACGCCTTGCGGGCAAAGAAACTTTTAAATAAATTAGACAGATAAACTGTGAAAGACTCTCTGGTCTTATGCTCAATGTGGCCGTTGGATAATTCCATAATGGGTCGAGGAAATTTGTTTAGTAAATTAGGCGGGAGCTGTGTCTTTGTTGATGCCATACTTGATTGGTTAGATGTATGCATTACGCCGATCGTCTTAAGATCAAATATTTTGTCTTTCTGATATCCTGCAGCTCCGTTACACATTTTTACTTTGCGTTTTAAAATGTCCGCTTCAAATATTCTATCAGCTTCAAAGTAAGACGCTACGAGAATACAGAACAGTATAAAGCTCATAACGCAAACGATGGAGTAATATAGCAAAGGTTCCCAATTAGGTCTCGGTAAAGATGCCGCACATTTTGATAATGTATGAGGCGGAACTGTAGCTTGGAGAGTATAGTTAAATTCATTCCCTAAACTTGTAAATATGGTTAATGTCCGCTGTATTCTGGACATTGTAAAATCTGGTGTAAACCTGAAATAGATGATAAATCAAAATTCAAACATGAGATATATACACTCCCCTTAACCAGACAGACACCTACTGTTATAATAATGAATTTTGTGAGTATTAAGTTAAATGGATTTTGGTAAAATTGCAATTTCATAGGATTTAAGTTCATGATTAAATAGTGTATTGCAATGTGTGGATAAAGTTCAGCAGCATGTAGGCTGCATGTAAATTTTGACTTAAAGTGTATAGAGCTATATCGGACGATATTTTTTCAAAAAGTTTCAAAAACTGAAAAACAATTATGCTTTCATATCCATTAGATCATTTTTCAAGTTTAACAAAAACCCACTCTGTGATTTATTGGACATGCGAATTGTCCATTTTCATACGAAAGTGTTCTAGAACACCCTATGAAATTTTAACAATCGTCTATTTTTTGACGATTGAATCAAAGTACACGGAACCTATCCAAAGTTTTAATTTGCAATTAAGGTAGTTTATTATCATACTAAGAACGATGCAAGTAATTATTTTGACATTAAATAATTTCATGGAATATATCAGCATTAGAAAGTTGGTTGCTAAGTTAATGTGACCTCTTAAACATGTATAACTGTACTTACGCTATATCTATTTTTCTACTAGAATTGGGTAACATTTCGTATCCCTCACATTCCAGCACTCTAAAACCATAACCTTCACACTGTACATTGTTTATCCTATATCCATGTACATAAAATGGTAACTCTCCAGTATTACGTAATGTAAATGTTCTCTTTACGGTAAAATTAGGAACCATCCCTTTTGGTTGCTTCCGCTCTGAAATAAGAAGAGATCATGTCAAATATAAGAAGCATCAAAATTCAAGACATGGAAGTCAGATATTCAAACAATACCAAACTTTGTTCCCTGCACAAAGAACATACTCTTAGATATACTGCACAACTGCACATTCAGACAAACATTCCTTTAACGGTTCATAACTAAAGCTAAAATATTTTATGAAAGCACATACGCAAATTTGAATTCTTCAATATGTAGTTATTTTACAAAATAGAGATGTACTGCTGATATAGTGAAATGATTAAGAGACCTTTTGAGACACATAGAGCATTACCCCACTCAACCACAGTACTACCGCAGTAACTCAAAGCCCTGGAGCCTATTTAACCCAACATGAAGCGAACTGACCGACATGAAGTGAAAATATTACTTACTGTCACAGTTTTTGAGATGTTTTTCTGTGATATCAAACTGTAATGTCGATACTCCAGGTTTTTTATTATTAAGTTTCATCTCCCCTCGACCACCTTGTCCTCCGACCACTATGACGTCTATTACGGTTAAATTATTCCTAGAAAGTAAATATAACATGTGACAAACCTGACCATGAAATTGATACAAACAGATACATTGCAGAATAGAAATAATCTATTAACAAAAGGGTGTATTGAAATAAAGGGCTAATGGGGAAATTATATGCAAACTTTGTACATTCAAAATCCAAAAATAAACAAACTTCCTTCACACAAATAGAGTAAAAACACGTTGCAATAAATGACTTTTGAGAACAATAATTAAGGCAGTAAGTGGAACCACATGACTAAACAATGGAGAAGTTTATCATTTTATTAAAATAAATAAATTAATGAATTTCAGAGAAATTTAGATGAAGACAGAAGTGCTCCAGGAGAAGTCCACATTTGTCATAGAAGTGATAGTGACACAAGAATCATCAAAACTACACTCACCTAACAATAATAAGAGAGGTTTTCATAGAATCATCTTTAGGTTTAAATCCCACCGATATCTTTGCCTTGGTTCCCCAACCAAGTAAGGCAGCGACGGAGGACTTATGTGATTTTCCTCCGAAGCGATCAAAGTTTTCACGTAAACTCTCTAAATCATCTGTCAGAATCTGTAGAAAGAAATTGCAAAACATATACAGTACAGTGCCCACCAAAAATATGGATACACTTTTTGACAGATGCAGAATTATAATTGGTTTAATTATTCCATATCTTTTGGTCAGACGGTAACAATGTTTGCAATTTCTAAAAAAACAGTTAAAGAAGGAGTAAAAAATGTGACAGATAGAAAGATGAACATTTTCTGATTTAAAAATAAACTATGGGGTTCAAGGGGCTGAATTTGTCATATTATATGATCATGTTGTCGTTCAAACCTGGCAAAGAAACTTAATATTTTCCATCTAGGGTACCAATCAATGTATTGTCTTTACACTGAATAAAAAAAAATATTCCTGGTCTTCAAAAACATTGTTGCTTCTCTGTTCTGCAAGTAGTGTTATACAGGCAAGTAAATGGGGGAAAACTCTTTGTATCCATATTTATGGTGGGCACTGTATATCATTAAATACATGTCAGAGCTGCCGCACTCCTGCATGATCTGAAGCATATTGATCAAATCTCACTTGGAAAACTGCAACCTGATAATTTGCGTTTAAATTATGAAAATATCGACAAGTATTAGTCATGGAGCTTGTATGGTATTGCCTTACAAGTTGAATTAGTGAAAAATGCATAAAAACTGAATTTATAGAAGTTTCATCATGGAATATCTCCTACATTTTAATGAAATCTCCTGCATTTCCAGCACAAAATCTCACACAAAGGTGTCAGCAAAACTTGGCATGTATGTCATTAGCAGTGATAAGACAGAGTATGATATATGTGTTACCAGTAAGGTGCTTGGCATATCTCATGTGTGGAAATAGCCGATATTCAGCTATTAGCTCTATAGGTAGTGATTATATTTAATTTAGTATTTAAAACATAAGTGAATGCTTCTACACATAATGTGTTGATAAGATATAGTTAATAGATCAATCCTCAAGTTTCTGAAATTATTTTCCCCAACTAATCCCAGACCTTAGGAACTCTGTGATTAAGAAGATGTCAAAGTAGACTTTATTCCAATAATATAACAAGCAACAATATAACAAGTAATAATATGACAAGTAATAATATGACAAGTGATACTTACACTATTAGGCCCGTCAGCCAGAAAAAATATATCAGGATCTTCTGTTTCAACATACTCGGAAAAATGAGCAGGTAATCTGAAATGATAGGATTGTTGAAGGAAAAATGAGCAGGTAATCTGAAATGATAGGATTGTTGAAGAACAAGAGGGTCCAAAGGGCCCTGGGTCGCTCACCTGTTTGGCCTAGTGACCTAGATTTTGGCCCAAATGACACAGTATCTAACTTGACCTAGATTTTATAGAGATAAACATTGTGACCAAGTTTCATAAAGATAGAGTCAAAATTGTGACCTCTAGTGTGTTCACAAGATTTTTCAATGATTTGGCCTCGTGACCTAGTTTTTGACCCCAGATGACCCAATATCGAACTTGACATAAATTTTATAATGATGATCATTGTGATCAAGTTTCATAAAGATAAGATCAAAATTGTGACCTCTAGTGTGTTCACAAGCTTTTTCAATGATTTGGCCTCGTGACCTAGTTTTTGACTCAGGATGACCCAATATCGAACTTGACCAAAATTTTATAGTGATGATCAGTGTGATCAAGTTTCATAAAGATTAGGCTCAAATTGTGACCTCTAGTGTGTTCACAAGCTTTTTCAATGATTTGGCCTTCAAAGGCTTGTGACCTAGTTTTTGACCCCAGATGACCCAATATCGAACTTGACCTAGATTTTATAGAGATGATCATTGTGATCAATTTTCATAAAGATTAGTCTCAAATTGTGGCCTCTAGTGTGTTCACAAGCTTTTTCAATGATTTGGACTTGTGACCTAGTTTTTGACCCCAGATGACCCAATATCGAACTTGACCTAGATTTTATAGAGATGATCATTGTGATCAATTTTCATAAAGATTAGTCACAAATTGTGACCTCTAATGTGTTCACAAGGTTTTTCAATAATTTGACCTCGTGACCTAGTTTTTGACCCCAGATGACCCAATATCGAACTTGACCTAGATTTAACAGGGATGATCATTGTGATCAAGTTTCATAAAGATTAGGCTCAAATTGTGAACTCTAATGTGTTCACAAGGTTTTCCTTTGATTTGACCTAGTGACCTAGTTTTTGACCCCAGATGACCCAAAATCGAACTTGACCTAGATTTTATGGAGATGATCATTGTGATCAAGTTTCATAATGATCAGGCTAAATTTGTGACCTCTAGTGTGTTCACAAGCAATTGTGAACGGACGACGGACGACGGACGGACGGACGACGGACGAAGAGCGATCACAAAAGCTCACCTTGTCACTTTGTGACAGGTGAGCTAAAAATGAGCAGGTAATCTGAAATGATAGGATTATTGTAGATATACAAGTATACATGCAAATCATCATGTTGGAAAGTATTGTTCGTTTAACAAGAAATGGGTCCATATGACTTATGGGCACAAGTGTCCCCATTGGGGTATATAGTAAAAGTAACAAAGGGCATAACATAATTTCCATCCAATATGGTCATTTCAACATTGGGGTTGTTCATCTGTGAAAGTTTGAAGACATTCCACCGAACAGTTTATAAGGATTTCAAAGAAACAAGATTTGCACTACGTACAGACTAATGTATGTACATAGATGGATGGACAGACAGCACCAATTTTACAGGCTCCCAACTTAAAAATAATTGTGGAGGGGGGGGGGGGCACAAAAACTAATAGTAACCTTATTTTCTTCACTAGATCGCTAAGCAGACACACACACATCATTTCAGTGAAGTCTAATTAAATTTCATATAGCAAGTGTAGGCAGGAATTTAATTTAGGGTGTAGTTCCAAAATATAAACCAATTTATTTGGTCCTGACCTTCATGCATGACTGTAGAGAACTAGCATGGGCAAACTTAGTTAAATCCATACATCTATCCTGCACAGGATGAGCGTGTCTATGAATACAGTGGGAGACATAAAACTCAAGTTACCTTAATGATTTAAAGGGGTTATGATAAAGATTTAGCACTTAGCACTTACTTGTCTTGGAACATGTCTATAATGCTTTGAGGATTAGGGTATAGATGTAAAGGTAATATCTGCACTAATAACGTTTGATCTGCATTATTCTCTATAATCACATCTACATTCTGAAATCATAAATATAACATCATTATCATACATGACTACACATGTATGTGCCGCCGTAGCTCAGTGGTAAGTGTGTTTGCCGTCTAATCTGGCGACCCGGTGTTCTAATCCAGGTGGAGTCATATATACAGTATATATGCCTGCCATATTTCAGTAGAAATAATGCAAATAAAGGCTATGCTTGGCATATAACTATAAAAAGCACAAACATTCTCAATTCTATAATAATCCCGATGTTTCAAGGCTACCACCAGCAAAGCCTTCAACTTTGGAGACTTTTGAGTTTAAAAACTCGGCATACTTATAAATGTTGACAGAGAAACACAAGTGAATCACTTTCTATACATGTTAGTCGGATTTCAAACCAAACTCAACTAATTAAGCACAAAATTCAATTCCACCGTGAATCATTCATTGCAGAGTGAGCATGGCGCTCTTTTGAAGCATCCACTATTGGGGATGTGAATAGCTTGCTTGTGTGGCTAGGCACTTCCGTAGTAGCTGCGTGGCTTTGGTTTGTGCCCTACTATTTAACTATTTTTTCATGAATGTATTATTGCTACTTATAACGTGTACCATTAATGTGCACCTAAAGTAATGCTTTTCGCAAAGACCGTTATAAATGGCTTCACAAGAAGGAGGCTGTTTAAGTTGAGTGTTGCTATTCCAGTCTGATTTTCTCGAATCTTTTTTCATGAGAAAGAGGGTCCTATAACGCTATAAGAAGGGCCACTTAGACCTCTAAAATGTTTATGAGAAGGGGCTACTGCGGGTAGGGTTATGCAAACTAAGCTGATAGATAACATATTGATCAGGGATGAGAAGCTTCTGGGGATAAAACGTTATTTTGTCAGAATTTGACAACAGATAAGCATGTTACAGCCATATTTAGACGCCCTACAAGCAGGTATAGGCCACCATAAACATTCTGGGAAAAAATTGTCAGCCCTTTTAGGATTTTTTCGTTCACATCCCCGGATTATTCAAGCATACTTACTGATACGTTGCCTATCTGTGTAAGAGGAAATCTTAGGCGACTTTTACATTTACGTATTACGTCCGGCCAGTGATATTGAACATGAGCAGAAAATAAAAATCCCTGAACTGTACTTGTATCAATTTCTATAGTAATATTGGCTCTGAAAAGAAAAAAGAAAAGTCAGCAAAACATGTCAATTTGTTGCTACACATTGCCATGACGTCTTGAAATGCCTCGGGGATGTACTCCCGATTTCATAAATGGGCATTGGGAAAAGGCTCCTCTTGGTTTATTTAAATCGAAAGCATAATGCCGAGGCAAAAATGGTCAGTTGGACCAAGGCTTTAGTTGACTCACCTATCTTTGCCTTGTTCTTGAAGATTGCGCCATCTTTGCCTAAGATGTTTATATAAACTCTCGTCAGTTTCTACGACATCTTTATTTAGCGCTGCACCTTGTACCCAACGATGTCCCGCTGTAAATTAATAATATCATCTTATAACATCATTTCTATGTATACATGGGTGCATTCTCGTTCAACAAGTGTATTTTTCACGTGAAATATAGTCTGGTTAATTGACTTAACACTGATTTATGTGGATGACATGGGTGGAAATGTACCAGTAATTCTTGAGTAGTTTACTTGCCCTACTCCCTTACAAAACCTCGAGATTCAGAGATTTAAATTGAATATGAACACATCTACCAAAGGTAAAAATCGCCTGGTGGGAGAAAAATCACGACTTTGTAGTAAAGTCAAATAAATATTCCAACTTTTTTTGTATACTTTTTATTTTTAGTTTAAATAATGTGATAAATTCAAGCAAGCACATGTCACATATAATTGCCTTAAAATATTATTTTAGTACTTTCTACTAAGCAAAGATACAAACTAACGTATATGTCTTACCTAAAGTATGTGCAGGTAAACCAACATAGCAATCATCTTTGCATTCTCTTTTACTATCAAAATATATTTTTCCAATCTGAAATAAAAGCCAAATACACAAAGTGAGTGTGTTTTCAATTTACTCATGACAAATATAACATACATACCAGTTTCACCCCGAGTTGTGTCACTATGTAGTGGACACCAGTAACAAATGGAAGAAGAGTCATAGACAAATTCTGATGAAAAAATCATAAAAATACAACAAAAGTAAACGTTTTATCAAGATTTTCCCATCAGAGACCCCTGATAACTATCTGAAGTTGTTGTGTAAAGGATGCATTCAATGTTCGGTTGCAACTCTGGGTTGTTAAAATTGTGGACTATACTTAAAATACTATCAAGGACTCAATGCAAAACTATGGTTCATGCCTACAAATTGATGTAGTTACCATAGTTTTGCACCGAGCCCTCGCTATATAAACATACACGCCGTCAACAAAACAGAAGAAGAACCATAGTTTTGCACCGAGCCCTCGCTGTATCATTAAAAACGTCTTCAACAAAATAGAAGATGAACAACAAGCCAGTAACAACAGAGAGAACTTACAGTATTATTAGTTTGTGGTTGTAGAACTAATAACTTATCTCCCGAACAGTTATTTTCTTCCTTCGTACTGACAAAGTACCACCTATAGTCTGGTGGTTGAAATGATACAGATTTAAAAACCATCTGGTCATGAAACGTACTATGGACCTGTAGTACCTTCATGGGAATTCTACCCTGTAATAACAAACAACATAATCTGTCTTATTTAATGTTTGACATACCAAGAAGTAAACATACAATCAAATGGGTGTTTATCTCCTAAAGCCTCTCAATTTGAGCTAAATCTCATTTCAAATGTTGCTATATATCTTTGGGTGTAACTTCAATGAGAGGCTGACCTAAAATTGGCATGACAAAAGAGTCATTATTTTTGCGTTTATTACAGTAAAAAATTATGGTCTTGAAAAAATCGAACGGGTAGATGCACGCACTTCCGCTCGCACATACACCAAAAGTGGCGACTAAGTCTCGCTCATCGCAAGTGGGCTCAACAAAATGCAATGTCTTCAACTAAAGTGCAACAACTGTTAAGGCGGATTGAGAAGCAAGTTGTCATAATATTTATATTAACCAGTCTCGACACCTCATTCCTGAAGGTATGCATCGCCATTAATACATAAGAGGATATTTGTTGATTTTGGTGTAAGATTGAATTTTATTTCACCGAGTGATCACAGAAATCGATATAGCCACTCGTGAAAATATAGTTTTATGTGATCACGAGTGAAATAAAATTCAATCTTACACCAAAAATCAACAAATTTTCTGTTTATTATATGCGTAACTAGAACCATCACTGTCGTGATCAGGGCCCTGTCGTTATCATTGTCAATAAGTATTGCAAGTTTCATTCGAATATCTTGAGAAGTTTTTGAACTATGGCCAATGTTAAAGTTTTGAAGTCGAAAAAAGGGGCACAAACCAAAATTTATTAAAGCTAGAGTTGTTGCCCTTTGCTACACATGTGCGTATTGTCACTGTCAATATGAATAGCAAGTTTCATTTGAATATCTGTAACGACTTTGAAGTAATGTAGAAAAAAAGATGAAAAATGAGGAAAATTGTAATTTTACAAAGGGCCATAATTCTTACAATATTGTAGCTGGAGTAACATAACTTGGCATACAATAGTGTATTGTTGCTGTGACCTTATGTTTAAAGTTTGAAGTCGATACCTTTAACGGTTTGCAAGTTATTAAGAAAAAACATGAAAAATGTGGACGGACGGACGGACGGACGTACACAAAACCATGCACTTGTGTGATGGGAGACCTGTGTGACTCGTAATTACAGATTTTTTATACTTGCGTGACTGGAAAAAAAAGTGTATGTAGCTCAAGGGTATGTGTGACCATCACACAAAAATGGACACAACTGCCACACAAGTAACAACTACGCAGTCACACTAGGAATGGACATCCAAGACTTGTGTGATTGTTCACTTCTGTGACTTTATCAAAAGATTTTTTAATTCTTATGTGACTGTAAACTTTGAGACTCTGGGATATGTGTGACTATCACACAAGAATGGACACAACGGCCACACAAGTAACAACTACACAGTCACACTAGGAATGGACATCCAAGAATTGTGTGATGGTTGACTTCTGTGACTTTATCAAAAGATTTGTTTATTGTTATGTGACTGTAAACTTTGAGATACAGGGATGTGTGTGATTGTCACACAAGAATGGACAAAACTGCAACACAAGTAACCACCAGACAAACTTGGAAAAGACATCAAACACTTGGCTGACTTGCGCAACTGATCAAAATAGATTTTTTAATTCTTTTGTGACTATAAGCTTTGAAATTCTTGGGTAATGTGTGACCAATACTGAACATCACACAAGAATGGACACAACTGCCACAGAAGTAACAACTACACAGTCACAATAGGAATTGACATCCAAGACTTGTGTGATGTCAACTTCTTTGACTTATTAAAACAGATTTTTTAATTCTTATGTGACTGTAAACTTTGACTCAGGGATGTGTGTGACCATCAAATAAGAATGGACACAACTGCCACAGAAGTAACAACTACACAGTCACACTAGGATAGGACATCCAAGACTTGTGTGATGGTTGACTTCTGTGACTTATCAAAACAGATTTTTTAATTCTTATGTGACTGTAAACTTTGACTCAGGGATGTGTGTGACCATTAAATAAGAATGGACACAACTGCCACAACTACACAGTCACACTAGGATAGGACATCCAAGACTTGTGTGATGGTTGACTTCTGTGACTTATCAAAACAGATTTTTTAATTCTTATGTGACTGTAAACTTTGACTCAGGGATGTGTGTGACCATTAAATAAGAATGGACACAACTGCCACAACTACACAGTCACACTAGGATAGGACATCCAAGACTTGTGTGATGGTTGACTTCTGTGACTTATCAAAACAGATTTTTTAATTCTTATGTGACTATATAAACTGAAACTCAAGGTCACACGAGAATGGACACAACTGTCACACAAGCAGTAAGTAGACAGTCACACTAGGAATGGATATCCAACTCTTGTATGATGGTTGACTTCTGTGACTTTTAATTTCCCCTATATAAGCCTATGTAATACTAGAGCTCAGGATGTGTCGCCTGAAGAGGCCTGGACAAAAATAAAGCATGAAACACTTCTAAGGGCAATAACTCAACAAGAGGATCATAGTTGCGCACCTGCAGGATCAATTTGTCAAATACGGACCAGGTTATAGTTCATAGATGCACATAGTGTTGTGAATGTAGACAGGTTAAGTTACATGTCAAACATAAAATCTACATGCAAAATTATCAAAATATGTAGTTTCATATATGTAGCTTAAAAAACAGTTAAGCATGTCAGCAGGTCAAGGTCAAAGATAAGACCTGCATGTAAAGTTATCTAAACATGTCAAATCTTGTAGCTTGAACAAGAGCTGTCGGAAGACGGCGCGCTCGGCTATTCTCAGTGTTGGATAGTGTAATAAAAGCCTCAAAGTTGAAAAAGGGGCATAATTTGAACAAAGATATTGATAGTTACCCACTCTTGCCTAGACGTTGGGGTCATGATCATATGATAAACAAGTGTGCAAAGTATCAAAGCAATATGTCAACGGACTTTGAAAATATTTGAGGTGGTACGTAAACTTCAACGTAGTTCTCCAAGTCAAAAAGGGGACATAATTCTGTCAAAATGCTTGATAGTTACCTACTTGATAGTTACCTACTCATGCCTAGGGGTTGGGTTCATGATGATAAACAAGTGTGCAAAGTATCAAAGCCATATGTCAATGGACTTTGAAAATATTTGACGTGGTATGTAAACTTTAACATACATGTAGTTTTCTAAGTTGAAAAGGGGACATAATTCTGTCATAATGCTTGATAGAGTTACCTACTTTTGCCTAGAGGTTGGGGTCATGATGATAAACAAGTGTGGAAAGTATCAACGCAATATGTCATTGAACCTCTGCAACCTCCGTTTCAGAATGGAATGATCAAACCAATAAAAACACTCCCATACGCTACCGGTATTCAAAATTAGTTTTTATCATCGATTTATATGGTTGCTAATGACACAAAACAGTACATATAATCGATGATAAAAACTAATGTTGACAGTATCATTTAATATATGAAATATATTCCGTTAGAATGTTCTTTTTCTAGCTCTTATGAAGGCCAAATCTTTATTAATAATGAAGTTATAAGCCACAGACAAACTGGAGTAAATCAAAATGTCTCCCTCACCACTTGGTGGTGGCAGACATAATCAAACCCGTTACCATAAAGGGATGTGTGATATTTCAATTCAGTATCATCAATAAGACATGTTTGTTAAACACATATGCCCCCCAGATGGCCGGTTTCTAAAATTACCTTGACCCCAAATCAATAGGGGTGATCTACTAATCATGAGCAACCTCATGTGAAGTTTGAACTTGATAGGCTCAAGCATCTTTTGGTAATTGATCGGAAACAACATTCAAGGTCAGTGACCTTGACCTAGTGACCCCAAAACCAATAGAGGTCATGACAAACTTCCACACCAAGTTTGAAGTTCCTAGGTCCAAGTATTAAGATGCATTGATTGGAAACTGCTTCGACATTCAATGCCACTGTGACCTTGACCCCAAAATCACTAGGGGTCATCTACTAGTCATGATCAAACTCCATACCAAGTTTGAAGTTCCTAGGCCCAAGTATTAAGATGCATTGATTGGAAACTGCTTCGACATTCAATGTCACTGTGACCTTGACCCAAAAATCACTAGGGGTCATCTACTAGTCATGATCAAACTCCATACCAAGTTTGAAGTTCATACACCCAAGCATTCTGTAGTTATTGATCGGACACTTTGGTCAACAGACTGACAGACATGTGCAAAGCCCTTTTCAACAGTATTTCAGTTATATCAGGCGGGTTGTTTTCTAACCATCGTACCTGGGAATAACCAGTACAAGACAAGCATCCTCTGCCACAAACAACCAAGTGCTCTCACATAAATGGTTATGGTCAGTAGCGGGTCTCGAACACACAATCCTCCATCAGCGAGATCCCTCAGTGCCTCAACTGAACCACTGGAGCAGGGTTGGTTAAAAGCTCAGACATATCATAAGTCGAGCTAATAGGTCACAAAGCTTGCAGTCAGAGTCAAGGAGAGCTTAAAATGAACATCAGATATAGTAAGTACATCCATCCTTTTAACTAATTTTATTTTTGAATAATCAAAACATGATCAAACTATAATGCTTATTGACAAGTTCACACTTTATTTATTTGTCTATTTGCCTTTTTCTTGCTTTTCTCTTTCTTCAGCATACCGTGGGCTTACAGTCAATCATTTATATGACTATAAAAAAGCTGTGCAATCTGGATACTGAATTTCCCCTTATTCTATTAATGCTTAATGTTACAGCAATGTAAGTTTTAAAATGAACTATGTAGAAACTTACATTGAACATTAATTTTAATTAGATTTCCCTTCACAACAAATTGATGAAATTGTGTTAACTCTTAGCATGCTTAGTATTAATAGTGGACTAGTCAAAACATAATTTTGAACAGTCCATTGCAAATTTCCGAGTAGTCAAGACGAAAATGTAAATTTGAGCAGCAAACAGTATAGAGACTGGTTAGACTGCACGAATGTGCAGACTCGCCTGGCTCTCTACTGGTGGGAATGTCCTTCACGATTCACGGCTAGTGTGCTAAGAGTTAACCCTTACAGCTCTGGAAACAAATCCTTAAGGGCTTTGCCACCATTATAAAGCCGGGCCAGCCTGCACAGATGTGCAGGCTAACCAGGCTTTATACTGTTGACTGCTCAAATTTGCATTTTCATCCTAATATCCTGAATTTATGCAGTGGACTGCTCTAATATCAATGTTGGACCAGTCCATTATTTAAATTCAGCACTAAGGGTTAAACATGTAATAAAAATGAATATTGAACAATTAATTGTAACTTAGAAAAAATTATTATTTAGAAAGATAATTTAATTTCTGGTTAGAATAATACTTTTTTTGTTAACTTGATACTTGCATGTAGTTGTTTTCTCATTACACAAACATAATACTACGGAAGCCCTGGAGGGACATTTATTATTTAACAATTATAAACAATTATTATTTATCATTTAAAACTTATTACCTATAGTTTATTATTTATTACTGAACACTACTGTATCAGGCGGGAAATAAAATATACGACTCGTGTCGATTAGTCAAAAGGATATACACAACATAACACAAGTACAATTATGTGAAAGGCGTTCTTCTCATATCCATTGCAAAGCAAAATAAGTCACTGGGGGTAAGTTATATTTGTTGTCATTCAACTTTAATTAAGCTTTCATTTCATGGTCCATTTCCAAGTTGTTTGAGTTAGGCGGAGCTGTAAGTTCGCGAGTTAGGCGAAGCTGTAAGTTCGCAACCGACAACTAGCTAACTGGGAACTTGGCATTGGCCCTACATGCGACTATCGTTGGATATGATATGTCGCGACGTCGGCAACCAAAACCAAATGATGGTACGACACCCGACATCGAAATCCCGATGTTGATGTACTCCGACGTCGGCACGATGAATACTTGATATCATGACATTTAATATATTATAACAATATATGATGGTATGTTTAAATACTTGACAGGGCCATCTCAATAAGTGGACGATTAAAATGAGTATCCTATTTAATACTGATAGTAATGCCAATTACCAAACGATAAACTCATATATTATTGTAAGATGTCTGTTGTTCAAAAGTATTGACACCAGAGTGATGATGACAGGCTTTATAAATGTGATTTTGTAAAATTATTATTATTAATTATAGGAAAGTTGAAAAGGTACTGGAGTGGAAGAACTGTACTTTTCTCAAAAGTGTTGATGTGCACAGGAGATGTGGTGCCTCGATCTGCTATCAGAGAATTAAATACACAATCCTGGACTTAACTTGGTAAAGGAATACGTTAACGCTGGTTTCAAGTTTGGTGAAAGTGTTATTCTAATGTTTTGTGAACATAATGTTGTTCAGAATGCGGCATTTGAAGTAAATACTTCTTTGCCGATATTTACTCTTACGTCGCAAGAAAACATCAGATACTTGATAGAGAGAAAAAATAAAACTCAGTAGAAAATGTATCTGTTTTAGAAGACTTTAGTTTGTGCTGTTCCTGAATAAAAGGCTCGAATGTCACATATACAAAGAAACTGTACACAAGGTTAAAATGATATTTGGCACATTGGTGGATATGACAGAAGAAACAATTTGTTTCCTGCATTCATGCGGAAATAGAGATTGGAAATAACCGGACATAGTCGTATTATGATGTATGTTGTTAAAGGTTTAATGACCCATCCCAAATGTATTGTTATTTTGTTAATTACCATATTGAATCAATAAGAACATTGAAGCGTGTTCCTTGTATTTTCTGAGCTGACTGTGGCACTAAAAGCACACATGTTAAGTTTTTTACAACCGTTACTTTGACATTGCCACTGCGAGTAAACAAATTCAAGCGTGGTGGAACTACCCCCAGCCATAACTTCTATAATAGGCTTTCATATTATCCATATATCAAAATTTTAATGGACTTCTTTATGAATTTTCCAAATTATGACCCCGTAATCATATTCACCCGCCTCAATGCTCACTAGTCCGAATATAAGTCTGTGGGAACTTGCAATTCCCTGCGGTGGTGTCAAAATGATCTGGTGACATTATTTGAGCAATTTATATTAGAATGCCACATGCTGTTATATAAAATTCAAGCTATGTAGGAGAATATCCTTGACAGCACGAACACTTAAGGCCTGGTGACAGGTGTGTCAGGCATTCCTCTGCCACTCCATTAGGGTCAAATATGAGACAGCCACTTGAAGATTCTTGACCTGTATAACTGATGTATCTTCGAGACAAAATACAATAAAGCAATAGACTGCTAACTATTTTATTTAACTTTTAAAACAAAAACAGCATACTTGGACACATAAACATTTTATCACAATATGTCGTAAACGCAAGTCATATGATCAATGCTCTAAATAACCTTCTTTAAGTATAATGTTTGTCCTTCTTAAATACGTTCATTCACAACAGTTTTCATTATTTTTCCTCCTCCATTCCTCAATACTTCTCCTGAAAGACCACTAGCGTATTTGCACCTTGTATTCTGATTTCCTCTCCGCCCACGACCACCATCGCTCTGAAAAGAAAACCAGAATAGTTTATTTAAAATATATAAGAATGTACTTATTTGTTATTATTATTTATCTAATATTTAAAATTTATAACTTAAAACTTATTATTTAAAAGTTATTACTTAAAACTTATAATTTAAAATGTATTACTTAGTACTTATAATTTAAAATGTATTACTTAAAACTTATTATTTAAAATTTATTACTTAAAACTAATTGTTTGTGGTTGATTGGTTTAAATGGCAATTTCAAATGTTATGTCACTTAAGAAAGATGGACAGCTTCCCTAACTATCTTTCCTGGGAAGGCCCCAGCACCAGACCCCTCTATCCCTCATGAACTGCCAAATTATTCACATTAACAGTCATGTTTTGAAGGGTTTACTAGTTGAGATGCAACATCTGACCGAGTTACACAAAGAATGAAGCAAAATTAAACTGATAAACCCTGCCAAATATTAACACATTGTTCTTTGTCCTGAAGCTTGATAAGGACCATCCCGTTTGTGCAAACCAGGTTTAGAAACCTATATCTAGGCCCATGCACTTTACAGACTAATAGCACATGTGATTAGAAGACACTTATGCTAATTAACTATTGCATCCTACATTGTCTGAGAGTGCTCCAGAACCCATCAATGAAGTTCTAAAATTAAAACTTTCTTGGGAGAATGCCTTGGACCCCATGCACTGCATTGGATGCATTTGCATAAAGCTGTGAATGGCAGTGCAGTGTTGACGGCGGTACAAAATAGTTGCAAAACGCACCAACAATGTCGTAGAAGTAGAAACAAATCCAGTAAAGCATGCCAACGGACACCCTAAACAAGATATTACGTTCTCCCCAATTTCGAGCCAGAATTTATAAATTCGATTCTACATCGATTACTAACAACAATATTATGATTTAATATATAATATAGATACAAATAACCAGATTTTAATACCTTCTGTAACTCATGTCCGTCTTTAATATCCTTTTGGCTCATCGTGCCTGTTTGCCGCAAATATGTCGCGTGTCAATAACTTATAAATAATAGGTTATAAGTATTAGGTAATAAGGGACAAGTAATAGGTAATAATTGTTTAATAATTGTTAAATTATAAATGTCCCTCCAGGGCTTCCGTATAATACATAAGTATAATTAAGGATTTAATATATAAAACTAATTGTTAACATTTTTAATTTGTTTTCTTTTGCTTAAAATGAAATGCCCATGCTCACAATGAAGAAATAAAAGTTTAAAGATACCAAATGTCTTGGCTTACATTATGAAATACACCAGGTTGAGAGATAAAAAAAAAGTTACTTCCCTTTTGCACACAATTTTTTTTTCTCGAAATGCCCAAATTTTAAGTGGAAAACGGTTGTAACTTGAATATTCTCAAATATTTCTTTTCCGAAACATATTATTGTAATGAATTGACAATGAATCTTTTTCATTATCTGAAACAAAAATAAATGTTTAATCAGATTTAAAAAAGAAAAATCAGCAAAGAAAAACAGTTTTTTGTCTCTCCTGTAAAATGTTCAACAATTGAGTTAGAACCGTTTGCGCTAAGCCCGCGATACCATTTTATCAAAACATGATCAAAAACATGATATATCTTTTCCAAAACATATTATTGTAATGAATTGACAGTGAATCTTTTTCATTATCTGAACCAAAAATAAATGATTGGCGTCGCGTGAAAATTGACCTAAAACTTGCGACCAGCATGGATCCAGATGAGCCTGCGCATCCGCGCAGTCTCATCAGAATCCATACTGTTTGCTATCAGACCCTGTATATAATAAAGAATTTTAAAGCGAACAGCATGGATCCTGATGAGACTGCTCGGATGCGCAGGCTCATCTGGATCCATGCTGGACGCAAAGGTTTAAGGTCCTTTTTTACGCAATGCCAATCAAATGTTTTCAATCAGATTTAAAAAAGAAAAATCAACAAAAAAAAACAGTTTTTTGTCTCTCCAGTTCAACAACTGAGTTAGAACCGTTTTGCATTAAGCCCGCGATTCCATTTGATCAAAACATGATCAAAAACATGATATATCTTTTTCAAAACATATTATTGTAATGAATTGACAGTGAATCTTTTTCATTATCTGAAACAAAAATAAATGATTGGCGTCGCTTAAAAAAGGACCTAAAACTTTTGCAACCAGCATGGATCCAGATGAGCCTGCGCATCCGCGCAGTCTCATCAGAATCCATACTGTTCGCTATCAGACCCTGTATACAATAAAGAATTTTAAAGCGAACAGCATGGACCCTGATGAGACTGCGCGGATGCGCAGGCTCATCTGGATCCATGCTGGACGCAAAGGTTTAAGGTCCTTTTTTACGTAACGCCAATCAAATGTTTTCAATCAGATTTAAAAAAGAAAAATCAACAAAGAAAAACAGTTTTTTGTCTCTCCAGTTCAACAACTGAGTTAGAAGCGTTTTGCGTTAAGCCCGCCATTCCATTTTATCAAAACATGATCAAAAACATGATATATCTTTTCCAAAACATATTATTGTAATGAATTGACAATGAATCTTTTTCATTATCTGAAACAAAAATAAATGATTGGCGTTGCGTGAAAAAGGACCTAAGGCCTTTGCAACCAGCATGGATCCAGATGAGCCTGCGCATCCGCGCAGTCTCATCAGGATCCATACTGTTCGCTATCAGACCCTGTATATAATAAAGAAACTTAAAGCGAACACCATGGATCCTAACGAGACTGCGCGGAATGCGCAGGCTCATCTGGATCCATGCTGGTCGCAAAGGCTTAAGGTCCTTTTTTACGCGACGCCAATCAAATGTTTTCAATCAGATTTAAAAAAGAAAAATCAACAAAGAAAATCAGTTTTTTCTCTCCTGTAAAATATTCAACAACCGAGTTACAACCGTTTAGCGCTAAGCCCGAGATACCATTTTATCAAAACATGATCAAAAACATGATCAAAAACATAATCAAACTATGCTTACTAACATGTTTACATTTTTTTTCTATTTGTCTTTGACCATTTTCTTTTTTTTCTGAATCATTGCAGAGACTTTTTGCACAATTAAATGCCAGTTTCTAAACTGAAGATCCCCTCCCTTTTTCTTGCTTTTTTCTTTTGCTGTAAGACACTGGTCTTTTCTTGGGCATACCAATTTATCTAAATTATCTTTGAAGAATACTTCAATTTCTTGTATTTCTTTATCACTCCACTTCTGCCTTCTAGTTGTACTCTGACTCTTTGGTTTTGATTTCTTCTTTGGTAGGGGGGAAATCTTCTTCCGGCTCTGACTCGCTGGGGATAAATTCCAGCATTCCATCATATACGTCTTGTTGGGCTTCTTGTTGGGCAATCCTAATGTGACTGTGTAGTTGTTACTTCTGTGGCGATTGTGTCCATTCTTGGGTGATGGTCACATACATCCTTGAGACTCAAAATTGACAGTCACATAAGAATTAAAAAAATCTGTTTTGACAAAGTCACAGAAGTCAACCATCACACAAGTCTTGGATGTCCAATCCTAATGTGACTGTGCAGTTGTTACTTCTGTGGCCGTTGTGTCCATTCTTGTGTGATGGTCACACATATCCCTGAGTCTCAAAGTTTACAGTCACATAAGAATTAAAAAAATCTTTTGATAAAGTAACAGAAGTCGACCATCACACAAGTCTTGGATGTCCTATCCTAGTGTGACTGTGTAGTTGTTACTTCTGTGGCAGTTGTGTCCATTCTTATTTGATGGTCACACACATCCCTGAGTTTCAAAATTGATAGTCACATAAGAATTAAAAAATCTGTTTTGATAAAGTCAGGGCGCTCACTAGACTTTGAAATTCAAGAGTCATTGAATCTTGGGGTCAAATTTTCAAGAGTCAAAATAAAATTCTGAAGAGTCAAACTGGAAATTTCAAGAGTCAATGTGCCTTTCGCACGGGGAAACAACCTTCAGTATTGTAAATCATTTGTTGATTAGTAGGGTTTAATATTTTTATTTCTTGCAATCAAGACTTCTAGTCATAACAGATTTATTTTGGGCTTATTAACCTCAAATATACTTCTGCAATTTTCTTGGGTGCTTGCTTTCGCATATATGACATTTCATAAGTTGTGAATCCATTTCAGCCTGTCACTGGACATATAGCTGGCTACTGGAAATGGTTAATTAGATCCACGGTCCACATTTTCATGTTTTGCCAACTCAGTCAAGGTTTAAGTCAGCCAAACCTTCCGTTTTGCTTTTACGTTTGTATAATACTTGAAAACCCTTTGTCACGTCCGAAATGTTGCCTATCCGAAAATTGGTACACTTCAATTATTATAAGTGGCTGTAGTTCATTGTAAATGGCAGTTCTTTTATAAATTTTTGTATCTGCCATGGTCAGAATGTTTACTGGTTTGTACTAAGAATGGTAACAAGTGGAATATAAAAAAAATAAAAAAATCTGTTTAATTTTCGTTATTTTTCGGAGGATGTTGCCGCCATTTTTTCTATTACAATTTTTGGAGAAACTGGACATCTAAATTCAATATTTTTTGTGAAAAAAGTAACAAGAAACTGCTAATCAACCATCTCAATTGCATCTAAAGAGTTGTGTTTGTGTCATAATGCTAGGTTTGTTAATTACATACATTGGCACTTCGCTTTTCAAAACTTAGAAAAATGCACGTGCTGATTGACTAAGACTGATAACCAAATTTATCATTAGCATAAATGCTCCATCCATCACACAAGTCTTGGATGTCCATTCCTAGTGTGACTGTGTAGTTGTTACTTCTGTGGCAGTTGTGTCCATTCTTATTTGATGGTCACACACATTCCAGAGTCTCAAAATTGACAGTCACATAAGGATTAAAAAACCTGTTTTGATAAAGTCACAGAAGTCAACCATCACACAAGTCTTGGATGTCCAATCCTTGTGTGACCTAGTAGTTGTTACTTGTGTGCCATTTGTGTCCATTCTTGTGTGATGATCAGTATTCGGTTATGTTCGGTCATTATCGTTAGTCACAATAGAGAAAATGAAAGAACTATTCCGAATATGCGCTATACGTCGTAGCCCGCGATATTTGATATTTTATGGAGATGTCCAACCATTTTAGAGTCCATATCAAAAAATGATGGACACGATCTGTCCAAATGACTTCTGCTTCGAACAAAAATAGATTCAAAAAATCTAAAAATAGGAAGATTTAATCATTTTGGACATGCTTTCTAGTGTGACTGTCACACAAGTCAGAAATCGTTACAGAAGTACAAAAAATCTGTAAAAATAGTACCACAAGTACGCCGTTTGGCACACGGACAGACAGACGGACGGACAGACAGACGGACAGGGTGATTACTATAGGGCACCTGCAAAAAAATTTGCAGGGCCCTAATTAATCATGTTGTTGATATTTGACCATTCCCTCTTGGAACCTCACCCCGTGGGGCGCCCCAAATTAAATACAACCTAATCACTTTTTTAAACAGAATTTCCGCTGAAAGTAGTGCAACTATTTGCTGTAGTATTTTTCGGCAAAACATAGAACAAGATATGTGTGACGTTTACAAATAAAACAAATATAATATTTGACAAACACAAAACTATTTTAATGTTTTATTGCTATCGAAATAACTGACATTTATTAAATTTTATAGCGGAGTAATTTCATTGTCATCAAACAATTTTGCCATCCACCATTTTGAATTCATGTTACGATGCCGGGAATTTTTAATCATAATCACGTAATAGACTTATTTTTTCTTTAAAGCCAGTCAGATTAGTAAGGGGAAATACTCGTACTGACAGTTAAAAACGGGAATCGAGTGACTTTATCATGTGTTTTGACGTCATCACAACATCGGATTTCTAGGACATGGTGATTTTTTTGACGAGATGCGATTTTGAATCTCAAAATGCATTAACCGTACAGACAGTAGATTTTATATGCTTCGATAAATTGTAGGTTTGTGTTTAATGCTTATATTTGAATTGTTCAAAGCTCGTTCAGATTTTCAGATTAGCCTTTTAAATATGGCACAATAGATTTCATTCTGAGACCTTGACGACATCATTTTGTCAGAACAGAAGAAGCCTTTTTCCCAATCATCCAATAAATTGAAGGATCTATTCTCTTTCTAAAGGCCCTTCCAGGAATTTAAGGAAAGCACCTACATAAATAGTGGTTCTTTCACCTGACTCTTGAGGTTCTTGATTTGCAGTAGATTCTATGTTCATTTTATTCCTCACCATAATGAGCCCACAGGTAACTGTACAGTAGGCCTATCATTAGAACAAAAAAAACCCAAGCATTTCGGGAATTTTTTTTTTTGAAAAAAAAGTTTTTTTCTTTTACCGTACTGTATATCTATGTATAAAAAAATACAAATTAAAAAAATAATTTTTTCGAGTTTTTTTTGTTTTCAACGATACAGTTACCTGTGAATTAGGCTCGAATACATGCCAAACCAGGCTTCAAATTCAAAGCTATTGATATTAGATTCAGAAAAATACTCCATTTTTGACAGCTGTCAAGTAGCAGACATAATCAAGGAGGTAAATATGTAATAAAACAAACAATACAGGGAGGTAATTTATTTTTTCATTGAAGAAAGAAGTTCCGTCAAAAACAGTGAATTATCAAAAATGTTATTTTCACTGTTATTTGTCATTGTTATTTTCACTGAAAAACGCCATAATCCATTGAAAGCATATAATAAAAGGCATATAATGTAGTAAATTAACAATATGATATTCCTTGAGCATTTCTAAAGATATAATTACATTGAGAGATACTGTATACTATGATATTTGATGGAAGAGTTACTTACAGGAAATACTTTGTCAAATACCACCCTCTCTGGTATAGCGTGTAAACTGCCTTCTGATGTTCTCACTAATATAGGGATATATATTTCCTGAAACACAACATAAACAAATATACTCAATTAGCTGGAATAACTGGTGAAGATTAATAAACTTGTGTCAACTTCATCCGATGGATCCACATACTTCTATGTTTTTTTCAAATCAACAAACAATCTCTAACTTTGAGAAGCGAAACTTTGTTACGAACGAAAACAGTTATGTAAGTAAGTAATGCCTTTTAATTAGGCTGACACATTTGGTTTCCCGACCTTCCATGTGGGCTTCAAATGTGTGTCATATGTTAAAGGAACTGACTGATGAAGAGAAGATACCTTTCAATAAAATGTGCAATAAGTTTCCTGTTTACGCTGCAATGTTTTTTATATACAATATTTTGAATATCGAGCGAAATATACTCAACACCATTTTTTTAGCTGCAGCTTTCGTGCACAATCACCCCTACAATTTTCTTATGAAATATTCCAATCCCATCTCTGCAAGATCATCATAATAAATTCATGTACATTATCAGCATAACAAGTAGAGATATAAAGGTTCTTACTTGAACGTATGAAGTTAGATATATTTCTGCCATGTATTGCCCTTCTTCCTCCGGGGCAACTAAATGTAAGCTGAATACGGCAAAATGATACGGTGGAATATGTACCTGCAATATACATGGCGTCAACATTATTCTAGTAAATACATTTCAAAGTATCATATATCACAAATTAAAATTTCCCAGATTTTTCCTTGACATAAGATGAAATTTGAAAATGCACTGTTGAAATTAAAATGCAACTGACAAATCGCTGGCTTAAAATGAGAAGGCCTTAAATATAAGACTAGTAAATATTTAAACTCATAATCATAAGGCGCTTCTTATGAGACTATTTTCAAGAAAATCAAAACTTGTCACGTCCTATTCACTAAAACAGCCAGAGTCCAATATTACTCTCATGCAGTATTTAATCCAATTAAACAAGAAGTAACTCTCACCTCGCCGCCATTTGTAAAATAAGTTGATGTATTATGTTTTCTTGTCAACACAGTACTATTTCCTCTTTCTATACCAACTAACTCCAGTGTAGCGCCTTTCATATCCGTACTTAACTCATATAAAACAAGCTGAAATAGCAACATGTATAACATTTATTGACATTCGTTGAGACCAACACGGAAGATTGGGAAGCCAAATGGGTCAGCCTTGTTAAATAAAGTCTTTACTTACTTACTATCTTACTTACTATAATGTTCATTGCACTGATTTTCTGGTAAATCAAAAACATTGAAATGGAATACAGACAATACATGTATTTCATCAGAAAGTGACAAAGAATTTTTACTGAGTAACATTGGAAGGCACAACAGACTGACAGTGGTCAAGTGGGTACTGGTCTCGACTATAGATCAAGAGGACTCTGGGTATAGTACACAGGTTCCAAATATCATATAATTGACTTTTTCCACCAAGTCACGTCTTTGGCCCTTTGGCAGGGAAAATGAAATGGCTATGCATGCACTTCCCACTGCAAGTCGCATACAAACAACACATGTAGGCCAAATGATATGACATGTATGATATACAAACCTCTACTGGATTGTCGTTATATATTGTAAACTGCATGCTTTTGTTTTCTCTAACACCCATTGTACCAAAGTCCAGCTGACCTTCTAACTTTCCCGGACTATGTGGTATTATCTATGATAAAAACATTTTAAATACATTAGAATGGTACGGCAACAAGTGACAAGAAAGCACAGTTGAGTTTAACACAAAAGTGGTTTATCAATTACCCAGACAGTTAGCAGAGATGATCAATTTAGGAAGTTACAGTTAATAGAGTTTAGCATTCATCTGTTTAATATGATAATAAGTTTGTGCTAAGCCTTAAGCCAAACATTTTTCTCAAATCCTTGGCAGGTACTCATTTCAAAAGTTTACAGAGATTTGGTAAAAAAGTGCTTGTTTGATATACTCTTTTATTACTTTGAGGGAATTAGACAATTTTCTAGGTTTACATCATTTTGTAGACATTGACTGGACAATAAAAGTTAGAATTCCCTACATTTTGTCCAATAGGTACATCAAGTTATTGTTAGTAGTCACGAGACAAACAGACTTAACTATAGTCTTGGCGACATCATACAGCTAGTATGATATAACTGGACTCATTCTCATCTTTTATTTAAATTACAAAAATAAACAGTGATTTTGTGACGTATATTTAACAAAATATCTTTTATAACTCATCTATTATAACATCAGCTCTCTTTAGTGAAGGGTCCAGCCAAATTCTGTTTTTTGTTCATTTGTTTATTCGGTTTTAAAGCTGTACTCAACAATTTTCAGTTATATATCTGTTTTCCTTGACAGCAACATCCTTTGGCATACGATATATAAAGGAGATAACAATTGTTGTCAAATTTTCATGGCACATTACAAAACAGCGCTCAAACCACTGAACCACAGCTTAGTTCTGTTTATATGTTATAATGCTAATAATCGTGAAGACTTACCATCATTTCATTATGGTATGCTATAATTTCTATATGAAATATAGAAGCATTGGTGTGTAGACTGAGTATTGTCTTAAAATGTCTATGTTCCTTGTTAGTGTGCAGCTTTAGAACAAACGGTGTCACTAACACTTGCGGAGGTAAAATCACCGGTTTTGTAAAATTCAAAATCTGAAAAACAAATAAAAAAAACCTGATTACTGCATTGATAAAAAAGCTGAGTTTGATGTTATGAAGTTATAAAGATAAACTAAGTAGTTTCTAATCTAAAAGTTTATACCCAGTAGGTTCAGTCAGGGATAAATCTCAGATTATTGAGGCTCACAACTAAGACTGGCTCTGCCAACTGTGTTACCTCATTAAATAAAGTCTTTATTATCATTATATTGTACCCACAAAATATCGAGAGTAATCTCCCTTGACTAGGTGTATTGCTAAGTACATTTCCATTATTGGATGGTCTCCCCTCCATACATATTGGAAAATTGTGAGTGGTTGGCATGGGATAGAGATGTGAATTACGTCCCAGCTAAATAAGGAGACTAGATTAGAGTTTTATGGAGTAAAGGACTTAAAAAGCACCCACAAACAGACTAATGTACAGCGCGAGTCCAGCAGAGCAGCTCTGGTTTACACTCGTAAAGGTATACCGTCATACAACCTTAATTAAAGGTATACCTTCTTCCAACCTCCATTAAAGGTAAACCTTCTTCCAACCTCCATTAAAGGTAAACCTTCTTCCGAACTCCATTAAAGGTATACCTTCTTCCGAACTCCATTAAAGGTATACCTTCTACCAACCTTCATTAAAGGTATACCTTCTTCCAACCTCAATTAAAAGGTATACCTTATTACGAACTTCATTAAAGGTATAACTTCTTCCAACCTTCATTAAAGGTATACCTACTTCCGAACTTCATTAAAGGTAAACCTTCTTTCGAACTTCATTAAAGGTATACCTCCTTCCAAACATAATTAAACACTTTTAATCAATAATAACCTTCATTTCGAGAAATACAAACAACTTACTGAAAACAAATCCTGAACTCCCGCTGGTAGAGTGACATTATATAGAACCAATGAGAAGTTAAACGTGTTGGTAAAACTCATTAATCTTGTGTCGTTAAAGTACCACTGCGAGAAAAAATGGGTCATATTCTTATGATAAGTCAGCGACCTGAAATACAAAAAGTCTTTGCATAAATTTCTAAGATTCTTAAGAAAAATCGATACATAGATTTTTCACTACCATGACATCATTTAACGACTTCAAAAACTCAAAATTCATGTAAACTGGTCCCGATCCATCGAAGCATCTCAATCTGAGCAAGATCTCATCTCAAATATTGACATGCATCTTAATTATTTTACATGCGATGTTTGGCTCTAAATTAGTATCACTGAACAGGAATGGCATAATTTAGTAGAGTAAAATGACAAGAGCTGGAACTTCAGATTTATATGTACCGTAATTGTGACTTTGTTTATAGCAAAATCTCAATTTAAGTTTTCTTAATTTTAAGATTTCTGCTTGAGATGCTTCGGGAGATCGGGGCCAGATTTCAACAGACTAAACAATGCACCAAAGACAATATAATTTCATATGAACTATTTAAAAATTTTTTTATTAGATAAAATAGCAAACATTAAATTTAATAAGTGCCTTCTTCCATTATCTTAAAATTGTGATGTGATTATGAACAGACAGACAATGTGATGACTGTGTGATCCTTTAGGAATATAGAAAGGGATTAGAACTACTTGGCCCTTTAAGGGACATATAAACAGGAAATTGTACTTACCCATGTAATACTTTAGCTTCATATGGAATGGATATTCTGTGTGAATTGTTCTTGGATCTTACTATAATTTTGCCCGACCATAATTTCGGATGTATTGCTTTGGATGCTACAAAATGGAGAAAATAACAAAATAGTGATAGGACATCAAACAGACAAGACATAGTGTGATACGATCCTCCCTTCATCCACTTGTCAATATATAGTAGGGTAGCTGTCATAACACAACCATCAGGTTGACAGAATATTACAGCAAGTTCAAAAATGGCTACTTCAACAGCTATATTGCGTACCCCTACAGCTGACATGTAAGAGATAGCAAATGGTGACCTTCAGCTGGCACAATTGGAACACTACTTCTGGGCGACAGAAAAATTTAAAGGCTCAGACATGGGTCAAGTAACACATATGGTATAGGTTTATGAAAATGAGTTACAGGAAGTGTTATTCAATAAGGAACAGGGTGCAGTTTTATCAAGGTTCCTACGGAAATCGTAAACTTACGTTCAGATTTAAATTCAGTATAACCATTTAACAACTACACATTGGGGACAGATATTGTTTGTGGGAATTCATTAAATAAACCTTGATTATCAGCTCCATTTACCACATTTAATAGATGTTAAAGTATTATAAAGAAATTAAATTTGCCCGTAAGTTTACGATTTCCGTAAGTTCGTTGATAAAACAGTGCCCAGGCAACCAAAAGCAATATTGTCTAAGTTAAGATACCAATTTTTATTCTAAATTGCTTTAAACCTTGAATATATCATAATGTAAACAACTTCTGCATACAATATACGAAAAATATAAATTATCGCTATAACAGAAACGTTAAAGTGTTTACATAATAGATTCACGCCAATGTTTAATAGAAATATACACATAAACCATCTAGTCAATGAGGAAGTCAGTGGAAACAACCTTTCCCACCAATAAGGAAGACGGATCCATTCTACCGATCAGGAAGTGCTCAAATATCAACAATAGCTATCACTGAAGTAATGAATACAGTACTTTCAAAGTCAATTGAGAACTGGTGTTAATATACTATCACCCGGCAGGTAAGCTATATTTATCTAGGTTTAACTGGGTATCAGCTATGTACCCGAGTTAACGGTATTGACCGCTATTCTTTCAAATTGGAAAGTTCCCTCGTTAGTATTACTTATTGAAACGACTATACCTCCACATATAAAGGGCAGTAACTCCCTGATAATTGATGGAGAATATAATGAGACACTGGTATACACAACCAGGCATGCTACCAGCCGGCCTTGTGAAGTTTGCTGGAAATATCACCACCGGTGGTTACCGAAAAAATATGCCTACAAAAAATGACAACAGACTGACAGATGAATGCACACCAAACATGATTCAAATATCACCCTGGGCCTGACAACACCACACTAACCCTTAATTTGGTGTTAAAAATGCCTATTATAAATGCATATTTTATAATACCTTTAAAAGTTATGTGAGCGACTGTGGTTTGTCGCATTAGTTCTGGCTGCAGTTTTATAGGACGAAAGTCAACACTTATAGCCTCGTTTGGAGGGGAAACTGTTATACTCTGCAAAACAAACAATGTAACACATGATACAACAAAAATATACAGCATAAATATTAATAATCAGTTTAACAAATTTATGTATACCCTTTTTGTTGGAATATTGTTATTTTTTGGAAGTTGAAGCTAATTTTCATTGTTTTCTGCCCAACTTACATAATATGGATATAAGCCATTTTTATGAAGCATTGAATATCACTTCATATAATTTTATTTTTATATAATTTTTTTTTTTTAACATTGTTGAACATTTAGAGACATCTCCATACACAGGTACACCAATTAACCCTAGGAATTATATCCTCTCCAATAATGACAAATTTTAGTTCAATCAAACTACCAGTACACAACGTATACTTACAGATATTTGTACTGGTGTATCGCCTGTATTGATTAAATTAATTGGAACTGTTTTTGGATCATCAAATGTCCGAACAATTCCAAAATCTATCAACTCTGTGGCAACGTAAACACCGGGAGCTGAAATATACACACATCAGTCAATTAGTGTTAACTATATTTGTGGGAATGTAAGCAGTGTTTCATTTTGGTTTTGAAAAACTTTTAGAAAATCAAGTACCAAAATGTAAAATTACAGCCAATTTTGTGATTCAGGGAAGTTTTAGTTAGGTTTTTACTTACTTATTTTATAGATATAATGAAGTAAATCAATGAAGAACGTTACAAAAAGAAAAGTTCACAGGATGTCACGTTTACGTCACAGAGTTCATGACATCATGAGATAAACTAGACATAAATTCCAGTGATAAAAAGAGCTTATCATACAATAGAGGATAATTCAACAGCCAAAAGTAGTACAGCTTTAAACCGTGATATACCAGAAATTTTATGACTGAACAGTCCTATACATTTATTTTGAGTAAAATGCAGACAGTGTTAGAATACAAGCCATATTCTAACACTGTCTGTAACCATTCTAAAAGTAAAGAGGATCCTAGGATGAAACATTCTTCAGTTATTGAACAACAACCAACAGTGCAGCCCCTCAGTCGTGATGGGTGGGGTAATAGTTTTGTGTTGACCATGACTTACATGATGTAACTTCTACTTCCACAGGTAAAACTACCGTCTGTTCTAAATCCTGTTTATGGTTGGTTTTTATACGTATGAAGGCTGTATGGTTATTTTCTGTCCTCCCTACAAAATTTGCCTTCATAATAGTTTTAGTTTCATAGGGAGGAATCTCCTGTAAATAGAAGAAGACAAAGTTTGTCATAGATAGGACACAAAATAATAATATGAACTAAGGCACCGCCTAAATGAGGGATTAAATACACTTTGGATATCTGCTAAGCTATGTTTCAGATAGAAACTGACTAAATATGAGTTATAAAATATACAAAGGTAGTTATTGATCCGCAACTGATCACTTTTCCTCTTTAAATTTAAGACCAGAAATAATAATTGATCAAAATTTTAGATTGGCTATGTATCTGTGGTTTATGTTTGGAATAAGTGTAGGCATCCCTAACCAGGAGTTTTACCTAAATTATACTGATTTGTGATACATTGCAACGTAACGTCATGAGTCTATTTGGCGTACTTTTGGTATGACGTCATTTCCTGTTATTTGTGACGTCATGACATCACGTCTTGTATTGGCGCCGTGTATCCAGTACAGTAGCGTATTTCTTACTTCCCTTTGTTTTTTTAGATAGTTTGTTTTATTTATTGAATATTTTTAAAGACGGTTATAATTCGAAAGAAAATGATAGGGGGCAACCGTTTACAGATTACTATTTTTTTCATTTTCAAAGGACCATTCACCTCGGAAAACTGCCTGAAATTTTTGACCGGAAATAACTTTTTCTGAAAGCATTAGTACCTGCACAGACTCGACGAAGATACGCACGTGGACATTATTGGTATGGGTATTTACAATAGCCAAGCGAAGCTGGCTATTTAATCCCCGACTAGTATATCAGTACACAATAACAAAAAGGGTTTTTGACACAAAAATGTATGCATCCCACTAAGGGCCATAACACTGGTAATATTTACCTGACCTAAATTTGCTAAAAGTGTGTACAAATAGGCTGGGTACCAAGTATTCATGTGATATGCTATGGAACCCAGTATACTCAACACTGCACCTCCGTATATTTCATAATCACCCCATGCCTTCATTTATATCAATGTTTTTTTTGGTAAATATTTAATGATAACTTTATTTGTATTAATAACATTTATTCCATGACTGTGTATTGAATATGTATATAATTAAAATAAACAAATAAACGGAGTTACCCTATAGGGGCCCAAAAAAAGTGAAGTTTCATTGAAAGGAGAACTTTGAGACATTCAACCAGACTGATAAGCACCTAATTTATCAACAAAAGTATCCCCACACATAATCAACATAGGTCTCCCGGCTATATGTGGGAGAGCATCTGGTATACCTCAAGGCAGATGGATTCCAATCTAATGTCAAATCAGTCAGGTTAATTAGTTTAAATTTGAAATTATTCTATAATAGCATGTACAGAGATGGTGTACACAATACAACTAGTCTCTTACAAAATAAGTTATACTGCAGATTTATGCAGACTGGGTCTATGAAATAAAGGTTGACATCAATCTAGAGTTAATACAGTAAAATAATTAATTTTCGTGTGGAATTATATTTCGTGGATTTTGTGGTTCACCTTCAACCACGAAATCAAATCCAAATCAAACACTAATTTTGGCCCTTGTATTTATTACCTGAAATACAAAATCCACGAATAAAGGTCCCATCGAAATGGTCTTTTTAACCAAAACCACGAAATTTTGTCCAATTGAAATTACATGATTTTACAGTATGTGATAGAAATATAACCTTAACTTACCCATAAAGATCTAGGAGCCTCCTTTTCCCCTGTTGGTAATTCCAGATGTAGATCACCTTCACTTGCAAACATTTCCAACACCTTTAATATAACAAAGCTTCTGATTGGCTGGTATTATATATCAATGCTTTTGATTGGTTGGTTCTAAAATACTTCTATAAAACAAAGCATCTGATTGGCCGGTATTATATATAAAAGCTTTCGATTGGTTGGTTCTAAAATACTTCTATAAAACAGAGCATCTGATTGGCTGACTCAAATCAAGAGTCTCTAGTTAGTCAGTTCTATGGATCAGAGTTTCTGCCAGTTCTTTTTTTATTTAATCTCAAAATGTTGGCCAATGGTTTCATATGTGCCAATGATGTAACAGTATTGAAATGTAGCATTGGATTCAATGCTCAACACTAATACTGGTCCTTTGACCAAGGTCAGTAAAAATCAAGAAAGACAATAGTTAGTGTCTACCCCTGGTATTATTATGACATACATTTTGTATACAATGTTTCCGAGAATTGCTATTCTTCATCTTGTTATATTGTTGTAGATGTAATTATGCACATGTGTCTCATGAATTCTGGCCTGGATACTAGCTTACTACATCTTGCTATTATAGTTAGAACTGTGACTCACTGTCACTATACATCACAAGATGTTACAAGTAATTTATCCTTATATCAACATATATTTCAATGATTTGTATCTATATAATATAGTACATACTTCGTATGAATATGAAAATGCAGTTACAACAATAATGAAGTAATTAACAACATGGCTGACTCAGACAGACTGAACCCAAACAAATGGCTGACTCATACTGAATCCAAACATGGCTGACTCAGACTGAATCCAAGCTGTTTCAACTTTTGTAATTTCCACATTTATATTTCCTTTTTTGTTGTAAAGTAATAAGTTACAGTCATGTATTGTGATGATAGGTGACATAATATACATGAGGATTTAATTCAAACTCTAAACTGTCAGATTAGGGCACAGTTCAGGTCCTGTACCCCTCAATAGTCAACAATGAGGTGCTGAATCTGAAAGGGTCAATTCTGTATGTTTTCAAAAGGTTTTCAATGTTCTTACTGGTACAAATGCTTAATATAATTCAACTTTTGTCAGAAATTTATAAAGGTCAAAATTTCGCCCTTTGGAAATTTCAGAATCAAAAGGGTCACTTTCAGGATGAAAGGAATCCCGAAATGACCCTTTATTTGACCCTTTTCCACACAGATGCTTACCTGGAGAGGTGTACTGTGTGGGTTATGCATATTTATTAAAGGTGAAAAACTGCTATTGACTGGTACCCGCGCTCCCAGGTACGGTCGTAATCTGTATGGATTTGCTGTACCTACTCCAAAAACCTGAAATAGTACAGAATTAATCATTAGCCCTTTACTCCACATGGAAACACATGATGTCTCTACCAAGCTGTATTTCCAGGTAGCTATCTCATCTTCATGCTAACATCTTTCAATACATTAACAAGATTTCAATACAGTTACATAACTGATGCCAAGACTTTAGTATCAACTACTAGTATGGAGATGTTGAACACTGAAGGGAAACAGATTAAGTTTCTATGGAGTAAAAAATTAAAAAACCACATCAATGACTGCAAACCACAAATTATGTTGGTTCCAGTTACATTGAGATCATACACACAGACAGGAGGTGCTCTAAACCATGGTGGCAGCTGAGAGCAAACTATTTCATCATCATCGGAAACATTCTAATTTTAACTTAACATCAAAAATATTTACAGCACCAAATCAAATTATCTTCATTGCCTATCTAACTAATTATACCAAGTATATATCTGGTAGTAAAACCGTGATTAACAATTTATTTCAATGAGCTTAATATAGACCTTGTAATTAACAGTAGTTAAATCAAGCTGTTGATTCATTGAAAAATGAGAGAAAAGGAATTATTTGTAAATTCTGATGCAATTCCACTAAGCTAGTAGTTTGAAAAAGAGAAAATTTACAGGGATTTCCCTGCAACCCTTTTTTCTATGTAGAATGTCCCTGCAGGCATGCATACGTGGGACCTACAAAGGGACTTCTTTTGGGATTTAAAATTTGGCCTACTCTACTTGAGAAATGGTAGTGAACAAAACAGCAAGGTGATCAGCCAATCAAAATAGGTTTTACAAAATCTCAAAATGATTAGCTAATCAAAATAGGTTTTACAAAATCTCAAAATGATTAGCCAATCAAAATAGGTCTTACAAAATCTAGAAATGTTTAGCCAATCAAAATAGGTTTTACAAAATCTAGAAATGATCAGCTAATCAAAATCGGTTTTAAAAAATCTTAATATGATCAACCAATCAAAATTGGTTTTACAAAATATTGACCAATAGTTGTTATTTTCACAGTAACACTATTCTAAACTACTTTTTATTTGCCCGGGCATTTATTTATTAAAATTCAGCTACATTTATCAGTACAAAGATACATCATGATGTGATTACAGATATCATATTTAACTGTGACTCAAATAAATAGATTTTAATCAAAATTTTACTCGTGTCAACTGGTTAAGTGGCAAGAATTATAGATAGCTTTACTTACTTGATATTTAAATGACCCTTGGGACGTATGGATGTATAAAGTATTTTCCACGTTCCCTTCTTGTCTGGCTAAAAAAACAACATCAAATGTTGTATTTCCGCCCGGAGGGACAATCTGAAATGGAAATAGAATCCCGCTTATAGCACACACTAGAATGTGATTATGTCAATCGATTTAGAAAGGCGCTTAATTGCAGACATGTATGCATCAATGGATATTTTTAATTGTCTTCAACTTCTCTCACAGATTAGCTGAAATAATGAAAGCTGAGTACTGGTGCAAGTTCACGCGATACAAGGGCATCACTTAATATGATACAAGGGCATCACATAATATGATACAAGGGCATCACGTAATATGACACAAGGGTATCACGTAATATGACACAAGGGTATCACGTAATATGACACAAGGGCATCACATAATATGATACAAGGGCATCACATAATATGACACAAGGGCATCACGTAATATGACACAAGGGCATCACATAATATGACACAAGGGCATCACATAGTATGACACAAGGGTATCACATAATATGGCACTAGGGCATCACATAATATGACACAAGGGCATCACATAATATGACACAAGGGCATCACATAGTATGACAAAAAGGGCATCACATAATATGACACAAGGGCATCACATAGTATGACACAAGGGCATCACATAATATGACACAAGTGCATCACATAGTATGACACAAGGGCATCACATAATATGGCACTAGGGCATCACATAATATGACACAAGGGCATCACATAATATGACACAAGGGCATCACATAGTATGACACAAGGGCATCACATAATATGGCACTAGGGCATCACATAATATGACACAAGGGCATCACATAATATGATACAAGGGCATCACGTAATATGACACAAGGGCATCACGTAATATGACACAAGGGCATCACGTAATATGACACAAGGGCATCACGTAATATGACACAAGGGCATCACGTAATATGACACAAGGGCATCAAGTAATATGACACAAGGGCATCACGTAATATGACACAAGGGTATCACGTAATATGACACAAGGGCATCACGTAATATGACACAAGGGCATCACGTAATATGACACAAGGGCATCACGTAATATGACACAAGGGCATCACGTAATATGACACAAGGGCATCACATAATATGACACAAGGGCATCACGTAATATGACACAAGGGCATCACGTAATATGACACAAGGGCATCACGTAATATGACACAAGGGCATCACGTAATATGACACAAGGGCATCACGTAATATGACACAAGGGTATCACGTAATATGACACAAGGGCATCACGTAATATGACACAAGGGCATCAGGTAATATGACACAAGGGCATCACGTAATATGACACAAGGGCATCACGTAATATGACACAAGGGCATCATGTAATTTAAGTATTTTGTCCAATCTGATACTGCAATCTCGTCATTGGCCAAGTTCAAACTTTAAATTTGACCTCAGAACCAACCAGTAAGATGGCTGTCTGGCTGAGTTTCAGTAGTGAAGGATAAAATGTGGTTAAAATTTAGAATATAAAATAGTTGAGCTGATTTCCCCCAACATAATTGAGTGCAATGTCCTCATTTAACACACACTTCATTATCTCCAGCAACTAACA
The DNA here is from genome assembly GCA_963678985.1 of Spisula subtruncata. NCBI lineage: Eukaryota > Metazoa > Mollusca > Bivalvia > Venerida > Mactridae > Spisula > Spisula subtruncata. The sequence goes on from OY787665.1 coordinate 13,659,668, forward strand.
GGAACATTATAATCTAATTCATGTTTTCCTGATATTGAGGTTTATTAAAATGTATAAATCCCCATCGAAATCAATTTACTGAAATTGCCATTGTTATAGCATGCCACGGTTACCATGGGGACCAATTAATTAAACATTTGAAAGTGTTTATGGTGCTGACACTACTATTGAAACAAGCTGAACAAGTCATACAAAGGATTAAGAGAGTGACACCGTATTAAGGTAATAGGATACCAATAAAGCTACAAAATATTGATTCATTCCGGGACCCGGCCACTTCCTTACTATAATAATATAACAATGCTAAACTGTTAATACACACATTATACCATGTACATGTACAAACAGGTAACCAATAACATAAGGGAGGGGTGGTGGCGAATGTATGCCCCTATAGCAGCCTTATTGTTGAAAATGGTAATGGTCAAAGTGACCTTGACCTTTGACCTACTAACCTCAACATCAATAGGGATCATCTACTGGTAGTGGCCAATATTCATGTAAAGTTTAAAGATCCTAGGGCAAAGCATCCTTGAGTTATTGAACAGAAACCATTTTGGTCTACCGAGAGAGAAACAGACTGAACACCCAAGCAATATAATATAACATTTCAATGTATGGGGCAAGAACTGTACATCAAGTGTGGCTTATGTTCTTTGTGACATTTTGCATGAAAGCCAGAATTAAACAATGCACATTGCAAATACAATGTAGCTTTACACACATGCCCTGCACAACTGCATGTTGAAATTACCAAGAAATAAAGTCCTTATAAGTGATCAACCTTAACATAAGGATAAAACAGACACATTAGATGGGTGCTAAACAAGGCTTAACAGGATACTGACAGTTCATAAATGTATAATGCAGAAATGCATGTTCACAACCAGTAACACTTATAAGTGGCAATTACCGGTAAACGGTGGGAGATTTATTCCATGAAAGTTTATAACACTTTAGTAGATTTTAAACTTGAGATAGAAGATATTTACATCCTGGTGCAAAGTCAGCATATTATATCCTGTTTACATAAATAACACTGCAGTCCTTAATATACGATTATCCCTTAAATTTCAGTTTGCAACTGACAAATTCTGGCTCAAACTAGTTTAGTTTAAGTTGATCTAATATGATGTAACAGTTATAGTTCTAAACAGCTTTTATGAATGACTCTTAGACACATGATTCCTGCTGGCATGCAAGGGTGCACATAGAGGGATCGCAGAAGCTCACCTTGTCACTTCTTGACAAGTGAGGTATAGTCAACACGGTATGAATCGTGTTACACTACTTCTCAGTTTCGTCAGCGAATTGTTCTGTTTTCATATGGCTCTGACGGAACTCGAAACTGATGTAACGCTCGGCTGGAACTCAAATGTCATGTATCCTGAGTTCCGTCAGAGGGTTACGTCTTTTTGAGTTCCGTCAGAGCCATATGAAAACAGAACAATTCTCTGACGGATCTGAGAAGTAGTGTTACACGATTCATACCGTGGTCAAGGCTTGCAATATATGTATGTCCCTATGGCAGCCCAACAGTCAGAAATGGTAAAGGTCACAGTTATCTTGACGTTCGACCTTTTGACCTCAAAATCATTAGGGGGATTCTACTGTTGCTGACTAACCTCAATGTAAAGTTTGAAGATTCTAGGGAAAGTGTTCTTGTTATTGTCAGAACGGAACCATTTGGTCTACTGACCGACATGTGCAAAGCACTATACCCCCTCATTAAAGATAACAAAACTGTTGTTGATTCAAGTGAGATTGCAGTAAATGTTTTAGAACAAGCTACCTGCAGCTAGTGTTGTTGCAAGTATTTGAAGGACTTGTCTTTCCAATGTCTAGACCACTAGGTACACCTGAGGTAACTCATTGTGACAAGATTGTCTGAACAAGTGAGGGGTTTCAGGAAGTCTGTGCTTAATTCACCTTAACAAGTAGACAGACTAAAGCCCTGATAAACCTTGAACGTAAATTGGTTGATGTGTACATCACTATACCATACAGTCTGTTGCACGGTCATTCACCTCCGGTACAGCTTGAGGCTCACTGAAATTCTGTGGCTTATAGGCAACAAGGTTTCACAAAATGTGCACCGCAACCTTTTCATTATGTGCCCCTCTACTGAACCATGTTTCCACTTAATATGGTATTATTTAGGTGATTCTTAAAACAACTTTGGGGACAAGAACCCTATACATGTACTTGAAATTTTGGCAATATGGGAATTGATTTTTAAAATTTTTTTTAGTGAAAGAGTTTTTCCAGGAAAACACAATGTTTAAGGGTCCCTTCTAATAAGGGAAAGGAGTAAATTTCTACTTACTTTATCTTGAAAAAACGAACAATGAAAATGTGCTGTACTGCCGGATATAGAGAGTAAATGTAGATTATTCTTGCTATCTGAGTTATGCACTGTAACATGTTCCATACGAGGCATGCCCACCGGCCTGAAAATATACAAATATTTAAACATGTTATAACTATATATAGTTATTATATAATGTATATCAAATTGATGTATTTAACAAAATACAGGCCAAATCACCACTGGAACACAGCATGACTGAATATATTTCTGTATCATGCATGTTCAATTTTCCATATAATAAGAAAGATATTCATCATGAGGAAATGTAAGAAGTCTTATTCAAGTAAAGCTGAATATATGCCAATGTTAATGACATCATGACCTAAACATTAACTTTATTTGGAATGGACATAAACACTCATGGCATCAATTTACACTAGAAACTCTTTTATCCGAATCTGGATCATAGAGGATTTCAGATTTTGTAGGAGATGTAATTGGTTAATATTTTACAAGTGGACAAATCTATTCATTTTTTATAACCCTGCATTTGCATGTATACTAAGTATGTTATAACATATATGAATTAATAATAAAACAAATAGAGTGTAATACAATATATTACCTACCAAAACTCATAACAATAGAATAACATGGTTTAATTTTAAGCATTCAGACCGTTGAGACAGTTTTTATATTTCAAATCTGCACTAAGTTGGCAAGAACAACTATACTATGACGACAATTTTGTCAGATAAACAATACAGATCGGTAGACAATGATTATTTGTATAGACTTAACATATGAATTGTAACAATTTTATGCTTAATTGAGGTAATTGTAAACCTATATTGTTCAGCGGGACAAATGACAGGAACAAAAGTCATATCCTACAGACATTGGCGAACATTTTGGTATATAACATATTGCTTGTTCTACAGGAGACGTCACCTCACCCCAAAAAATCAACAGTTATCACCCCACTAATTTACCATTTAAACTATAGAATATTTTTCAACACTTTAGTGTGAATTTAAACATGTTAAAAAATGTTATTTTTAGTAATTATCTTGGTAAATTTAATCAAATATTAATAGCACTGCATAATTAGGTATAATGCCCAATTTACAAATTGTTTAGGACTCAGATAGGTGGCACGGTGGTTGAGCGGATAGCCCGCTTGACTGCTGATTGAGAGGTCCCTGGTTCGATCCTCGGCTGAGACACAATTGATCATTTCTGAAACCTTTTTAGTGTTTCCCACCTTACTAGAGATGAACTGGTTGGCAACCCAGAGGTAGTCTCGCGTGTATCGGTGCTGTACACCTAGCATGTTAAAGAACCAAGGTGTCTCTTTGGAACGAGCTAGGATATTGCGCCCTGATACCTTGTATCACCCAACTGTCTCCTCTACTCGTTGTCCCTTCAGCAAAAACACAGGACCCCATTGGAAATAAGTGCTTGCACTTACTAGGGAGCATTTATAATTACTATTAGCATGTCTTACAGCATAAAATAAGTGACAGAAATCTAATTATGTTAGCAATCATGCAGTACTTTGGATTTCATTAATAAAACAATTAAACCTGTACCCAGTTATAGCTGTGAGGTATACACTTATATATCACAAAAATTTGCACAAATAATTAATCACTCCCCACTCAATTTGTTTCTGATTTCCTAATGAGATGTTTTCGGGTAAGAGAAATTGTGACGTGTTGGGCGAGGGAGAAGAAACAAACAATAAATTATGTTATTTTAGACCAAACTCTTTATAATCATTTATCTTTCCAGGAAATTTAACAAGCATAAAAATACCTACTTATCTCCGCAAAATTCTGTCAGCCTTATTACCTCAGTTAAAGAAAAATGTCAACTTCATTGTAGTCTATTATGGCATATCCTTTTCGGATAATGTCAAAACAATTCAATGAATTAACAATAATAAACAGTTCTAATACACAATTCCTTAAGGGTAATGCAAAAATTAACAGTTTTCTGAACATCTGTGCATTCATCGATTGTTTCATGAATGAATTTAGTGACCATGAAATTAGGTAATCATATTTGTTGGGGACAGAATACATCATAAAATATGCCAGGCGACAGTCCACTAGGCTATGAGAACATAATTTGTCATCACCTAAACTACATAACCTGTGACAATTTTGACACCCAGGATCTGCCAGGTGATGAAGCTTGTTTTAACAGCAGCTCATATAAAAGTTACACGATTAATATTGTTTCAAGACTCACGCCAATTTAACCCATTCAACTACAGGACCATATTTGTTTAATGCCAAGTTTTCCGGGTTTGCATCCTAACCAAGAGTGCTAACTTACAAGGAACCGCCAACCTCTTCACATATGGATGAAAATCCACATAGTTGCCAAACACAGGACCATGCTTGATCAATATGAAGTGATACTTTAACTTAACTTTACAATTCACATGGATTCTACTGAGGTATAATGCCCAATCCTGAAAACAAGTCGCAAGTCGGCTTAGGGTGCCATTACCACACATCCCTGTATCATAACTAGGTTACAAACATTGTTTTCCTGTTACACTTTAGATGAGGGAACTTGAAATGACCATAACTTTGTCAATTATTTTAATTTTTTCATCAAATAACTTTTATTTTGTACAGAAAAGATCAGTCTTTCTAACGCAGCCAATCCGGATTTCCGGAATATTCCGGAATTGTAGAACCCCTGAATTCAGGACCCTGCGAGGTTTTCATTGATCAGGTAATGTGACTTAGCTTCTATCATATAATAATTCATGTAAAACAAATTCATTGTCATATGAATTTTTCAACTTGATTTCCCATCTCGCATTTTCACACAGTTTATAATCAATTATTCACGAGCTTGTATAAATTGCTAACGAAGATGAATAGACTGTTCGGTTCACAATATTGTTCAATACAAGAATCACACACAGGTCTCCAATCATATTATGTAACATTGAAAACATCACATTAATGGAACATGAGCAGGAAATATATGCCGACATCATCAAATCATTTGAAGTCAGCAATTATGAATAACAGGGGCAAGATACACTGGCACTGCTAGTTGTTGGTTTTAAGGGTCATTTTGATAATTTTGCATTCAAATTTATAATTTTATGGATGAAATTTTTTAAGAAATATTGACTGACCTAACATGGTCAAAATGTGCAACATGGCTTTTTGTTATAGTCTTTAATATTAAAGTGCCAATTGTAAACCCGAGTTAGAGCATTATTGAATGGTATACCATGTGCCATGCTAGGCTGTAGCACATTGTCAAACCTTTTTGGTCATTTGACAGACAACTACAATTCAGCAGGAGCTGTCACACTATATAAGCTCACCCTTAAAATATGCACTTAGCAAAGGTCAGCTATTAAAACTCTTGGCAAACTTTCTATCAATGACAATCAAATACTTAATATTGATATAAATACAAAGCAAAACTTTGAAAATAGACTTGAAAATATACTTAATTCCCACTGCCTATAATTAATTATTTTACATTATTGATTATTTCATTACAGCAAAATTTCAACCACCCCCAACTCTTACACAAACAATTTATTTGCAAAACTCAAACAATGATTTTCAGCCATTTCCTGATTTATTGGAAATGACTGTCAATTTGTCTCCTATATTCAGAGTAGTTATCCACAGTCCCTAAGCAAATAATGCCACTAATTTCTTCATTGACATTTTATAGTAGATGATGGGAAGTTCTGCTTAGTAAAACAATGACGTGGCAGACAGCCGAGCAAACACGTTGTTGATAATACTACAAACACGCTACTACCTGTCCACCACATCCAGGTACGCGATTTCAAATTATTGATTTGTCGAGAGAATTACCGCCGACCTTTTCAATATTGTTCAACAAGTGGATAAACGCCATTCACTCAATTATTGATCCTCAGATTCCCGGGATATTAAAATTGCACGAATATATAAGCTCTGCCCTCACTCGACTCACTTTCCATGATTATATCGTTATATTGTTATATTGCATGTAACTCGGAGCTTTAATTGTAAGAGTACATGAGCTTACCAAACACGGCACTATATTATGTACTATAAAAGTGACATTCAACAGATGCCACTAGGGTTCCATTAAGATTCCTCCAAGTATACACCTTGCTATGGATATGGAAATGTCAAAGCTGAGGAGGTCATAGAGATCAAGTGTGATAGGGGACCATACAAATAATGTAGCCTAGGGGTTTAGTAAGTAAGTAAGTAAGTAAGTAACGTCTTTATTTAACGAGGCTGACACATTCAGTTTCCCGATCTTCCATGTGGGTTTCATTTGGTTGCAAATCTGAGCATATGAATTTCCAAACTTGTATCAAGCAGGGTGCCATATTTCCGCAGAAAGCTGACTGGCAAATAAAGGCTAAGCTTGGCATCTTCAGGGAGAGGTCAGATAACAGGGAGGCTCCAAATTTTACCTGACACCTAAGGGTTCTGATAAGTATACTGAATTAAGGAATTTATCACTTTCACAGATCCTTAATTAAACCCTGTAAAGGGATTTCCAGTATATTTTTTATTCAAATAATGGCCAGTAATGCTTGATTTTTCTTCAGAAACAAAATTAGGGTCACAAAAAGTAACATTACCTAATGAAGCAAGCAGAAGAGTATAAGACATTGTAAGAAGTTCAATCCAACCAATTGATCAGAAAGTTTCTTCATACAAAGTTCAACTCATAAAGAGAATTGAACTTGGTAAATAATTCAACTTGTAAAGAAGGCAGATATGATCTATATATGATCACATAACGCATGATGAACAATTTATACAAATGAGAAATCAATGCTTATCCAATATACATCAATATGTTTTTGTAAACTGTATTGCATCAGTTTTGTAGGTTTTACAGGTTCCGTATATGTCAATCAGTTAGAGATCAATATTGAAACAAGTTCTACAATTTATATTTATTTTATAACTTTGAACACCTCACTAAAAAGTAAATACTCTGAGGATAATTAGATGTAGCAAGTTTCACTTTTTTATTTCAAGCCAAATGCATTAGTTATGCACCAGTCAGATGCATCTACGCCCAACCACCATCGATGATAGGCCGGTATTTTTACTTTTGAGTTGTCAAAACCCTTGCCATTCTCCCGCCATCCAGGGGACAGTTGATGGTACAATCTCCGGTATTTCACAGTCTCCTGACAACTATATTAAAATATTGTCCCGGGGGTGGGTGGGTGGACCATGGATACAACTGACTTGTGCATTAGAGAAATACAGGTTAGATTTTTATTTCATATTTGGAACAACCAGGTTTCACAGAGCCAGTAGGACCACTTGACCTTCGAAACTCTTAATATGATGTAATATCACAATATTAATTATCAAGGTGGTTAAAGTAATTAAAGACGCATTTTACGAAAAATTGAAATAATTCTTTGCACCATATACCTTATCAAACTAAGCTTTCAAAGTTGCTATTTTTAATGGAGTATTCCAAACAATTACTGACTGACATTATGCTAAAATGCAAGGAAATATGATAGATGCATCAAAATACGTATCCATGATACAGAATATATTAATTTAAATCAGTTACATTCAAACCAAACATTGTGTCTGACAGGATTCAGATTCTTTATACATTTACTTAATCCAGGGGTTTATAAATATTTATATTTGCTCCCATGGTGCTATAATTATATCCATTTTAATATAAATGGACTTAAATATTCAGAGGGTTTCAACAATTAATTGATCCACACATGGATTTTATTCAATGGGACACAAAATTTCACAAATGGAGGTATTTTAGGTAATTTTCTGTGAATTAATAATAAGAATAATGAAAACAAGCAGGAAGTAAAATAAGGCCAATTTACCAAGGTACACCTTGTTGTCAAAGGTGTTAAGTTACAAAGGTTTATGGTAATTTCTATTTCTGTAATCTGAATAAGCCAACAAAATCTATTTTTGAACATTTATACTCTGATATAGTAGGTCTGCTCTTATAATCTGAATCACTTTGTACATTTAACAAGGGTCCTACTGAGACATAATACAAAATGTAACCCAAACATGCAAACGTGTCTGTTTAAGACGCCAACAGTGTGCACATACACCTAGCTGTTTCAGATGCCAATAGTGTACACATACACCTAGCTGTTTCAGACGCCAACAGTGTGCACATACACCTAGCTGTTTCAGACGCCTATAGTGTGCACATACACCTAGCTGTTTCAGATGCCAATAGTGTGCACATACACCTAGCTGTTTCAGACGCCTATAGTGTGCACATACACCTAGCTGTTTCAGATGCCTATAGTGTGCACATACACCTAGCTGTTTCAGTTGCCAATATTGTGCACATACACCTAGCTGTTTCAGATGCCAACAGTGTGCACATACACCTAGCTGTTTCAGATGGCAATAGTGTGCACATACACCTAGCTGTTTCAGACGCCAACAGTGTGCACATACACCTAGCTGTTTCAGATGCCTATAGTGTGCACATACACCTAGCTGTTTCAGACGCCAACAGTGTGCACATACACCTAGCTGTTTCAGACGCCTATAGTGTGCACATACACCTAGCTGTTTCAGATGCCAATAGTGCGCACATACACCTAGCTGTTTCAGACGCCAACAGTGTGCACATATCCCTAGCTGTTTCAGATGTCAATAGTGTGCACATACACCTAGCTGTTTCAGATGTCAATAGTGTGCACATACACCTAGCTGTTTCAGATGGCAATAGTGTGCACACACCCCTAGCTGTTTCAGACGCCAATAGTGTGCACATACCCCTAGCTGTTTCAGATGCCAACAGTGTGCACATATCCCTAGCTGTTTCAGATGGCAATAGTGTACACATATCCCTAGCTGTTTCAGATGTCAATAGTGTGCACATACCCCTAGCTGTTTCAGATACCAATAGTGTACACATACACCTAGCTGTTTCAGATGCCAATGTGTACACATACCCCTAGCTGTTTCAGATGCCAATAGTGTACACATACACCTAGCTGTTTCAGATGCCAATGTGTACACATACACCTAGCTGTTTCAGATGCCAATAGTGTACACATACACCTAGCTGTTTCAGATGCCAATAGTGTACACATACCCCTAGCTGTTTCAGATGCCAATAGTCACAGTGCACATACCCCTAGCTGTTTCAGATGCCAATGTGTACACATACACCTAGCTGTTTTAGATGCCAATAGTGTACACATACCCCTAGCTGTTTCAGATGCCAATAGTCACAGTGCACAGACCCCTAGCTGTTTCAGATGCCAATGTGTACACGTACACCAAGCTGTTTCAGATGCCAATAGTGTACACATACACCTAGCTGTTTCAGATGCCAATAGTCACAGTGCACATACCCCTAGCTGTTTCAGATGCCAATAGTCACAGTGCACATACCCCTAGCTGTTTCAGATGCCAATAGTGTACACATACACCTAGCTGTTTCAGATGCCAATAGTGTGCACATACACCTAGCTGTTTCAGATATCAATAGTGTGCACATACACCTAGCTGTTTCAGATGCCAATAGTGTGCACATACACCTAGCTGTTGCAGATGCAAATAGTGTGCCGTACCCCTAGCTGTTTCAGATGCCAATAGTGTGCACATACACCTAGCTGTTTCAGATGCCAATAATGTGCACATACACCTAGCTGTTTCAGATGCCTATAGTGTGCACATACACCTAGCTGTTTCAGATGCCAATAGTGTGCACATACACCTAGCTGTTTCAGATGCCTATAGTGTGCACATACACCTAGCTGTTTCAGATGCCAATAATGTGCACATACACCTAGCTGTTTCAGATGCCTATAGTGTGCACATACACCTAGCTGTTTCAGATGCCTATAGTGTGCACATTCCCCTAGCTGTTTCAGATGCCAATAGTGTGCACATTCCCCTAGCTGTTTCAGATGCCAATAGTGTGCACATACACCTAGCTGTTTCAGATGCCAATAGTGTGCACATACACCTAGCTGTTGCAGATGCCAATAGTGTGCCGTACCCCTAGCTGTTTCAGATGCCTATAGTGTGCACATTACCCCTAGCTGTTTCAGATGCCTATAGTGTGCACATACACCTAGCTGTTTCAGATGCCTATAGTGTGCACATACTCCTAGCTGTTTCAGATGCCTATAGTGTGCACATACACCTAGCTGTTTCAGATGCCAATAGTGTGCACATACACCTAACTGTTTCAGATGCCTATAGTGTGCACATATACCTAGCTGTTTCAGATGCCTATAGTGTGCACATTCCCCCAGCTGTTTCAGATGCCTATAGTGTGCACATTCCCCTAGCTGTTTCAGATGCCAATAGTGACTAGTGTGCACATACACCTAGCTGTTTCAGATGCCTATAGTGTGCACATACACCTAGCTGTTTCAGATGCCTATAGTGTGCACATACACCTAGCTGTTTCAGATGCCAATAGTGTGCACATACACCTAGCTGTTTCAGATGCCTATAGTGTGCACATACACCTAGCTGTTTCAGATGCCAATAGTGTGCACATTACCCCTAGCTACCACAAGTACTTAAACACCAAAACATGGTTTCAAATAATGATCTGTTGTTAAAATTCTGCATTATGAGATTTCAAATGACTGAAAATTTGTCAAATTATTATTTGATTTATTTTCAAATAACCTTTCATTTTCTGCAGATATATTCAGTCTTGCTATAAGAGCAGCAAATCTGTATTTCCAGATTATTCTGAAATTGTAGGACCACCAATTTAAAGACAAAAGTTGTACAAAATTTTCATCAAGTATCAGTGACAATCAAAATCCATTTAGAAATTAGAAATCTTTAAGAATACTTCCCAAACAGAAATTCTGAGAATGTACTGTCACAATACAGCAACATCTCATTTCAATCGGAGACAATTCAATGGTTTAAATTATTTTAAACCCAATTTCTCTTCTACCACCAATGATGGGATCTAATAAATCGGCTAGATCCATGTGACAAAGCCGAAAAAAAATCTAGACATATTTTTTACATTTGCCTATGACAAGGGTCTATATTTGGTGCATCATTCTAGTCACTCCCCAATATTGTATCGAAATATTCCTACACTTATTGGTCTGTAACCAAGATAAGTGTATATCAAGTTATTTTTTCCTTATATCTGTGTGACTCCTATTAATTCTCCTACTGTCTGTCTCCATACTGTCCTATATTACAGTCTCGGAAAACATTAAGGTCAAATCTATTCTAGTTTTTCTCTGGAAACTGTAAAATCATTAATTTTCGTGGGGGATTTAATTTCGTGGATATCATGGTTCACCTTCAACCACGAAATCAAATCCCATCAAACATTAATTTTGTCCCTTGTATATCAACTGAAATGCAAAATCCACGAATTAAAATCCCATCGAAATGGCATTTTTTTTATCAAAACCACAAAATTTTGTCCCATCGAAATTAAATGATTTTACAGTATCCCAATTTAAACCAATGAGAAGCCACACTACAAACTAGAGTACCAGGATGACCCTTATTGTTTACGGACATCACTTTCAGGGCAGCAATTATTTTTTACCAATCAGCAAATGGCTCATTGTACAGTTGAAGGAATCTGCGAGTAGTCTGGGTAGTTTGTGAGTTTTAAAGCCATTTTCAACAATTTCTTCAGTTATACACAGGGACTGATTCACCTCACAGTTTACTGAACTGTGTGTCCTAACCAGTACTAGCTAACCCCTTCCACAAGCAAACCTGATGCATCAACTTATTTGCAAAAAACATGGAGGATAATCGGTGTTAATGTCAAAGGAGATTTACCTGATGTGACCGGGAATTAAACTCAGGTCACCAGACTATGAACCAAGCACATTAACCACAGATTGACTAAAAGAGACTTTCAAAGTTTCCACATTTGCCATATAAAGAGAAAATCTAATTCTAACCACCCGTGGAGTTTATCCAATTTAATAAGTTCATTGGTAGTACTGGTTTAATCAATAATTGTATTGTTTGTATTGAAAGTGCAGAGACTGACAGACAAATCAAACAATCTTCAGGACAAAATTAACCTATAAATATCAAAGCATTGTCCATAAAGAGACAGGAAAAAGACATTATTCACATGACTTTCAAGGTATACAAAATCAGACAATTGGCATCTTTTCTCATTATCTGCCATATATTAACAGTGCTAAGCTCAGATCCAATTACACATTAGAACATCAACATATGTTATAGTTAATGAAGTAAAAGTCGCCTCAGCACCCCGTGTACCCCGATAATATGTATTAGACAGAGTACTGCTGTTTAGACTGAGCGGAAAATGTCGACGCTTGAGAGGTAATGTATTTTGTGCCTGTTACAATTATTTCGTGTCCATACCATTAAATCGATGAACATGTTTGTATGCAGTGGTTCTTCCTCGACATGTAGATGTATTTTTTTCCGACTAGAAACGTAAGATTCGATTTTAAACTTTATAAATGCGTCCAAAAGTCCAAAGTTTAGACTATAAAAAATAATTAAAAATACTTCTAGATAGCGGAAAATACACAAATTTCGTGAATATGTAGCGAAATAATAGTACCATATTCTTTCACAATGATATATTCACTGACGTAAGTATCTTTCTAAAAATAACAGTTTTTCTACACTTAGTGTCTCCAAAATGGTACTGCTTATGTTATATGGTGAAATTGTCACGATACTGCTTATGTTGTAAACAGATACTGCTTATGTTTATTATAGTTTCAATGATTTAAACCCATTAGCAACCTTGTCATGACACATTGAAGCCTCAGCAACTATTTTCTGTCAATGTTGAATATGTATTTAGCTCTTACTGGGTTGATCTATTGAACTAAAATAGCATACACTAATATATCTCTTAATACTGTCTATCATATTCTCTGTAATCCTTACATGTACAACTAAAGTTTCTGCAGTTTTCTAAACGTCCTTGGCCATATTGAAAAAAGGTTGTTTCAGTAGCGCTATTAGCACTTTTCGCGTTTATGTAGTATATCAACCGATCTGTAGTATGTCTACGTAACGACACGCTACCGGCGAGCAGTGCTAGTCGATAGCATATCGTTTCTAAGCACGAATGCGTATTTCTTTTATTTACCTCGCCAACGGACACGTTTTGGGGATAGTGCATGATATAAAAGATGTCCTAATTCCAGATGCATCCTTTGTGTTTTTACATGCCAGGGTACTGACTTCTCAAATCATTTATGATAATCGTAAACTTACATACCAATATAAAATTATCCTTTATAATTTTAAACAATATTTTCACCTCGTTTATAGAAGAAAACGCACTAAACTCTATAAGGAAATTAAGTTTCAGCGTAAGTTTAAAGATTTTCGTAAGTTCCTTGATAAAAGAGTATCCAGGTGTATAGCACCCATACTTACTATAATTAAATTTAGTTGACCAGTCAGAGATGCGAACCAACAATCCCGAGATCAGAAATCGCGTGCTCTACCCTTCTTCTTCCTGTTTAGTACAGATCCCACTCTGGGGCAATGTCGTACTACTAAAATCGTGTGAGCGGTGCAGCAGTATTTACAGAGTGATAGTTTAAAAAAACGTTTTAAAACAGCATATTCCTTATACGCTGGTCAGACCCCTCTTGAAGGCCTCAACACCGTCGACGATAGTGGGTGAGCAAGCTGGTTCCAGAGTCGGATGGCGGAGGGGAAGAAGGAGTACAGGAACACATCTGTACGACAGAAGGGAAGCAAGTACCTGGTGGAGTGGCCCGTGGTGATGATTGATGTTGGGTGGAAGAAGGCCTCGGCTGTGATGTCGACAAGTCCGTGGTGATTCTGTAGACCATCACTAGCTTGGCGTTGGAACGGCCTTCGGGAGGGGGTTTCCAACCAATGTCAGTAATCATCTGGCTGGTGCTGCTAGTGGTGCGGTAGACCCCTTTGACATATCGTGCCGCGCGTCGTTGGACAGCCTCCAGTTGGCTGATACTGGATCTCGTATGCGGGTCCCAGACAGTGCTGGCATACTCAAGGATTGGCCTGACAAGCGTCTGATAGCATTGTGCCTTGATCTGTTGGGGACAGCTTGTCAGGTTTCTTCTCAGGAAAGCGAGACTGTTGTTTGCTTTCTTCGCTGTGGTAGCAACATGGGTGTTGAGGGAGAGCTTCTCGTCTATGTAACCCCCCAAGTACTTGCCCCTGTCACAACTTGCAGTTCGCTGCCGTGGATGAAGTATGGCGCCTTGATGGGGATTCTCTTCCTGGTAATACGGATAACCTAACATTTGGAAAGGTTGAATGAAATCAACCAGTCACGCTCCCACTGCTGTAACCTGTCCATGCTTCTTGTAGGGCTTTGGCATCTTCTGTAGAGCGAATTGTCCTGTTCAATAGACTATCGACAGCAAACAAGCGGGATGTGGATGTTGCCCGAAGTGGGAGGTCATTAATATACAGCAGCAAGAGGAGGGGTCCAATGACTGATCCCTGGGGTACGCAGCAGGTTTCCTCTTATGCCGTAGTACTGTAGCTTGAGTGCTAGTCTCTCGTGGGGAACCATGTCGAAGGCTTTGCTGAAGTCCAGAAGGACGGCGTCGATCTGTTCTCCGTCATCTAGGCCAAGTGGGCTGAGCCAAGTGGGGTGACAGCTTTTCTTGGCAACGGTCTACTAGGCGTTCTTTTGGTATTTATAACGTCTCTTGTTATCTCCCTTTGTTTAAATCCCGCCATTTGCAATAATGTCTACATTTCAGACAACATTAATGTAAGTGCAATAATACAATTATGGTTCTGCCTTCTTGTTAACAGTATTAGTGTCATATTAGTATTTGTTTTCAACGTTTTCAACGTTTTCAACGTTTTCAACGTTTTCAACGTTTTCAACGTTTCCATATAATAGTTTCTAATTAGTATGAACGTGACATTGTGTATACATTTTCGTTCTTAACGCATTTATAGGCCGTTATGCATCTTTTAGAAGTCGGCTTGTTGATACTACATTAATAAATCACAAAACAGGCTTGGGTTCGCGTTTAGTGATTCCAGGCATCGCCAGAGGCTCGCTTAATAATTTTTCCAAAACTCGTTTAATATTGATTTATACCAATTGACATCTCGTGATAGATCCTCTATATCGACATTAGACATTAAAATCCGTTTTTCGGAATGCCTGGAATATTCTTGGGCGAAAATGCTCGAGATAGTCCGAATATGTCAGGGGGTAGGATCACAAAGCGTATGGAGCAAACAGGTACTAAAATCGCATATTTTTACCAAAAGTGACGAATTTGTAAAAAGTCTTGTTGTAACATTTTAAGAACACTATTTTACGACCTATTCGACTATGTATTTTAAAAAATCCTTTGTTTAACTTGAAAAATTAGTATATTTTCTAATCGTCTCTGTCGAGGCTCGGAATAGGCAGCCTAGAATGAAATGCAATATTTCAAACACACAAACTTGACATGATACTCGACTTTTACTAGCATAATTAAACATCCGATATCTATACTTACTCACCAATCCAGTTGTACGAGCGCATCAGTGGAACGTATCACAAAGATACAAACACAAATCTAAAGAACCGATATTGCAACATTTTCTTGCCGAATTTTTTATTTTGAACGCAAAAGCATGTTTCAAGTTAATGATCCTGCCAGTTTCTCCGTATTATATAAAATGTATAACAAAGGTTTGGCGGATACACACATAATATACAAATGTGTTCGTTAATCTTTTAGATTTTTAATTATCTGTATTTCTAGTGTTTAATCTAATTATAGACTGAATACGATCTTATGCAGTTCGGATAAGTATTGCTGTAAATATAATGTACATGTACTTTGTTGCATCTTGTTGATTTTTAGCTAACAATGTTTATTTCGTCCATTTCAGTGACGATCATACCATGTTTGCAATGGATCAGGAGTGGTCGAGTAATTCTGACGTTACAGAACTACAGGCGCTAGATGGTTCTTTCGTCGAGATAGAGACATTAGAAATAGATACAGGCTTTGAATGCACAATTTGTGATAAGAAATACCGCCAAAAGCAAAACCTTAAAAGGCACATTCTGATGCATTCGGAAATGGCTGAGAAATGTCGACTATGATTATGATAAATGCCATATTTGATCGGCATGTGAGCATACATATGATATGAACTAAGTGTGTTCATGTGTGCCCCTTTGATTATATAGGTTCTCTTAAAGTCAACAAACAAAACAAAACTTACATACATTTATATTCATAACCATAATGTTACGCATTTGTACTTGAATATTTTGTAAAAATAAGGCAAATTTACAATATTTCATATATATACCTATTTCTAGTAAGGACTCTAGAGTATATTTAATCCCCAGAAAGAATTTGATTATCAATATTGTGCCTGCATTTACCCATGAGATAAAAAAAAAACAACACACAAGCAGTATCTTATTTAAATTTACACTGGACATAAGCAGTATCAGCCATATAACATAAGCAGTACCATTTTGGCGACACTGAGTGTAGAAAATCTGTTATTTTTAGAAAGATACTTACGTCAATGAATATATCATTGTGAAAGAATATGGTACTTTTATTTCGCTACATATTCACGAAATTTGTGTATTCTCCGCTATCTAGAAGTATTTTTAATTATTTTTTATAGACTAAACTTTGGACTTTTGGACGCATTTATAAAGTTTAAAATCGAATCTTACGTTTCTAGTCGGAAAAAAATACATCTACATGTCGAGGAAGAACCGCTGCATACAAACATGTTCATCGATTTACTGGTATGGACACGAAATAATTGTAACAGGCACAAAATACATTACCTCTCAAGCGTCGACATTTTCCGCTCAGTCTAAACAGCAGTACTCTGTCTAATACATATTATCGGGGTACACGGGGTGCTCAGGTAGCTAACTTAATTGGTTTTCCTATGGGCCTTATGGTGTTTTTTTCACTCATGTTCAATTTACTTAGTGCAAAGGCAATTTTACTTACATTTTCGAAATAAATTTCATCCAGTAATAATGTGCCATTATTCCGTTATGCCTGGTGACAGCTAAGCATATGTCAAAGGATAAACTATCTACATGATATACAGAATATCTCTGCAGCATGTTCATGCTTTGGGGCTGCATCACCTACAGTTGTTTGTGTAATTCTGTTTTTTTTCAAGACTGCTAGGTACGAAAATGTGTTTAATGTGTATACATTGACATCATAAGTGTCAGCATATTTTTGGCATAAAACACAATGTCCATTACAAATAAGGTAATTATTAACGTCATGAAGTCATTGACATTCGCATACTTTTAGTATATTACACTTTGTTCATGCATGATACAGGCAGGTGTTTGGGGTTATAGGTCAAGCTATTCTATGTATGAGAGCAGTAGTTGGACATGTCCTGTAGTTATAGTATCAAAGAAAGATGGAGCAACCAGAATGTGTGTGGACTATCAAAACATGCCTATCCTATCACAAGGGAGGATAGATGTGCATGTAAGTAGGCCGGTTCAAGGTGTCAGTTGAATGGCAATGCTTCTCAAAATCTGATAAATTTCAAACAGAACTAGCATGTATGTTCGGCACCTTTTTGTAAATTCAGCCTTTATGAGTTCAGACAACTTCCGTGAAGTTTAGTAAAATATTAAATGCATGTGAACACATGCAAAACATAAAGTAGCAATCGAAACTTACTGTTCTTGAAAATCTAACATGGGCGGATCTAGCTGTATGGCCGTTGGTATTAAAATATCATCTGACCTGAAAGCATACAAAATATAAATCATTATTTAGTATTACATTTAGTACTCAATAATTCACAATTTTAATACATTTCAGCAGCATTTCTGTATCACTGGATCTTGGTGATGCATGTGAGACAATCAAAAGATGTCGACACAGGCCACCCTGCAATCTTTCTTTAACCACAATCATTTCTCCATAAGAAATGAGAAAGTTCATTGTTGTAGACTATACTTGACTCCATCAGCATTTCTGCCATAAAGCACCAACACTTATTTATTGTTTTCGACAAGAAACCGACAACTTTCCAGCTTTAATCGGGAGAGGGATGATAAATTGCTTTTCTATAGTTACATAGAAATGTCTATGATTTATGTTTTATTCCTGGTCTAATCATTATAGTGTTTTGTCTCGACTTGTCTATAATCATTGTGTTAGTTATGTCTCGTCTTGTATTCCCACTTCCGCCAGAGCAGGGCATTATTAGTCGGTTTCCAATAAAATCTTAAGACAAATGGAAATTATATGAAAACTAGGTTTTTAAACTTTTGTCATTGAGTCTGTTAAATCTCCAATTGACCTTGACCATTGACCTCCAAATCAATAGGTATCATCTTCTACTGATCTAATGATAACAGACCTCCCTATAGAGATTGTAGATCCTGACAGAAAGTTCTGAGAGACCAACCGCACAGACTTACTTATGCAAGGCAATACTCTTCTTCAGACTTCAATGAGTGGCACTATTAGTATTGCATGTACCCCATTCTATGATAATTTCAGCTAAGGCCTTTGAGGCAGGTGAAGCACAACATATTGTCAGTCATCTCTCAGCCTCTACCTGACAACAGTGACAGGCAAGTTGTCCTGATGTCAGGGAACGTCACTGATCAGTCAGTTACATACTGTGTTCATATATTATTGAAGTCAAAACTTCATATTGATGAAATTGTATTGATTATTATATCAACAATACATATTTTCAAATGTGACACAGTAACAGTGTATATTACATGTACTTAGCAGATGGACATTTGTCAGGCTGATCAATTTGATAACCGGCAATAAGTAGCTCGAGTAATATACTAATACTAGTGCGTAATTAATATTGTTGTTCAGCCTTGACTTTGTTAGTATTTAAAATTTTCCCAATCAAAAATTGATCAACAAATTGACAGTGAGTATGAATCACTGCAATACACCAATACGACAGTGTTTTATAGTGATGTCCTGACCACAAGAACATGACTGGCACACTGTACATCAACACATTGCTTCATATCATAGCTTAAATCGTATAGTTTTCAAAACAAAGTTAGTTTATTTCAGATAACGCCTCAGTTCAACAATTTCAAGAATTTAAGTTAAACAGTTTGTTACTGGTCAGTCGGTGAAATGGATGAATATTGGTCTTCAGACTAAGTTATTAATTTTAATATTAATTATAATGAACATAAGAAACCCAACTGTGAAATATGAAAGTGTAAGGTTTTTAAGAATACCCCCTTGGGCCCTGTTTATAAATATAATAAATGGGATGATAATTTAGCAATTAAAGTACAATGGCCATAACCAAATATGATAATTATAAGTCATTATTCAATGGTAATATAATATCTATAGCTGCATTAACTTTACACACATTGAACAAAGTTATCATACACATACCATCTCTATCAGATAACATTAATTCATAAAACATAAAACTTTTAATATAAATGTTGGATGTTTGAGCTAGCTACTGATAACATCATTCAGTATCTTTAAAGGGGAGGAGTACGCATCTTTGTCATATCCTAAAATGTCAAGTATTGTGTTACTAGTTCATATTCTAAGGAAAAAATGCAAGAGGAGCGATGTTACCAAAAACACTAGTATTGATCTTTTATATCACATGTTTTTTTAAAAATCTGTCACAGTAGGCACCTCTATTCACAACTCCTATGAATGACGAAAATGCCTCTATTGCATGTAAAAGGTCTTCATATTGTCCTTAACCATGCAGCAACCTTGTTATTTACATCTTGACCGTGGCCGAGTGGTTAGGGCGTTGCCCTCCAAAGCAGAAGGTCGAAGGTTCAAATCCCGACGGAAGCTGGGTTAGAACTGATGCGGCCAGTTGGTGAGCTGCCAGCTAGTTAAATAATGGTTACCATAGGCCCATCTCTGCAATTATTAATAATCCTTAAATATCCTAAGGTTTTTTTATATTTTGTCGCAATACTATGTTAGTAATAGTTTGTACAGTTCAATCACAAATAATTGTAATAAAGTGTTGCCAGTTTAAATTTCAATAAAGCTCGTTAGAAAACCCCTACATTAGAATACTCCTACATCGTCTTTAAATAGGTATATCGACATGATACAAGATTTACCTAACAAAGCGGGTATGACATAGGATACATAAGGTTTTCACAAAATTTTGTATGTATACAAGTAAGCATGAGTGTATATAATCGACCTAGCAATCAGACTGGAACGATCATAACATTGCAGATATAATAATACAGTCGGGCTACATATTTTACTGAAGCCTATACCTTTGATAATCCTACTGTATTGTGACAATGGTTCATATATTATAACAAATCTTCATATTTTGGTTTCGGTTGAAGACCAACAGTGACTATATGACTGACTTTACTGAATAGATATAGTAATATTTATATAAATCAACAAAAAAAACCCAAATTAATAATGAAGAAAATTGGTGATATAAACACACAAAGACGTCTCTCACGCCTAACCATCATATCATTATACGAAAAATGGGATTTGAGAAATAGAGAAACTCGGGTCCCTGTCCGGTGAGAACAATGTTATCAGGCGAGTTGATAGCGTTCGGGTGGCGAGGTTTACCGAGCCATCCTGGGCGATATCGCCAAGCCTGATAACATTGTTCGAGCCGGACAGGGACCCGAGTTTCTATTTCTCATGAAACCAACAACGGGACACAATTTAGAGGCATATTTTTTAATTTTAAGCTGGAGTTGTCGATCGTCCTTAGACCGCCCGCCGACTAACACAACTTCATTTGCTTCCGTACACAAAATATAGTTCTCAATTCTACGCTGTTCAATTAACAAAAATACTTAAAAAATAAATAAGATCTATTTCAGTTTTTAGTCAAAACTAGAAATCTAAGCAAATTATAAGTATTACCAAAATAAGAACATCGTGTCGTAAAAGTAGAATAAAATTCCGCTCATGAATTTTGATGTTTTTTTTTTCTGGATGATGCATCAATGAAACGTCATCAATGACGTAGTGTGTGTGGAGAAGGTCGCTAATTATGTCAAACTTTCTTATGTTATGAATCACACAATGACAAAATACGGATTGATTTAAATACTGGATTGTGTGTGGCAACGGACAGTGCAAAATTGTATCCCGTGAAATGGAAATAACTTCAAGAATGAACAGTTTAGACATGCTTGTAGAACCGAGTGGGTGGAGAACAGTATTCAACAAGATCAACTTAATCACGACAGAATGCTGATGAAAACAGATGGAAATACACAATGGTGAGTAAGACATTGGTTTGTTGAAGAGTCTATTAAAGTTTGTTCTATTGTTTGTATAAATTGTAGGGCTGTGTACTGAATGTAACAATGTTTTGATTCACAAAAAAAGCCCGGTGTCTCATGGTTTTCGTTTTGTAGGTCAACCTTCGCGAGTCGTGAAAATGAGATTAAAAATTCCTTTAGGCCAAAAAACTGGATATAGAGTGGATAGCTATGACTATTTTAACGTTTATTTATCTTTGACGATGCTTAGCCAGTGTATTTATCTGTGTTTGTTGGTTTATTTCAGGACCTTTCAAAACGATCGATCCGTGGGCGACCCGTATGAATTCAAGAACAATTACTGTGGCGTAGCCCTACCTGGCGAAGAAGCATTGCTAATCTGGAGTGTAAAACTAAACGTTGAATAAATAATAGCTATTAAATGCACAATTCTGTTGTTTTCAATGATATTTATGACAATTTAAGACGGAATGCCATATTGCAAAATAGTCCGTTATTTGTGGGTGGAGCCAAAAAGTGTTCTCAGGCTATTGACCTGAGAACACATACTTATCTCAGGTCATGTGTTATCAGGCAGTTACCATGGTAGTTGCATGAGAAAAACAGTTTTTCATCCACTCGAGCAATACAAGCATACAATAACATGCCCACATGACGTTTGTAAATAAGCTGCTTGTTTTCCATAACAAAGGACAAATATTTTATTTGAAGACCTTGCAAGGTTGTGGACCATTTATGTGGTTAAAAAAACTGTACAAAGTATAGTATCAATAATGTAGTACCATATCGAGTTTCAGCTATATACCCAGCAAGTATAGCATACATAAAACTACCCGCACTCTAGAAAAATGCTTAATAATTATGATGAACACTAAACAAGTTAAATATGCTGATCACAGCATTATCATAGTTCACCCGTCAATAAACAAATAATAATCAATGCACTTTAATTGTTACAAATGATAAATAGATTTAATCATGCAACAATAGGAGTACATGTAGTCGTTGAAAATTAATACGAGGGGGCAGTCAAAAAAGTATTGCTTATTGCTTTTTTACGTATCATTTCTCCAATCCTCATAAATATAATAGGTTTCACATGTAATTTGTTGTTAGTTTGTGTTGGACTGCGACAATCACTTGTGGTCATTCAGTTTATCAAATGCCAGATTAGCCATTGATTGACGTCTGACTTCGAGGGAAGTAAAACAGTAATGTGACACAAGGAATCCGGATGCACAACCCTAGATCTTTCCAAGTACAGTATACAGATCCTTGGTTCTTTAATGAGTGCATGATGTGTATACGACCAGTACAAACAGGTGGTTTAATTAATGCATAAGGAAAACAAAGATATAATAAGTCAACTTGTCCAGTAGCCGATCATATTATTCAGAAACTTTTTGACTGCCCCACAATGGCCCACATCATTACATTATCTACCAAATTCATATCAATTACAATCAAGTCATGAATTGTTCTTAATCAGCTGTATTAAACTGCATTCTGAATTGAAACAATTGCTTCAGTTTACAATTTGCAAAAATCTATGTCAAGTTGCAATTGATATTTCATAATTATGACTACAAGCAAACAAATTCTTAACACTTTAATCTTTTTTGTGAATGTAAAAGTCGACATTGCAGGTATGAAGTGTCAAGAGTGTCAAAAAGATACATACATGTCACTTCATGTGCAATCATAAGTTAGTGAATATGAGGTTAGGTGTTCAAAATACTTTGACAATGAAATAAATTTATTTTATTTTAAACTTCCTGGAGCTTTTTTCACCAATGTTGTAAGTCTAAAATTCAGACTTAGACTTTAAATTGCCAAATGTTCTATTCACTCTTATGATGTTACAAATGTACCGATTAATATAAATGAGTAAACATGTCCAATGAGTAACAGCAAATAATCAGATAATATTTCACATGGTTAAATCTAATAACAAAGAAATGGCATTGATTTTAAATGTTGTCAATTTTAAGTCTAAGTCCAAGTTTGAGACTTACAACATTGGTGAATAAGGCCACTGGACACTATCAGTGTACTGTGCAGAAGTTTGAGAGTAGCCTGAGGGAGTTGTGTGTGCCTGGTGGAGTTGTAGATTTGCATAGCAGTTTGAGAGTAACCTGAGGGAGTTGTAGGTTTGTTTAGTAGTTTGAGAGTAGCCTGAGGGAGTTGTAGGTTTGTGTAGTAGTTTGAGAGTAGCCTGAGGGAGTTGTAGGTTTGTGTAATAGTTTGAGAGTAGCCTGAGGGAGTTGTAGGTTTGTGTAGTAGTTTGAGAGTAGCCTGGAGGAGTTGTAGGTTTGTGTAGTAGTTTGAGAGTAGCCTGAGGGAGTTGTAGGTTTGTGTAGTAGTTTTAGAGTAGCCTGGAGGAGTTGTAGGTTTGTGTAGTAGTTTGAGAGTAGCCTGAGGGAGTTGTAGGTTTGTGTAATAGTTTGAGAGTAGCCTGGGGGAGTTGTAGGTGCCTGGAGGAGTTGTAGATTTGTGTAGTAGTTTGAAAGTAGCCTGGGAGAGTTGTAGGTTTGTGTAAGGGTCAGAGAGTAGCCTGGGGGAGTTGTAGGTTTGTTTAGTAGTTTGAGAGTAGTCAGGTGGAGTTGTAGGTGCCTGGAGGAGTTGTAGGTTTGTGTAGTAGTTTGAGAGTAGCCTGAGGGAGTTGTAGGTTTGCTTAAGAGTTTGAGAGTAGCCTGAGGGAGTTGTAGGTGCCTGGAGGTGTTGTAGGTTTGTGTAGTAGTTTGAGAGTAGCC
Source organism: Spisula subtruncata (assembly GCA_963678985.1). NCBI lineage: Eukaryota > Metazoa > Mollusca > Bivalvia > Venerida > Mactridae > Spisula > Spisula subtruncata. The sequence goes on from OY787665.1 coordinate 13,684,004, forward strand.
TGGGACAGCTGTAGGTTTGTGTAATAGTTTGAGAGTAGTCTGGGGGTTGCAGGTTTGTGTAGTAGTTTGAGAGTAGCATGGGAGAGTGGTAGGTTTGTGTAGTAGTTAGACAGTAGCATGGGAAAGTGGTAAGTTTGTGTAATAGTTAGAGAGTAGCATGAGAGAGTGGTAGGTTTGTGTAGTAGTTAGGGAGTAGCCTGGGAGAGTGGTAGGTTTGTGTAGTAGTTAGAGAGTAGCATGGGAGAGTGGTAGGTTTGTGTAGTAGTTAGAGAGTAGCCTGAGGGAGTTGTAGGTTTGTGTAGTAGTTTGAGAGTAGTCTGGGGGAGTTGTAGGTTTGTGTAGTAGTTTGAGAGTAGCCTGGAGGAGTTGTAGGTTTGTGTAGTAGTTAGAGAGTAGCCTGAGGGAGTTGTAGGTTTGTGTAGTAGTTAGAGAGTAGCCTGAGGGAGTTGTAGGTTTGTGTAGTAGTTTGAGAGTAGTCTGGGGGAGTTGTAGGTTTGTGTAGTAGTTTGAGAGTAGCCTGGAGGAGTTGTAGGTTTGTGTAGTAGTTTGAGAGTAGTCTGGGGGAGTTGTAGGTTTGTGTAGTAGTTAGAGAGTAGCCTGAGGGAGTTGTAGGTTTGTGTAGTAGTTTGAGAGTAGCCTGAGGGAGTTGTAGGTTTGTGTAGTAGTTTGAGAGTAGCCTGGAGGAGTTGTAGGTTTGTGTAGTAGTTAGTGAGTAGCCTGGAGGAGTTGTAGGTTTGTGTAGTAGTTAGAGAGTAGCCTGGAGGAGTTGTAGGTTTGTGTAGTAGTTTGAGAGTAGCCTGGAGGAGTTGTAGATTTGTGTAGTAGTTAGAGAGTAGCCTGAGGGAGTTGTAGGTTTGTGTAGTAGTTTGAGAGTAGTCTGGGGGAGTTGTAGGTTTGTGTAGTAGTTTGAGAGTAGCCTGGAGGAGTTGTATGTTTGTGTAGTAGTTTGAGAGTAGTCTGGGGGAGTTGTAGGTTTGTGTAGTAGTTTGAGAGTAGCCTGGAGGAGTTGTAGGTTTGTGTAGTAGTTAGAGAGTAGCCTGAGGGAGTTGTAGGTTTGTGTAGTAGTTTGAGAGTAGTCTGGGGGAGTTGTAGGTTTGTGTAGTAGTTTGAGAGTAGCCTGGAGGAGTTGTAGGTTTGTGTAGTAGTTTCCCAGGCGAAATGCGACCATGGTTGAACCATGGTCAACATGGTATTTGATGGTTGACCATGTTAAAAACATGGTCAACCATCAAATACCATGTTGAAGAGATAGTCAGGAGCATGGTCGACCGTTGTTGACTATGGTCGACCATGGTTGACTGTGATCGACCATGGTAAGAGAAGACTGACCATGGTTGACCATGGTGAGAAAAAGAGATAAACCGTTTGACCATGGTCAACCATGGTGAGAAAAGACAAACTGAAGCTTGACTATGGTCTAACATGGTCAGTGTTTTCAACCGTGGTTGACCATTTGACCATGGTCGACTATGGTCAACCATGTTATTGTCTCACACTTTTATATTATCTCCCTTTAACAAAAATTATATTTTTTTTTTAAAGTCCCAAAATACACTTTTAAATGAAATGTTAGCAAAGTAATATATCATTCTTATTATAAAAATAGAAAGATTTATGAATTAGTTTGACATAATAAAAAATTCATAATTACAACAAAATATTTATTAAGCTTTCCTATAAGAAATCAAATATTACCTGACATTATTTGCAACAAGCTGATTCATCTGTAGCTTGAACCCATGGTCATTGACCATGGTCCAAGACCATGGTTGACCATGTTACAAAACCATGGTCATTGACCATCAAGTGCCAATTACCAAATAACCATGGGTCCCTTGACCATGAACTACCCTGGTCGACCATGAACTTTCATGGTAGTTCATGGTTTTAAACCGTTCATTTTACCATGAACTACCATGGTTGACCACCTTTGGTTAAAAGACACCATGGCTTTTCATGTGCTACCAACCATGGTAGACCATGGTCTTTGGGTGACCATGGTCTCAGGGAGACCATGGTGTTTATCGACCATGGTTAGAAGAACATGAAAAGCCATGGTGCCATTTAACAAAACATGGTCAACCATGGTAGTTCATGGTTATATGACCATGAAGTACCATGGTAGTTCATGGTAGTTCATAGTCAAATGACCATCATTTTCGCCTGGGTTGAGAGTAGCCTGGGGGAGTTGTAAGTTTGTGTAGTAGTTTGAGAGTAGCCTGAGGGAGTTGTAGGTTTGTGTAGTAGTTTGAGAGTAGCATGAGAGAGTGGTAGGTTTGTGTAGTAGTTAGAGAGTAGCATGGGAGAGTGGTAGTTTTGTGTAGTAGTTAGAGAGTAGCATGGGAGGGTGGTAGGTTTGTGTAGTAGTTAGAGAGTAGCATGGGAGAGTGGTAGGTTTGTGTAGAATTAGAGAGTAGCATGGAAGAGTGGTAGGTTTGTGTAGTATTTAGAGAGTAGCCTGGTAATGACGTATGTTTGTGTAGTAGTTAGAGAGTAGCATGGGAGAGTGGTAGGTTTGTGTAGTATTAGAGAGTAGCCTGGTAATGACGTATGTTTGTGTAGTAGTTAGAGAGTAGCATGGGAGAGTGGTAGGTTTGTGTAGTAGTTAGAGAGTAGCATGGGAGAGTGGTAGGTTTGTGTAGTATTAGAGAGTAGCCTGGTAATGACGTATGTTTGTGTAGTAGTTAGAGAGTAGCATGGGAGAGTGGTAGGTTTGTGTAGTAGTTAGAGAGTAGCATGGGAGAGTGGTAGGTTTGTGTAGTATTAGAGAGTAGCATGGAAGAGTGGTAGGTTTGTGTAGTATTTAGAGAGTAGCCTGGTAATGACGTATGTTTGTGTAGTAGTTAGAGAGTAGCATGGGAGAGTGGTAGGTTTGTGTAGTAGTTAGAGAGTAGCCTGGTAATGACGTATGTTTGTGTAGTAGTTAGAGAGTAGCATGGGAGAGTGGTAGGTTTGTGTAGTAGTTAGAGAGTAGCCTGGTAATGACGTATGTTTGTGTAGTAGTTAGAGAGTAGCATGGGAGAGTGGTAGGTTTGTGTAGTAGTTAGAGAGTAGCCTGGTAATGACGTATGTTTGTGTAGTAGGTAGAGAGTAGCATGGGAGAGTGGTAGGTTTGTGTAGTAGTTAGACAGTAGCATGGGAGAGTGGTAGGTTTGTGTAGTAGTTAGACAGTAGCATGGGAGAGTGGTAGGTTTGTGTAGTAGTTAGACAGTAGCATGAGAGAGTGGTAGGTTTGTGTAGTAGTAGCAACCCCAGTCAATTTTTGCATGTCCACAAAAATAAATAATTGTTAGTTCACATTAAAGAACTCATTAAAAGCTCTGCAGGACTGTTTGAATTATTTAGGTATGTCATCTGGATCAAAAGTTATGTCAATTTGAAACCATGAAAAAACGGTCAATTTTAGGAATTTTTGCCTTCTAAAAGACAGACTTGTAATCGCGTTTCCACGGAACCGAAAATTTCACAATTTTTAAACAAATTGCTGTAACTTTTTTAATTCTTCAGAAAACTTGATGAAACTTGGCTTAATAATGTATTTTGGTATGCTGATTTCAATTTTGCAATCAGATTAGATGTAATACCATTCAGTAAAAAGCTACAGATGAAACATATGTAAAGTTTCAACACATTTATCATTGATCAGAATTATACAGGTACTGGTAGTACCAGACAAGACTATACAACTTTACCAAGAATTAGCATACTTATACACTTACAGGCAATATTAATAAGAATTGCACTATAATAATGAAATATAGTTTACTAATAATTATATCAATGCTAACTTGACATTGACTATGCAGAAATAGTTATAACATGAACAAGATTTCAGCATATCAGCAGATGGTTAGGCATACAACCATAAAGCTATATAAATGTCTCAGATAGGCATTTCACTTTTCACTTTTCCCTTGATAATTGTTTTCAATTCAATGAGGTGTAGACTACTAGAAATCTAATAGATCTATTAAATTGTGAAGTGTTACCTCCATATTTGAGTACAACAAGGAGTAAAAATTCACCTGACATTGAGGCGAAACCAAGACTGCGGTGTTACTTTTCCGTACTACTGAAGCTCAGCCAACTTAACTAGCGGGTTGCTGGGCTGGGAGTCAGTCACTATATTTGTTCCCCTTTTATTTATTGGATGGGACCTTATGCCAAGCCACTATTGACACCCTAACAGAGCCGCGAGACATCATTCTCGGACCATTCACAGCAACTACCATTTAAGTAAACTTGTGAGTGAAACCCATGACCCCCGGTATTACTAGCTTATAGCTCTGCCTACTATGCTAGCTAGCCCAGCCTGCTGTGAGTCAGTCGCAGCATCCACCTGAAACTTATTAATAAAGTACAGTGAAATTTGCCACCAAATGAGAATCTTAATCATTGCTAATATAAATGTAATGAAAGGAGCATTAATATGATTGAGGCTCTCATAAAGTTGATGCAATATTGCAAAAAAAAAAATTCAACACTCCTCCCTAGCCTAACTATGGTGGGTGGGGGGTGGTGATTTTATTTTTAGCAATATATGCCATATTATCATAAATAAATCATAGTGAAACTTAATATTGGTGTTAATTGATATAATTAAGTAAGATTAATCATTCAAGACTTGATCAATTGCTTTTAAAAGACGATTTTCAACCAGACAATTCTCCTTCGTCGGCAAAAAATGACAGGTGCCCGCTGATGTTTATTTCCCTAAATTTCATTAAATTACGACTTGCAACATATTTTTTGTGAGTTTTATCCATTTTAAACAAGAAATTCAACTGATTTAAGCCAAAAAATGTCTATTGACGATCTTTTTATCGGTAAATTGAAAAAATCTGATTTGCAGTAAAAACGAGTGAAAAATGGCGGCGATTTTTTTTAGATTTCGGTCGCACTTACTGGACCAAAAAATTAATGCGGTCACTATTAGTAGTCCGATTTTGATGATTTAAACATCATGTTGAAGGAGAAAGACTATTCTATGGGGTTATATTCTAATTGTTAGAATTTATTATTTACATTTTGAAAAAAAATGACGTTAACTTTGGAACCCCAGAACTTTTTTATTTATATTCGGATTTCAAAAATGAAGGTTTCGGGGCAAAGCTCAATCCTTCTTCTGATTGGTTGTGAAGTTTTAATTATATTGAATAACATTAAAGCCTCCGCTTGTAGTGTGATGTAACATGTATGCCAATAGCGCCGGGCCGAAACTGTGATTTTACCAGATAGACGAAAATATTGTCGAAAATCGTTTTTAACTCAAAATATTTAAACTATCGATTTTCTTACAAAAAAAACATTACTACCATAAGAAAGGTAATTTAGTTCTGTTTTAAAATATGTATACATGTTTATAGTTGTAAGAAACATGATCTTGTAAAACTAATATTTACTACACCATGTAATGAATTTTACATAATTCTTAACAGTACATGCTTATCATCTGGGGTTGCTAGTAGTAGTTAGACAGTAGCATGGGAGAGTGGTAGGTTTGTGTAGTAGTTAGACAGTAGCATGGGAGGGTGGTAGGTTTGTGTAGTAGTTAGACAGTAGCATGAGAGAGTGGTAGGTTTGTGTAGTAGTTAGACAGTAGCATGGGAGAGTGGTAGGTTTGTGTAGTAGTTAGACAGTAGCATGGGAGGGTGGTAGGTTTGTGTAGTAGTTAGAGAGTAGCCTGGTAATGACGTATGTTTGTGTAGTAGGTAGACAGTAGCATGGGAGAGTGGTAGGTTTGTGTAGTAGTTAGAGAGTAGCATGGGAGGGTGGTAGGTTTGTGTAGTAGTTAGACAGTAGCATGGGAGAGTGGTAGGTTTGTGTAGTAGTTAGACAGTAGCATGGGAGGGTGGTAGGTTTGTGTAGTAGTTAGACAGTAGCATGAGAGAGTGGTAGGTTTGTGTAGTAGTTAGACAGTAGCATGGGAGAGTGGTAGGTTTGTGTAGTAGTTAGACAGTAGCATGGGAGGGTGGTAGGTTTGTGTAGTAGTTAGAGAGTAGCCTGGTAATGACATATGTTTGTGTAGTAGTTAGAGAGTAGCATGGGAGAGTGGTAGGTTTGTGTAGTAGTTAGAGAGTAGCCTGGTAATGACGTATGTTTGTGTAGTAGTTTGAGAGTAGTCTGCGGGAGTTGTAGGTTAGTGTAGTTGTTTGAGAGTAGCCTGGTAATGACGTATGTTTGTGTAGTAGTTTGAGAGTAGTCTGGGACAGTTGTATGTTTGTGTAGTAGTTTGAGAGTAGCCTGGGACAGCTGTATGTTTGTGTAGTAGTTTGAGAGTAGTCTGGGACAGTTGTAGGTTTGTGTAGTAGTTTGAGAGTAGTCTGGGACAGTTGTAGGTTTGTGTAGTAGTTTGAGAGTAGCCTGGGACAGCTGTATGTTTGTGTAGTAGTTTGAGAGTAGTCTGGGACAGTTGTAGGTTTGTGTAGTAGTTTGAGAGTAGTCTGGGACAGCTGTAGGTTTGTGTAGTAGTTTGAGAGTAGCCTGGAGGCTGTAGGTTTGTGTAGTAGTTTGAGAGTAGTCTGGGACAGTTGTAGGTTTGTGTAGTAGTTTGAGAGTAGTCTGGGACAGCTGTAGGTTTGTGTAGTAGTTTGAGAGTAGCCTGGAGGCTGTAGGTTTGTGTAGTAGTTAGAGAGTAGCCTGGGTTTGAGTGCCAAAACAAACTCATTTAGTAATACTTAAAGTATTGACTCAATAAAATCACTTTGACCCAGAATGAACTGTAATATATGATCAGAAAGGACATTGAACAATTATTATAGATATACAGTACTTACCCTACATAATCACTATAAACTTGACCTGCCTTAACCTGAAAGTAGAAAATAAACAGGTTGTAGAAATAATCATTTTGCGAAAATCAGCATGTTGGAATTATTTAGACTCTGCTGAAACTGGGATCTTAAGCCCTTGGTGAAATGGGTTCTAGAATAGTAGAAAAACGACCTCCTATGTGAATGACTTAACACCATTGCTGTACTACTTCTTCATGAAGACTTTGCACCGAAATGTCAAAACAATTCAATTTATTTCGGGAATTCTCAGAAACTGGTACAACTGTTATATGTCGATGGCTTAGAATTAGAAGGTCGTAAGTGCCACTTACGACCTTTTAAGATTCATACATATTTAGAATAAGCATCAAAAGGCGCTTCTTATGAGCCCATTTTAATAAAAATCTGAAATTGTCATGTTGACCAAAATGAAGTTTTAAAAATGTGTTTTCCCATATAGGGTAAAGAGTAAATTACAGACAGTTTTCTCTCGTTTTCTCAATATATCGATTTGGTAGTTATGACCTTCTTGTTCTAAGCCATCGATATGTAAATTGTAACACAATTAATTTTAACGAACCACTACATTGTATCAATAAGTTTTAAAACTGTAGTAATTAAAATATTTTTTTGTAAATTTGTCGCCACTATAAACTTAAAGTCATACCAATACAGTATGATTCAATATGATATAAACAAACTAACCAAATTTGTGTTTCAGCCCAAGGCCTTTGTGACATTTAAAATTGACAAGTAATTGAAGTTACTGTACATGACAGTAGGTCACAATTCAAAAATCAGACCAACATACTTAAACTCAATAGCGGTCAACTGAATCAGTTTTTTTTCAAATATTGTTTCAGTGGTTATCTACAGTCTGTTCAAAGTTAAATGAGAACGGTTATAAACATAAGCTTGTCGGTTAGGTAAACTATGATTATCTAGGTTGAACTGCATGTAACTTAATTAACTGGAGTCCGCGATATTCTTTTGATTTCGGATAGTTCCCTCATTAGTATAATACTCATTGTATCGACTGTAAATCAAAAACTAATTTTTTTTAAGCATTGTTTTAAGTCCCATGGCATGGTCAACAATACTTCAGTCATATGGAGACTGTTACCCACTCACTTTATCCTGGCACTGGGAATGCCAGCACATTTAATCTGGAACTAATATTAGCTATGCTGAGTGTCAAGCAATGAGAGATTTACAAGTACCATTTTTTAAACCTGACCCATCTTGATCATGTGCTCCACTTATTTTCTTTTTTTGTACCAGTACCATGTTTGTCAACTAAGGTATCAGGTGGTTTGGGATCCAACCCGAGACTTCTCACATTCAAAGCTGACCTACCACTACTAACTAGTTCAAGGCAGATCACATACTGTAAAATCATTTAATTTCGATGGGACAAAATTTCGTGGTTTTTGGTAAAAAAGACCATAATTCGATTGGATGTTAATTCGTGGATTTTGCATAAATTTCAGGTGATAACTACAATAAAGGTCAAAATTATTGTTCAAAGGAATTTGATTTCGTGGTTGAAGGTAAAACACAAAATCTACAAAATTTAATCCTCCACGTAAATTAATGATTTTACAGTACATGACTGACTGCTATATACAGGTCACACTGTACATAGATAACTAAACTTCAATTAATGTATTGGTTATATTGAAAGTTGGTCAACAATTTATCCCTGAGGGGAGAGTTCAGATCTTATCATATCTACATGATGAAACAATTTTATTTTATTGATGTTTTCTTTCACACTATGTCAAGAAATATTTGAATATGTTAAGCAGATTTCTTGAGTTTATTTTTATTAAGATTTGTAATGTTTTAGTTCAGAATTATCATGCAGGACAAAACCATATGGTGGTGAGAAAAGGTGGACCACTTAACTATTTTAAATTTTAGCAGCAGACGGGTATTTCCTGTGGTTCTTGTTTCTAGGAAAGATGGAATCACAAGCTTATTTACAGACTCAGGAAGCTCATAATAACTTTTCAGAATGAGTTTTAACAATTAATTGCTACAAAAATAATTCTCTTGGTCATATAAGAAAATACCTAAAATTTTAAAACATATTTTTAAAAAATTTCCTTGCAGTCTTAAAAACTGAACATTTTCACAAAAAAGAACAAAGACATGTACACATATTAAATCTAATTGTATAAAACTTGTGTTTATTGTAGTCAATAAGTTTCAATCAAATTTCTCAAGTGCTATCTATATATAAAACTACAAAACTGAAACTGTTAATTTCCTTAATATCATAATGATTTCAATTGTGTTAATTACTGATAAAGGATCATAAACTTCCTGTTCCCCTAGAACATACATCAACAATAGCGGAATCCAACAATAGCTATTGTCATCAATACTTATTTTAAAGGGGCTTCACTTCACATCACCAATAAAGTATGAAATATGTTTTCAAATTATTGTAGATGCCGTGAAAAATGTTGAAATCAATGAATTATCATTGAACCATATTTAGTATTGGAAACTATTGGAGTTTGTTTTGTATTCTTATATACATTGAAACTTATGGCACTTAGATATCATCTTTATGACAAAGGTTTGTTTAAATCTGTTGTGCTATTTTACTGCTTTATCTGGTATAACCTAATATAGTTAATATATGCCAGCTTGCCAGTATGCAAGCATTTTTAAACTCAGCCACCATTCCACCTGATATCCGCTATGAATAGTGAATAGGCAGCACTTTAGTTTAGATGATATTTATAATAACCCTCAACTTGCAGACTTTTAAGGAAAGTATAAATTTTCAAAAAGGTTTTGAAAATTTTCAAATTTTAGACGGCACCTTTAAACTAGACATTCAGATAGAATTAAGACACTGGTTATACATGTATTTTAAGATGAACAGAACAATAGATAAATGAAGTGTTAAGTACTTTATACACAAAGGAGGAAATAAAGGATTTAACAAGTTTAAATATAGGTCAACATTTCGCTGGCTTAGAATGAGAAGGTCAAAAGTGCCAGTTACAACCATATAAGACTTAAATGCATATTCGAAATCTACATCATAAGGCGCTTCTTATGAGCTTATTTTCATGAAAATCAGAACTTGTCATGTTGACCAAACTGAAGTTGAAAAAGCTTGTTTTTTCGCATAAGTAAAGAGTGATTGCCAGACAGTTTTCTCAAAATATTGATTTTGTAGTTACGACCACAGGACTGGCAGTATCAGTGTTTGGAAGATAAAATTAAAAAATATATATAAAAAAATTCTGTCACTGAGCTAAGTGTACTTTAATGAAGGTATAAAGCCTACTATAAGTATGCCTATGTTCAAAGATTGTGGAAATTAATCATACCAAACCAGAAATAAATAGACAACATACAAAAAGGTGAAACCAAAGATTAGAATCAGATTTATCTAGGTATGAGTCAGGTTAAACACAAATTAATGTCAGCCATGGTCTCTAACTGCCCACAGTGGACCATGAAATTAACTCGCCTACAGTGGACCATGAAATCAACTGCCCACAGTGAACCATGAAACTGCTAACACAATGTTGTTTGTTACAGTTTGAACTTCAACATTTCTTCTAAAAAATACATTATGCCCTGGATTTCAGGCCAATAGGTCGTTTCTGATTTCCTGAAATTAAGTTCAGGCAAATACCAGGTCTTTGGACCAGTGCATCAATGCAATAACATCAATAGGTACTATTAACCAATTAACTGTGACGAATATTTGTGTTTTGCCAACCAGCAAGATTTTGATTTGGCTGTGTCATTTTCTTGTTAAATTGTGGGCATTTTGTCTATAAAATGGTAAGATTTAGTTCATAAGCTATTGGAACCCCAGAGTGACTTCAGATTTTATCAAACAAATTCACATAATTACTCATAACCATGTTTTGATAGTGAAGACCTAGTGATGCATAGCAATATAAATGATGGCACACTTTATAAATACACTGGCAGTATTTTATAATATTTATATGGCTGCAACATTCAACGTTCTTATCATACCATGTTCAACTTACATTTGTACAAACCAAGGAAAGTGTCTGAACAAGTTCCAGTGTGGCAGCAAATTTTTAAGACAGTTTGCAGAGAAAGTAAGCATTGCAGGAAAAATTAAAGTTAGGAAGAATGCAAGATGAATTCATCATTAGTCATGAAGTATGAAGTATGCATGCGCAGCCAAGTTATGAAGAATACAGTCATATATTAGGCTCTATGAAGAATGCAAATTTAGGGTCAATGCAAAAAGGATGCAAAGTGACCAGTCATGAAGAATGCAAAATGACCAGTCATGAAGAATGCAAAATGACCAGTCATGAAGAATGCAAAGTGACCAGTCATGGAGAATGTAAATTTTGAATCAAGCTTGTTATGAAGAATGCAAAACAATCCAGGCAAATAGGATACAAAATGACCAGTCATGAAGGGTGTCAAGAATATCATGCCTCAAGTCTTGAAGACTACAACGTTTCCAGTCATAAAGGATGCAAAATGCCAAGGTAGGGAAAATGCAGTGATATGTAAAGAAGAATGCAGTGTCAAGTCATGCAGTGGGTAGCCATGAAGAATTTAAAGTGTCAAGCCATGCAGTGGGTAGCCATGAAGAATGCAAAGGTATCAAGTTATGCAGTGGGTAGCCATGAAAAATTTAAAGTGTCAAGTCATGCAGTGAGTAGCCATGAAGAATGCAAAGGTATCAAGTCATGCAGTGAGTAGCCATGAAGAATTTAAAGTGTCAAGTCATGCAGTGGGTAGCCATGAAGAATGCATAGTGTCAAGTCATGTAGTGGGTAGCCATGAAGAATACAAAGTGTCAAGTCATGCAGTGGTTAGCCATGAAGAATACAAAGTGTCAGTCATGTAGTGGGTAGCCATGAAGAATACAGAGTGTCAAGTCATGCAGTGGTTAGCCATGAAGAATGCAAAGTGTCAAGTCATGTAGTGGTTAGCCATGAAGAATGCAGTGTCAAGTCATGCAGTGGTTAGTCATGAAGAATGCAAAGTGTCAAGTCATGTAGTGGTTAGCCATGAAGAATGCATAGTGTCAAGTCATGCAGTGGTTAGCCATGAAGAATGCAAAGTGTCAAGTCATGCAGTGAGTAGCCATGAAGAATGCAAAGTGTCAAGTCATGCAGTGAGTAGCCATGAAGAATGCAAAGGTGTCAAGTTATGCAGTGGGTAGCCATGAAGAATGCAAAGTGCCAAGTTAGGAATACTGAATGGTGTCAATGACAATTGAGTGTCAACTGTTATTACATTATCAGAGATACGAGAGAATGCTGCTGCAGACTGTCAGTGCCAAGTCTTAAAACAATGCAAACAAAGGCGAATTATGATAATTTATTATAAAGAATTAATAATCATAAAGTTAACAAATTGATATGTAACAATATTGCGCTGAATATAAAAGACTTACAAAGACATCATCATGTTCACTATGATCCGCTCCACAACATCCACATTTACAACATTGTGGAGCATCTGATCCATCAGTGGAACACGACCAAACTCCACCAAAACGCCACAAATAGTTGCCAAAAATCAACATTATAATGCACAGATTCATGATTTAAACGTCAATTTTCTAATCATGTAATATCAAGATTAATTCATTCGCCATGATAAACACTCTCCACGTATAATTATTGAGTTCTAACTTCTAACTCACGTGTTTACAACTCATTGACGATATTATACTAGGAAGTATACAATTTAAACACTCATCGACGCATTTTGTATATGATCGTATAGTATCGTACAGTATTTAAATACTTAAACTTCAAGAAAACTAACTAAACCAGCTCCGGGGCAAAAACGTGGCAGTTGTTTTCGTATTAAAATCAAATCATTTTCAAACCTCAAGACTTATATTTACTGTTAAATAAAAAAAATTGTTGACAATTTTGACACGATCAATGCAAATATCGATATATTATATTAAAGCCTGAACATGATATTAAAGAGGCGTTCCCTATAACTTTGATCGTTTAAATATATTCAGGAAATTTTACATTTAATGAGAATCATTATTGCTTAAACTTCTCAAATTTTTCGACAAAAATTCCTACTAATTACCGAGAAAAGCATAAAAACATATTTAGAACGAGCCAAAATAGCCACAAGTTGTTTCCCTTTGACCACAAAATAAAAATTATTATCGGTGATATAAATATATTTTTGACATTATAGAGACATATTTGCGCACACTTTCTTCTGACAATTTATGATAATTGATAGTGCTTTATACATTTAGCTCATTAAATGTGATAACAGAGAAAAATATGCTAGTTATAGGGAATGCCTCTTAAAAGCATGAACATGATATTAATTTCGTTTAAAAGTAAATTACATGATGATCATCATCCTACACTTACGTATAACGATACCAGACTGATTTATCTTTTTACACTAATGATGCAGCAGAGTTATCAAGTACATGGATAAATAAATGCATCTAATACAAATAGAAAATGGAAGATTTTATACCACAAATTTATTATTGATATAATTTCTATGCAATGTTTTGAATTACATAATTTACATTAAAATTGAATAGCTTAACAAACATATGTCGATCATGATCAATATGCTTGTATAAAATGATTTTACTGATGATTATCAAATATTAACACATTACTCCATGATGACTTCTTGTCACGCCTTGTCAGTACACTACTAGCATCAAAGATACCAGGGTTGGCACTAGTATTCAATATTGATTTTACTTTACTTATGGATAAGGACAACCAATCAGATCACATGTTATATTAAACATGCAATATGATTGGCTATCCTTAAATAACATCAATATTGAATATCACCCCAGGTTCTTTCTGACCGTTTAAGTCGTAGGTATTTGTGTGAAGTTGCTATAGAATTAACAATCAAAAATGAAATTTAAAAAGACCCTTGAGGTAGAGTCAGCCCTTAAGTAAACCCCTTGTCCAGTCACTAATTCTTTTCATATGAATTCACAGTCACTAATTCTTTTCATATGAATTCACAATTTATTTACAAATTGGAAGGATTATTCTACACACATACGAAGATTATCCTTTAAACTTAAGGATCTATGAAACGGGTCATAAAGATTGAACAAACACCACAAAAATACTTAAAATGCAAATCAGACTTCAGATAAGTAATCAGAAGTACCTGGAAATTTAAGAGATTAAGTTTTAAGTATTATATAAGATATATCCTATCCAAGTATTGAGGTGGATAATGCAGGAAAAAACAAGACTGCGTTCAGTAAACACTTTTGCCCCAGTGGAAGCCTTGTCCATAACAAATAGCTAAGTCATTCAGGGGCCATAATTCTGTTGAAATGTTTGATAGTGTTACATAGCTTTGATAATGCAATGAGTATATGATGGTGAACAAGTGTGCCAAGTTTGAAAGCAATGCATATTATTGATGGACTTCAAAAAACATTTTAGTTTCAACATTTTGTAACAGACGAGTTACGGACGAACAAACGGACAGACAGTGCAATCACTATATGCATCCTGCATCAGTAGATACCGGGGCATAAAAACAGGGATAACTTTCAGACTCTCAGTCAGGCAATCATGCATTCAGTCGGAGGTTACAGGATAAACTTTAACAAAGCTGAATTTGGGCACCCTGTCTAAGAAAGAAAACACTAGATTTATAGATAATTCAATGGAGGAGTGTTTGACACAGTTTCTTAGCATTTTTGGACAGCATCATCCATGCAAATTGGGGCATTATAAGTTTATTACATATTGCAACACATAATGTCAAATAAGTTTGCCTTTGCGAATGTTCTATAAGGTTACTAAAAAGCCTAGTAAGTTTAATGAAAGTTTAACAAATTTCATTTCAATGAATCAATGAATCCATCAATGCAAAAAAAGGATAAATTCTACACTGGCATGGCTGTAGCTATAGAAGTTGGGATACCCAGGACAGTAAAGGCACAGGCCAGGGGCCTCATTCACCAACGTAGTAAGTCTAAAATTCAGACTTAGACTTTAAATTGCCAAATGTTCTAATCGCTCTTATGATGTTATAAATGTATCGATTTTGATATAAATTGGTAAACATGTTCAGTGGGTATCATCAAATAATAATTAAAAATTTCACATGGTTAAATATAATTTCAAAGAAATGGCATTGATTTTAAATGGTGTCAATTTAAAGTCTAAGTCTGAATTTGAGACTTATAACATTGGTGAATAAGGCCCCTGATCCATGACTTTATTCGAACACAGGATTGAAAATTACAAAAATTCACAATGCACTCGTAGTTCTTCATGTATATACCAGTGAATGGGTACACAATCACTGCACCCTTTACAATTACTCAGTCTCAGATTTTAGGACCGGGTATAAACACCTACGCATGCATACAATCCCACTCAAGTGTGCAAACTATAGAAAAAGCTTAAATTTAGAAGGGAGAGATCATTATCAACAAAACGTACACAATAGTAGTAGAAGAGAGTATTGTAACAAACTTCCTTTAACCTCACTTGAAAACTCAGCATTACTTGAAACTTTAATGCTACCCTTAAAGGCCTTTATTTAAATATGCGTGACATACAAAATCAGACCATTAGAAGTCTCATGTACAATTGTTGATACACCATAAAACAACACTAAAAACTTAAAGAGAATGCAGCCATCTTACAAAACAGAGTAATTAAACTTTAACCATGGATTTTCCTGGTGCATGTTTCCTGCGTCCCTGAAGCAACTTTGTGGCTTGGGATTTCTGCATTAGTGTGCATACTTGGGACCGCCAATAGGATCCTTTGAATAGACAATTTCATTTCTGCTAGAACAGTTTTCTTTCTGCTATTTATTGCACTTGTGGTTCATTGGGCAATATATATCATGATTCTACATGTAATTAATTTCATTTATAAGTTTGATACTGTAACAATGAACTTGAAATGCAAATCTGTATATGATCATGGGTCCCCCAATATTTCTCAGGGATTCCCTAAATATAAACCTTATAGTGTCCCATGAGCCTCGTATGAAAATTCCAAGGAAAAACCCTTCAGAATAATTAAAATTAATTGAATAAGTAAATTATAATATTCTAGCTATGATGCACATGCTTATTTCACACCAAATTATGACAAGATGTGTGTCTCTGACATCAGCAGTCAGCTGTTATTGTTGGAGAGAAAACTATGATTCTAGCCTTGTTTGAAAAAAACCAGGACAATCATTTAGTTCTTCTTCTTCTTCCTTTTACAGGACAGGAATCCATCAATTGGTTTGTACTACGTCCCAGGTCAAACATTGAGTTCATTCCAATAAATGTGATAGTGCAACAATATTGAGTATTAAAATTATGATATTTGACAGCTGATTTTCACTGAAATACAGAAAGACGTCACCCGTGGAGCAACGAAATGCAGGTGAATTATGGACATTATCACCTTCTGGGAACCAGTGAGAGACGTTTGATATAATCCTCATTAGAACATATTTCCATACTGTCCATTGACATCACAACTGTTAATCACCGTTGACATGGAAACCTATTCACAGTATACAACATCCATTACAGAGAATATCAACTAAATGCTGGACAAATCACCCAGTAATGATGTATTCAGTTTCAACTTTTGTATGATTTACATGCACATATCGCTGGCTTAGAATGAGAAGGTCGTAAGTGCCACTTACGACCTTATAAGACTAATGCATATTTGCAATCTGCATCACAAGGCGCTTCTTATAAGTTTATTGTCATGAAAATCAGAACTTGTCATGTTGACCAAACAGAAGTTGAAAAAGCTTGTTTTTCTTGTTTTCTCAAAATATTGATTTGTAGTTACGACCTTCTCATTCTAAGCCAGGGATATACATACAAAGGAATGAAAATACAGAATGAGAAATAAGGGGTTCTTCTAGAAGTTTTATCCAAAGAGATGAATGTAATGTCTTAATATTGAGATAGCAAAAAAACAATAGATGACTTCAAAAACGATTGCAGTCAGTGAAATAAGCACTTATCCAGTTGTCTGGAACAAGTGCTTGTTGATTTGGACAAGACACTTCTGCTGTATTAATGCTTATAGTACTGTTATAAAGGAAAATTATTCAGTTTTGCCAATTCGAGCAAGCAGTTTAAAATCCTAAATTTCGACTGTGGTTGAACCTTCAGGAGGACATAAATTGACAGTCATAATGTGACTGTTTTAAATCAGGATTGCATGAATATCTAAATTGTCACAGCCAGGAATCAACCTGACAAGATTCATACCAAGGTAACATTAGGCAACTATACAAAGCATTGGGAATTACCTGGGAATTTTAACAAGAGTCTTGGTCAAAGATATACTCTAGAGTCCCTTCTTGTAGGATTTATCATAGTATGTTAATGTAATGTGCAGGTACTAGGACGCCCATGGGGATGGCTGTTACCAGTGTTAAATACTGTATGGCTATATGAGCATAATATTGGTAGCATATTACTGTTGTAAAATTACGTATATTTAAGTAGTGTAATATACATAGTAATATTTGTGCCGCCTGACAGAACATGAAATGGTTCGTGTCACTGAGCACAATTATTCTGATTCACTGGTTCCTAACAACAACAAATATATACATGTATAATATTACCAAACAGGGCTTTCATTTGACTCTTGAAACTGCATTTTGACTCTTGAATTTGACAAAAGTGCCTATTTTGACTCTTGGAAATTTAAGGTGAATAGTCAAATTTTCTATACTTATAGTACAAATTTTCTTGCAATATTTTGATGACTCTTAAAAATTAAAAGCCAGGAGTCATTTTGACTCTTCACTTTTGAGGTATAATGAAAGCCCTGACCGAATTACAGTATAGGTCTATTTGGTCTGTTGGTTGGGGGGGGGGGGGGGGGGAATAAAATCATTTACAATGCTATAGAAAGAGTCCATGACAACATGGACATGGTAAGCTTAGGTTAAAGCCCAATATATTTTCATTTTGATTGTCCCTAATTTGACTATATTCTGAGCATTTTTGAATCAACAACCTTGCAGGCATTCAGGCAATATATATACATATGTGTTGTTTATTGAGTTATTGACAAACCTTATATGAACCACAACCTTGGAGTCCTCAGGGGCTTTAACCACTAAAGACTACATGATAAAACCACTAGAGCTGGTTACCAGGTATATAATACATCATTGAAACATTACCTAAAGCTAACACTTTATTGACTACAGTGTGGCAGTCTCTAGGGACATTTTGATCATTATGGCCACGATTTAAGATAAATTATAATGTTTAGCAAAATGCCCACAGCTTTTTTTTTTAAAAAACGACCAATCTCTCAGAATCTTTATAAAGATCAAAGTGCATTCAAGGGCTAAATACAAATTAATGTAGTTACCAGCATGCTTTTTATACATAGTCCAATTAGTAATTTTGTCTCCAACACTTCAATTTATGAAAGGAAAATATGGGATTTTGAACTTTTTAGTGAATTTTCAGTTTTCTAAGGAGTTTGATTTTAAGGAATTTCAGAATTCTGAGGATAAGTTTTTTCAAATTCAATACCGTAGTGATCCATGTATATTGAAATAGTTTTAGTTCATGGCAAAAATCATGATATATATTATAAATTATGTTCTTAGAGGAACTATTTTTCTTTTGTTTTATATACTAAGTCAGCCAACCAACCAACCATTTTTAAAGTTGTGGTTAAGTTTGTACATGACATGATTTTAAGGACACATCAACACTCAGAATAACTTCAATATTTACTGGAGATAAGACTTGAAGAGCCCTCAAATGATCCAGGATACACCAGCTACTCGGAAATGTTCACGGAAGATTATATAGTTGATCACATGATCTAAACATGTAAAGTTTGTAAACATGTTGACATGACTTGTCACCATGGTAACCATATCAGTCCCATCATTTCCTGTCTAACAGTCAAATATTTGATAATAAAGTCAAAGTCCTGCATGCAACTATAATATATGCGAATATTTACATTACCCTTATGAATAGTGTATGTATATTCATCAATTACTTCTTCAAATTGTGAGCCTTCAATAAAATCAAACTAGGAAAATATTGAAACTGCCGAAGAAAAATTCCTTTTTATTTAAATGTTGGCGAGTTGGGTCAATATATATATACAGTACATCAGTTGAAAACAAACAGTGACCCGTCAATGAGCACTAGTTTCACATAATATAGTAACCATTAATTGATTTATATTGACTACATATTGAGTAATTTGAGTATAGGCTTAAAATACGGTTCACAGTAGTGACAGTACAGTAGAATTCAGGGCTTTGATTTGACTCGTAGCTACAGGTTTTTGATGCTTGAGTTTGGCAAAAACCTAATTTTGAAATATATCTTGAAATAACAATAAAAGTTTTGATCAATTGACAATGAGTATAAGATTCTTTACATCAAATGACTCTCTTTAAACAACATGAAAAAGCACACCTTCCAGCAGGCAAAAGGACTCCCCACATAATGACGCCTAAAATAATGTCATGTGACAGTGTTTCATTTTGGTTCTGAAAACTGAGTCCTTTTCCATTGAACTCAGAAAGTCAATGAGTCTCATTATGTAAAAATATAGTATTTTCAAAATTTAATGATTCTCCAGCCAATTTTGTGAGTCTGGCTCCAAAATGAATCACTGCTGTGATATTATAATTCATACATAGAGGATATATCACGAGTTGTCAATTCATATAAATTTATATTAAACGAGTTTTGGAAATTTTATTAAGCGAGCCTCTGATTAACAACGAGTGATAGATTCTTTATATCATATGACACTAAAAACGCAAAATACGCATCGTTTTATTGGAAAAACTCAATACCTTATACTACACGTGGAATGTATAACTTTATACGTACTGGCTATACTAACCTGGATACAAGCAAAGTCATGTGATATAGAATGTTATAAAAATGCCTGTACTTACTTCTATTGGAATTCCTGTACTAACATCCCCTACTATATATGTTAAATGTTTGTCTGTCTGTATGAAAGCTGAAACATAAATGAGTCAATATAAGAACAGGGATTCAAGCTACACAATCAGGGCTACAAAAAAATGTAAATTAAGGATAGGCTATGGTACACTGTACATGTAGAAAGGGTATTCACTTGAACAGTACTTTGGAATTATGCCTCATATTCCCTAGTTTATATGCTGTATCATATAGCCCCTTTAAATATTCAATGACTGATACAAATGGAAATATTGTTGACTAGCAAGAAGAAGAAAATGACTTGGGTAGCCAGAGTTTCACAAGCACTTAAGTGGTAAATAAAGCAAATAGACTTCTTGGAATGGTAAAGAGAACCTTTTTTAGACAATCTAACATATTCTTATTTGGTGCAAAAAACTCATTCCATCAATTCTTGATTATGGTGGATCAGTTTGGAGTCCAACAATTGAGAAAACCTACAGACAGTAGAAATTAGAAATTATGCTCAGTCAGTTGCATCCACCGCCCCCACCCACCTAGTTTTGGGGTGTCAAAACCCTGCCATTCACCACAGCTGATTGCAACATATCCGGTATTTGAACCGTATTTCCCCAGCCACTGACAGTGCCCAATCCGGGGATGTGGGTGCAACTAAGTGGTGCCTAAGACATGCAGTCATTCATCTGATTGTATATTTACCCCATCCTGGTGAAAGACAAGATATTGAAGGTAGTGTTTCAGAATCAGATTAAAAAAGCTAATGTTTCATTATAATGATATTGATAAGGCTGAATCTGCTGAATGGGTCAAGGTCCCCTGGGTACTACTCCACCTTACCCCATGTACTTTGTTTTTCACTTCACCAACCCAATTCTCAAATGATACATTTGAGAACCCAGAAATGCTTGACCGTATACGGGTCGTTTGCGTGCCAAAAATCGATGTCTTAAGAGAAGTATACATGTATGTAAAGTAAACTGTTCATTGCCGTGTTTCGGCCTTCTTGTACTTTGGGCTTGCATCCAAGAAAGATTGCAATTTGTTTTGTTTAACAATTTTAATATTTGTTAAATTTCTCAATGTACAGCAAGCGAATTGGTAAAGCACGAATAGATTTTGTCAGGAACGTCAGTGTTTTGAATCTGATTTCATTCAAAGCGTAGTCATGTGATCGGTTTTTACGCCAATGCAATATTTTTTTAGAAATTTGACGTAAAATGAAAATTATATTATGGGTCAAAGTCTACCAAAACGAAATCTCCTATATATATGAGCAGCTAAGTTTCAACTATCAATGTTGTATTAGGCGATTAAATTTATATCAATTTTATTTTTCATTAGTAAAGATGGGGTAGATCTACCTGTAAGCATACCAGGCTACCCAAATGTATCATTTGAAAACCTGGTTACGGTGAAGTATACTACAAAGTACCCAGGGTACTGTAAAATTTACCCGGGGGAGACCTTGACGCATTCAGCAATGATAAGCCTACTTCTGTGAAGGTAAAGTTCCGGTAAGTTAAATTAATGTATGTCTTCTGAATCAGACTGAATAGGGTGTTAGCATAGCCTGAATACAAGCATTATGCATTTACTTAGCCTAGTGTGTAACTATTTATTGTGTATCAAATTCATGGTATATCCACTGTACAGTAGCCAATAATGATACAACTGTGAATACTGATGACTGATATTGATAAGATAACTGGGCTGGAGTCATGAACTATGACCAAGAAATAAATGCATACACCAGCATGTGCATTTGTAAATTGTATATTGTCTCAACAGTCTGGTTACCAAGGAATGCGTTTGACAACACACTGAATCCATATTAATTAATTCTAAACCCAATGATCCGTTTCACAAATATTTTCCAGGTCAAATAACAAAACAAAAACTTGACACCGTCGTTCTGTCTTCCTGCTTAAAATCGGTACACAAAAATATATTCTCACCTTGGTTGTGACTTTCGACTGTTTCCAGACTGTGACATATTGTACATAGGGTTTGAAAGAATAGGAATAAAATTGTAAAATATTTTGACATTTCTTTTTTCTTTATCCGCGCCATGCTGTATTTTTACTATTTACTAACAAACAAAAAATAAAAGTACACAAAATGGACTATAAATCTAAACACAAGTGTGAAAAATATTTAGATTCCAAGATTTAAAACTGCCATTCCAACAAATAATCCAAAACACTGACTATTCATAGAAATTATTAAAAATTTATACGAATCTGCGGGTAGATTAAAAGTCTGACAGCACTAATCAAGTTGTAACGTAAGTTTTCATTGGCTAATTGGTTTCTATGATCCAACTGACCTACTTTCCCAATTTCACGTTTCAGTCCAGTAAATTATATGAAACCTATTTATGTTAAACGTTCATCAGATTTTGATTGTAAATTTCTTATTGCCCCTTTATTCGTTTAATAAAAAGAGTGTTTATTGTGGCCAAATCGAGCAGTATTTAAGTATCAATATTGGTTGCTGAGGAAACTACGTCCAATCAAAAGACGCCATGCATGGAGATCGGGTAGGTATAAAACACTGACTGAAACGTTTCGCGGAATAATAAGCTTAAATGTTAAATAGGTGAATTAATTACATTAATCTGTTTGTCTAGCAGTAAATAAATGTTTGGTCAAATGTATTTCAACCATTAAAACGAAACTATGGCATAAAATTAATTATTTACTAATTTGGTTCCCGGATCACCTTTATTGATACGTAATTGCGCATGAAATTACAGGTAACCAATCTAACAGGAAGTAAGGTTACTGTTTTCTTAGCACGTCGTGAAAAACAATAAAGCTTGTTGATTTGTGGTAATTCCGAACTGTCACATTTTGTATGTATTTCCCTTATTTTTGTCACTGATTAATTTTATTGCATTATCTTAAAACCTTAAAAAACACTCCGTTCTGTTGTCATTTAGGCAATAGGCCTAACTTATTATTGTGAGTAAATTTAATTTCAATAGCTGTCAATTGGCCCCAGTATGGGTGGATTTTTGCGCTTGTTTTCTGATATAAGGTACAAACCTAGATATGACACATTGTGGTGTACCAATCACATGATCGTCATATTGAAGAACTGCAGCTACTGCGCTGTATCATGAATGGGCTTGTGTACAATGGTGTATCATATGAAGGGTGTGTTTACAACGTAAAAAAGTGTTCTGTCTCTTCCAGACAATGTAACACATTTACGAACTAACCAGAACAATGTTCAGCTTTTAGCTCCCAAGACACACTAACACCTCTAAGAAATACCAGACATATTAAACCTAAACCATAGTGGAAAATCTGACCAGAAACAATTCTCAGTGCTATAAAACTGTGCAGTGCAACACACAAATATAAGAACTCTTTTTTCCCTAAGACCATTGTTGATTGGAACCAACAGGAGGACAGCATAGTGTGCGCCAAATCTGTGGAGAGCTTCAAAACAGCTCTATCCCACATTGATTAACTAAGCACTCTCTCCCCGACGTGTACATGCTGTAATAGGCCCTACGTCTTACAGATTCAGATTCAGAACATGTTCTATCTGTTCTCGAGGAAGAGATGGCACAGCCAGGACATTCATGTGATTACAATGACAACCGTAAACTTCATGAAATTCGTCCTTGGCCTACTGATCACCTTAGCAATAGTATATTAACAGAGAAAAACGGAACTGACCGAACCTTTATGATAGGAAATTTTCTTTCGGCATATTTCTGCCACCAATATAACAGCTACTACTAACAATATCGCCATTATCATTATTTTATTGTTGTTACTTCTTGTTCTGTTCCTGATCTGTGTTGTTCGTAAGTTATTTGGAGTGGAACATTCGGAACACTTTTCAGAGCAGTTCTGTTTTGATCGTTTGCACATTTGTAGTTCTTCTTAGGACAGGAATCCATCGACTAAGTCCCAGGTTGGAACTGGAAGATTCGGAAAAGTGTTCTGAACACCAGTTGCGAACACACCCAAGCTGATTACTGACACATGCAAATGTAGCTGCAAAAATGCAGGGCTTTGCTGCGATTCAAAGTCGGGACCTCGGGAGATTTCACACAATTGTGTCCTAAAACGACATTAAGACTGTTGTAAGTGGCCTAAAAGTAACATTATAATATTTATTATTCATATTTATTAATGTTTTCAGAACATAAGAAAGTTCGGTTATACAAAGTGGATTGGTTCTGCTCTCAATGTTTCCTGCAATATGGGCTAGTCTGGTTGCTACGCTGTATGTTTATCTACGACCAATGTTCAAGTGGATCATAAGAAGAGTTACTGGTAAATGTGAACTATTGCGGATCACATATCAGTATCCAAATGGCGCAGCTAGGACCAAGTACATAGGTAATTATGATCAATTATCACCATGAACAATTGACCATGTATAAATTGTATATGAATTGCCTCATGAAGGCCTACTCATATCATGTAATAAATACAAGGGTCAAAATTATTGTTTGATGGGTTATAAATTCGGGGTAGAAGGTGAACCACGAAATTTAACGCCCACTATCATTAATGATTTTACAGTATTCACGTTGAAATAAGTTAACGACTTGAGAGCACATTTCCATGAATCTTTTGATCACCCCTCATATATTCTGTTTGATCACCCCTCATATATTCTGTTTGATCACCCCTCATGCATTCTGTTTGATCACCCCTCATGTATTCTGTTTGATCACCCCTCATATATTCTGTTTGATCACCCCTCATATATTCTGTTTGATCATCCCTCATATATTCTGCTTGATCACCCCTCATATATTCTGTTTGATCACCCCTCCTATATTCTGCTTGATCACCCCTCCTATATTCTGTTTGATCACCCCTCCTATATTCTGTTTGATTACCCCTCCTATATTCTGTTTGATCACCCCTCATTTATTCTGTTTGATCACCCCTCATATATTCTGCTTGATCACCCCTCCTATATTCTGTTTGATCACCCCTCCTATATTCTGTTTGATCACCCCTCCTATATTCTGTTTGATCACCCCTCCTATATTCTGTTTGATCACCCCTCATATATTCTGTTTGATCACCCCTCCAATATTCTGTTTGATCACCCCTCATATATTCTGTTTGATCACCCCTCCTATATTCTGTTTGATCACCCCTCCTATATTCTGCTTGATCACCCCTCATATATTCTGTTTGATCACCCCTCATGCATTCTGTTTGATCACCCCTCATGTATTCTGTTTGATCACCCCTCATATATTCTGTTTGATCACCCCTCATATATTCTGTTTGATCATCCCTCATATATTCTGCTTGATCACCCCTCATATATTCTGTTTGATCACCCCTCCTATATTCTGCTTGATCACCCCTCATATATTCTGTTTGATCACCCCTCCTATATTCTGTTTGATTACCCCTCCTATATTCTGTTTGATCACCCCTCATTTATTCTGTTTGATCACCCCTCATATATTCTGCTTGATCACCCCTCCTATATTCTGTTTGATCACCCCTCCTATATTCTGTTTGATCACCCCTCCTATATTCTGTTTGATCACCCCTCCTATATTCTGTTTGATCACCCCTCATATATTCTGTTTGATCACCCCTCCAATATTCTGTTTGATCACCCCTCATATATTCTGTTTGATCACCCCTCCTATATTCTGTTTGATCACCCCTCCTATATTCTGCTTGATCACCCCTCCTATATTCTGTTTGATCACCCCTCATTTATTCTGTTTGATCATCCCTCATATATTCTGTTTGATCACCCCTCATATATTCTGTTTGATCACCCCTCATGTATTCTGTTTGATCACCCCTCATATATTCTGTTACAGAATACAGTTTGAAGCATTCCAGTAAAGGAGACTTGAAGCGACTTGTAAAAGACACAGAAACCAATGTTGAGGCAGCCGTTGTCTTGGTGATGAAAGCTAAAAACATTCTTCCTGAAGTACATTCAAGGTATTTATAAATGACCAGAAACAATGAGAGATAGATTCTTATATATCACATGAATTTCCTTGTATCAGGGTTAGTATAGTGAGTATGTATAATCTTGTACGTAACATGAGTGATATAAGGTAAACTACATGGGTGTGCTTTTCCAATACGTTGATGCATAGTTTGGGTTTTTAGTGTCATGTGATATAAAGAATCTCTCATTGTCAATTGATATATTGAGTTTTAACTCATTCAGGAAATATTATTAAGCTCGCCAAAGGCTCGAAGGCTCGCTTAATACAATTTCAAAAACTCATTTAATATAAATTTATGTCAATTGACAACTCATGATAGGTCCTCTATATATAACCAATCTGGATTCAGTTCTTTTTCTTACATGTTCCATCTTATGATCTTACATGACCTGTTATTACTTAAATTTGGATGTGGTCATGAACTGCTCTGTCTTTTACTGCTTGCTTGCGTAGATTGTGTCTGTGGAGTAAAACTTCTTATGTCGTGCTTCCACTAGATTACATTTTTGAGCGTATATATTAATTGATTCAAGAAAATATAGATTCATTCAAACCTGTCTGTAGAGATCAGTAAAATCATCCTTGGGAATAGCTAGAATTGGTCTTTGAAGGCAAACTTCAATGATATTATACTGTTAAAACTGATAGTGATCAATTTTAACAGGTTAAATATCATTGAAGTTTGTCTGATGAGACTTTAATTTGATGGTCATTCATTTCGGGATGAGTACATATTAGGCTTACTTGAAATACTCATTTTTGGGGATAATGGGATATGGATTGTTTTTTCAATGTTAGACTCTTGCATGGAAAGCTAGTAGATGGTGCTTTGTTTGTGTGGCTTTGGATTGTCTGGGTACTACAGTACCTTTGACTGCAGCTGTGTGGTGGCAGTAAAACGTCTCCCATATTTTACTTTGATGTAAATACCCACCCTTTACAGTTAATTATGCACATAACTTGAAGTCCACATTATGTCATTCAATGAGTTCTTTCTATGTCTGACTCTTGCTTGGGTAGCAAGGCAATTGTGCCATGTGTGCGTGGCTTTGGATTGTCTGTGCGCTATAGTTAGGTTCAGGGCAGTTTTGATTGTAATCATGTTTGTTTCAGTTTTGAGCATGTGTTCCGACAGTCATTGATACAGATCAATGGATATATCAGATTACAGCATGCTGTGGAAGATGTGAGAGTGATCACATATACTCGTGAAAACCCTGACCATGAAGATAAATTGATGAAGGTAAATGGGACACACTGATTATATAAATATACTGCAGATAACACCATTATAATACTTCATGGTACAGACTGCAGACAGCCAGTGCTGGATTCCAGCCAAGATTTGGCTTTCCCAAATAACAAATAACACCATGCGTATCACACATTGCCAAGCAAACTCCCAAAAAATGTTTTACCTGCACAGATGTCTGTAATATTCAGGTGAATATTGGTAATCTATAATAAGCTCTTGGTTCAAAACACAGTCCTGATGAAGTTATGTCTTACCGTGGTCACTTCACTGAAGATTATAGATAGAACATCATCTATTCTTCAGCGTTGAGCTGTCATTTAGCAGGAATATATGGAGTAATGGGTCTATGTAGAATACTGTACATATTAAAATGTACTATAAACCAATTTACTTAGGTGAATAAATACTTTCCCTTTTCCTAATTGTTGGCACGATGTCCATATTAATTTTTTGAACTCATTCCCAGCTACTTTATTTTACGCCCGAAGGGCCGTATTATGTTATCGCCGTCTGTCCGTCCGTGTGTCTGTTGTTAGCAATTTCCCTTCCGCTCTGTCACTCTTGAACCTCTTGAAGAATATTAAAGAAACCTGACACATATGTTCACCACATCAAGGCGACGTGCAGAGCGCATGTTCTGGAGGGGTCGCTTTAAGGTCAAGGTCACACTTCGGGGTTAAAGGTCATATGACTTTGTTTCCCTTCCGCTCTGTCACTCTTGAACCTCTTGAAGGATTTTAAAGAAACCTGACACAAATGGTCACCACATCAAGACGACGTGCAGAGCGCATGATCTGGAGGAGTCGCTTTAAGGTCAAGGTCACACTTAGGGGTTAAAGGTCATATGACTTTGTTTCCCTTCCGCTCTGTCACTCTTGAACCTCTTGAAGGATTTTAAAGAAACCTGACACAAATTATGTTCACCACATCAAGACGTATATTGGGGCGTATATTGCCCCGTATGGGGGTGCTCTTGTTTCACGAATTTCTACCACTCACAAACTCTGTGAATTTAAATTGCGCACAATTGTTTCTCGGTTTACTGTATTAGACATATATGGAGTAATGGGTTAAATGGACAAGTTTAAAATATGTGACTTGATGTGAGAATTTTTTGTTTCAGTTGTGGAATTTATTAACAGATGGTGAAAAGTTGGCATCGCGTACATGTAGTCAATGGTCCGAGATTGGTTTCCAAGGAGAAGATCCACAGACAGATTTCCGTGGTATGGGACAACTTGGATTGGATCAACTCTTGTAGGAACTATATTCTCTTTCTAAGTGACAACATTGACCACTTCCAATAAAAAAATAATCAATTTCGTGGGTATTTTATTTCACAGATTCAATTTCATAGGGTTGTTTGTTTGCTTGTTTGTTTTCATGTTTGTTTGCGATCAATCGAAACAGTCATAAGTTGTTATTAATTTTTTTTCTTGCCAGATTAGTCAATGACGTCCATCATATAGGGAAGAGACAATTGTGTGATACATGGAATCTGGGTACTATACCCTAGCTCTCTATTAGTACACTTTTTGGCCCAGTGTATATCACCAATTCATGCAAGACTAACTCTTGGTTAAATTACCAATGAGTTCATCTCTTGTTGGGTGGAAAGCACTGAAAAGTTTTCCAAAATGACAATGTGCCGAGGTCGAGAATCGAACCTGAATCCTCCCTATTTCTTGTCAAGTGTGTTATCCACTTGACCATCATGCCACCCTTATATGGATGTAAATTAGTAGATTGAAGGAAACTTACTGTTAAATATTTATTGGAGCATTTGGAGGTCAATTTTAATTTCTTGGTTTACATATAACATGAAAGAAATTTATCCTAATGAATAATAAAAAAAACTTGCTGAGGTTTCAAAGACAAATCAGAAAAATGTCCTGTCTTGCCTAGTGAACTTATGATTCCTGAAATTAACTTGTTATTCTTTCACTATGCAATAGTTTTATGGACATGTTATAATTTATGTATATTTTATGTACAGATACTTTGCCACCAAGTACACAAAACATGCAAGATCTATGCTGTCCAAGTCACATAATCAATATCATGGGTATGTATTCTCTTCTATTCTATTACTCTAAACAAATAGCTTCTAGGATAGATCTAATTTACTAGCATGATAACAAGTGTTTCATGAATTTCAAAATGGCAGACTTTTATTAATTTGTAGTATACATGTACTTTATACTACTCAAAATGTGTTTAAGATTGCAAGTTTTCTTTGTGGGTATATTGCATACTGTTAAATCATTAATTTTTGTGTGGGTTTAAATTTCGTTGATTTTGTGGTTCATTTCGTGGTTCACCTTCACCCATGAAATCAAATCCCATCGAACACTAACTTTGTCCCTTGTATTAATTTCCTGCAATGCAAAATCCATGAATTATCGTCCCTTCGAAATAGTCTGTTCTATCAAAACCACGAAATTTCTTCCAATCAAAATTAAATTATTTTACAGTATCTAAAAGATAAACTTGTGGAATTTTCACGAAACAGAGCTTGCAATATTGTAAGGAATAAGATAGCTTACAAATTTGATATCAAGGTGTTGATACGCTTACCTGATGCTCAAACTGCAACAACAGACTATTTGCTGCATTTTACACACATTGACAATATGAGATACTCTTGCCGCTTGGATCACTGTAGGATTTCCAGTTACCGTGTAAATGATGAGTTAATGTAGATGTATTTCATTAAGTAGGAATATCTAAGTTGGGAAATGCTTCAATTTTGACTAATAGGAGTTTTTCAGTGTTCAGAAATTACTTGAAGCATATTGACTAGTCTTTTAATGAGAAGGTCATAACTAATACTTACGACCTTATAAGACTGATACATATTTAAAGTAGCATCACAAGGCGCTTCTTATGAGCTTATTTTCATTAAAATGGAACTTGTCATGTTGACCAAACAGAAATTGAAAGAGCTTGTTTTACCAGTAAGTAGGATTAATTTTCGAACAATTTTCTTGTTTTCTCAAAATATCAATTTAACACTTGCAATCTTCTCATTCTAACTTCTAAGCGAGCATTATAATTATGTATATTTAAGATTAATTCAACATATATCTAGATGTTTAACTGATACTCAATGATCATAGTATACTGGGTTACTTTCAGATATTCCTACGCCATTGTTGGTATAAACATCACAGAAATGGTTTATCACTTATTGCGAAAGGGAAATCTTCGCACACATTTTTACAATAAAACAGACAGACCAACAGTTGAGGACTTTCATGAGGTGTACAGTAAGTAACCAGTGTACTCTTAGAAACAAGGTTAAACCAAAAAAAGTTTTTTTTCTGGTAACTTTCAAAAATTAACGATGTAAGATGGAGCATGTTTTTTCGGATAGTTTTAAACAAAATGAAATTACGGCTACATTAGAAACGTTTAAAACAAATAGAAAATGTTTAGGGTAGCTCGGAATAATGGTAACAAACATTTTTCACCAAAAACACTTTTTATCAGCATTTCAGTTCAAATTGACCAAATTATGTAATGTGCTATTTAGTTAACGACTTAATATACCAATTCACCTCAGACAATTTGATGTTCATTCTTAAAATTCTGTTCTATAGCGTTTGTAAGAAGTCACTTTTGATAAAAAAAACTACTGCTGTAGTTTATATTATACAGTATCTCAGTTACCATTGGTCAGATTTCAATGAAACTTGCTCTGACTGATCAGTGCCAAGTCTACTTGTGCATATTGTCGGCAGACATCGGTCCGATAATTTCAACGGAGTAATGTTTCTTTCACTCAAGTGTGGTATAAATGGCCCATTGTTTTGGTCACTGTGTCAAGCACTATCTGGGGGTATTTATCACATTCAGTGATATTTCTTGTTGAAGCGATGTTTCTGTTAATATCAAATGAAAATAAGAATGCTAAGGTGGTCCTCTTCAAACAGTGACAGTTTTCGCTCATTTCAAAGCATTCAAGTTATGGAATTTTTCAGGATTCTGTTATTATCAAATTTTATATTCTTGTATTTTTCAGGTTACGTGTTCTGGGATTTCGATACATTCTGGTATTCTGAAAAACCTAAAGACATTATGGAGTTCGGAAGAATTCGAGAAAAATATCGTAAAAAGTTGGTGTCTCGATTGAAAGAGAAAGACACATTGTTAATTGGTGACTTCCAACAGGATGCTAGTTAAAGTTGTCCATTATTATACATATATTGTTAAACTTGTGTACAGAAGCCAGTCTAGGGTTACATCAAATATGGTCCTTTAAATCAGGTGGTCATTAACTTCAGGTGCATACTGTAGAATCATGAAGGAATAAAAGTTTTCAGTTGAAATACTGATGTACATATTTTTAGAATTACTTTCACTATGTTATTTATATGAAAAACATCTAATTCAGTATGTGGACAAGCGGTTTTCAGTATTTTGAAGATTTTGAACTTTTACCCATAAGAATGACCTCATCCATTAAAATGACTGTTTTATCCAGGTAGCCACAATCACAGATAAAAAATATAATCAATATTTTTTTCAAATAATTTTTATTGATATTTCAAACTAATGGCCTAGTATCTTGCCCTAATTATGCTGGGTAATGTCTCCCAGTATGTTAGGGGAGTTTTGTTAATGTTAAACCTTTCACATACATATATCTGTTAACGTTGTTGTAGACTTTAGATGGATGTCTTTCACTGCTGTTCTGATATAATACTGTTGTTAGCCACAGACTGTGGCGTGTTCAACAGGATAGCACTCGCCTAGATCTCGATGTAGTGCTATCCTAGTGCTAAATATACATCCTGAACGATATTTATCATTTGACTACATAGCGGTATGACTAAAATACGAAAAGAGGATTTTTGGCGCAACGAGGCGAAACGGGGATTAAAATTTGATAGGGTATTTAATAGCCAGCAAAGCTGGCTATTGAAAATACCCATACCAATATTGTGCGCGTGCATATCTTCGTCGAGTCTCTGCCGGTACTAATGCTTTCAGAAAAAGTTATTTCCGGTCAAAAATTTCAGGCAGTTTTCCGAGGTGAATAGTCTTGGAAAATTAGAAAATTCTTAATCTCGAAACGGTTGCACCCAAACGTTCTGTTTTTTATTATTATTTTTTTTAAAAATAGTCTATGAAATGAAACAAAAAAATTGAATCAACAAAGGGAAGTAAAAACTCCTAGGAGCGGAGGGACGAGTTTTAGACCGTTCCGTTTTACAAAACAAAACAAAAACATCGTGTGCTGCAGTTTACATTAGCCAACTTTAGACTTTAAGTAACCAAAACGAAGAAGTTCTATCAAATATTTTAATTATATGGATTGATTCCGGATTAATCGTCGTCCAAGTTGAGCACTTCAATGCTGTCGTAAATTTTCTTCGATCGAAATTGGAAAGAGAGTCGCGAAATCATGTTCCGGATGAGCTGGGAGTCTACACAGTGTGCAAGCTGCGAAGCACAATTGTGTGATATTTGCTGTGAGTCTTGTGAATATAAAATCAAGGCCCCATCAAATGTCATACGGTGTCGCTTATGTAATATCTACGATTTTCCAAGCGGATTTGGACGAAAGACAAACATGGGAGGCTGTAAATTATCTATATTCCTGGACGAATTAAACTATCTTATAGTAGGCCTACAATACTACAGTACAGTATAGGTGCGTCTTTGATTTTATTGATTTTGAATCAAATTATGATAATTTGAATGCATTGACTTGTGCACTGTATAAAGATTACAGTTCACGATGATTGCATGCATTTGTTATCTCCCTTGGATAATGCACATCAACTGGGCCCCGTGTCTATATCTACAAATATAGCCTAGCGGTTATCTAATATTTATTAAATACCCATACTGTATAGGCAATGCCTTAGTTCATATTATTGTAGGAATTACAGTTATTATTTTTACAAATATCAATTCCAAATAAATGAATTGCGTATTTGGATGCAATTAACTTGTTCCTATCAATAAATAATGACACTGTTTTAAAATATGCTAATTTGAAGCCTCCTTTCGTCGACCGTAGACATTGAAATATCGGCGATCGAAAGGAACTTTACCTATCCACTCAGTTATGGCATAGCATCCTTTCGCCAACTGTTGACTATACAATATCGGCGAAAGGAGCTTTATGATACTAATTTAATTATATACATGAGCCGTTCTCCGGGAAAACTGGGCTTATTGACATAACAATAGTAGTTATGTCACGATATTTAGAAATAGGTCTAAAATGAGAAAAAAAATCATGTTCACCGATTAAATCTTAAGTAGTTGGATACCCTAGTACTATCCAAACAAGTTAAATTTTCTGATAAATTATGATAAAATTACTTCCGTCGTTGCTGTGGTGACCAATTTCCGAAAACTACCCGAATTGAGAAAAACAAGGGGTTAGTGGTTAAAAATAGCGGCTACTTTTCCCTTGAAGCAGATATCACAGGGCTACTCTACTCTTTGGCGGGGTTAGAGATAACACTGGGCGTAGGTTCGAATTACGTCTTTTATTTTATAGTACAGTTGAAATGAAGCATAAGAAGAAGAAAAAGCCTAAAACAAAAGAATAGAACAATTTAACAAAGGTGATATAATTAATTAGAACCAATACAACATGTTACATAATACAAGACACAAACACGTTCTAATAATTATACAATTAATACAAACAAATATAATAAACTAAACCTTACCACAGTGAGCAATTCTAGATGGTTTCAATCATTAAGATGAATCAATCATTCAAAATAATTTAAATGAAGATTAAAGATGCGTCTGTCTCATAAGAGAACAAAGACAATCAATGACGGATTCCACCGGAGAGGCGTTGACGCTCCACGAGAACCAAATTCACGGACCAATAAAATCATCTCTCACACCCATCTTTCATTCAACATGTATAACAGACAAAACGATTGGACAAAGACAAAACAACAAGTCCTAAACCGGTTCCTGAAACAGGTTTAGGAAACTTGCACGGACAATTTCACGAAGTGCCGTCCTCGGGAACTTCCGACATTCTCGTTAATTACCGAGAAATGCCGAAGATCCCCGATTCGGACAATTTGCAGACGACAATGACAAAACGTACAAGAACAAATCAATAGTAATTTACAGTAACGGCACAAGACAGATATCGATTTGAATTAAACGGGCGCGTACACGGAGGGGTGATAACGCTGTAATGTCACACTGTGACACAGACACTCACAATTTTTACGTGTTTTATTAAAATCAGAATATTATTATAAAATGTGACAAAAATTTGAAAAGTTTACGTCAATAATTCACCAGATACTGGGTTTATGAAATGATTATTAACGTTACGTCAAATAACGTTCGAATGACGTTTGCGACGTCACTCAAAAACTGGTTAGTTTCAAAAGTAAATAATTCCGTTAATTTATGCAATAATTCGTTCAAATTTTCAGAGAGTGTTCATAAGAGTCTCGTCCTTCTAACGATATATTATCATGATTTTCGTATTCTTGTCAATAAGCCCGGTTTTCCTGGAAAACGGCTCATATATATCTACTGGTCTCTTTTCGCCGTCGGTAAAATGTAAAATATCGGCGAAAGGAGCATTCATAATTAGCGTACCAACTTAGTTATACTCTATGCTCGTTTCGCCAAACGTAAACCACGAACTATCGGCGAAAGGAGCTTTATAGATCTAATACCTGCTTAGTTATATGATGGTCCTTATATGATTGTCTCCTTTCGCCGCCCGAAGGTAGCACGTAAATTGTCGGCGAAAGGAGCTTTATCATACATACTCAGTTATTTTATAGTCTCCTTTCGCCTACCGTAAACCATACAATATCGGCGAAAGGAGCTTAAGCATACCAACTTATATATACCCAGCAAACATGCTTATATGGGTCCCATATGAGCTGTTTCTGGGCGAGCCCATGTGGGTATGCCCATATTTGACCCATATGGGACCTATGTGGGCAAGCCCATATGGGTTATGTCCATATTGGACCCTTAACGGACCTATGTGGACAAGCCCATATGGGTGATGCCCATATTGGACCCATATGGGACCTATATGGACATGCTTATATCCCATATGGGCTGTTTCTGGGCAAGCCCACGTGTGTATGCCCATATTGGACCCATGTGGGGCCTATGTGGACATGATCATGTCCCATATGGGCTGTGGCTGGGCAAGCCCATGTGGGTACGCCCATATTGGACCCTTATGGGACCTATGTGGACAAGTCCATATGGGTTGTGCCCATATTGGACCCATATGGGAACATTATGGACCAGCCCATATTGGATATGGGCTGTT
Source organism: Spisula subtruncata (assembly GCA_963678985.1). Lineage (NCBI taxonomy): Eukaryota > Metazoa > Mollusca > Bivalvia > Venerida > Mactridae > Spisula > Spisula subtruncata. Next base: position 13,719,260 of record OY787665.1, read on the forward strand.
TCTGGGCATGCCAATGTGGATATGCCTATATTGGACCTATATGGGACCTATGTGGACAAGCCCATACGGGTTATGCCCATATTGGCCCCATATGGGACCTATGTGGACATGACCATGTCCCATATGGGCTGTTTCGGAGCAAGCCCATGTGGGTATGCCCATATTGTACCTAAAGGGACCTATGTGGACAAGCCCATATGGGTTATGCCCATATTGTACCCATATGGGACCTATATGGACATGCTTATATCCCATATGGGCTGTTTCTGGACAAGCCCATGTGTGTATGCCCATATTGGACACATATAGGACCTATGTGGACAAGCCCATAAGGGTTATGCCCATATTTGACCCATATGGGACCTATGTTGACATGACCATGTCTCATATGGGCTGTTTCTGGGCAAGCCCATGTGGGTATGCCCATATGGGACCCTTATGGGACGTATGTGGACAAGCCCATATGGGTAATGCCCATATTGGGACCTATATGGGACCAATGTGGAAATGTCGATATGGGTAGTGCCCATATTTGACCCATATGGGACCATTATGGACAAGCCCATATCCCATATGGGCTGTTTCTGGGCAAGCCCATGTGGGTATGCCCATATTGGATCATTAAGGGACCAATGTGGACAAGCCCATATGAGTTATGCCCATATTGGACCAATATGGGACCTATATGGACATGCATATATCCCATATGGGCTGTTTCTGGGCAAGCCCATGTGTGTATGCCCATATGGGACCTATGTGGACATGCCCATATGGGTTATGCCCATATTGGACCTATGTGGACATAACCATGTCCGATATGGGCTGTTTCTGGGCAAGCCCATGCGGGTATGCCCATATTGGACCCTTAAGGGACCTATGTGGACAAGCCCATATGGGTTATGCCCATATTGGACCCATATTGGACCTATATGGACTTGCTTATATCCCATATGGGCTGTTTCTGGACAAGCCCATGTGTGTATGCCCATATTGGACCCATATGGGACCTATGTGGACAAGCCCATACGGGTTATGCCAATATAGGCCCCATATGGGACCTATGTGGACATGACCATGTCCCATATGGGCTGTTTCTGAGCAAGCCCATGTGGGTATACCCATATTGGACCCTTAAGGGACCTATGTGGACAAGCCCATATGGGTTATGCCCATATTGGACCCATATGGGACCTATATGGACATGCTTATATCCCATACGGACTGTTTCTGGACAAGCCCATGTGTGTATGCCCATATTGGACACATATAGGACCTATGTGGACAAGCCTATAAGGGTTATGCCCATATTTGACCCATATGGGACCTATGTGGACATGACCATGTCCCATATGGGCTGTTTCTGGGCAAGCGGACCTATGTGGACTTGACCATGTCCCATATGGGCTGTTTCTGGGCAAGCCCATGTGGGTATGCCCATATGGGACCCTTATGGGACGTATGTGGACAAGCCCATATGGGTAATGCCCATATTGGGACCTATATGGGACCTATGTGGACATGTCGATATGGGTAGTGCCCATATTTGACCCATATGGGACCATTATGGACAAGCCCATATCCCATATGGGCTGTTTCTGGGCAAGCCCATGTGGGTATGCCCATATTGGACCCTTAAGGGACCTATGTGGACAAGCCCATATGAGTTATGCCCATATTGGACCAATATGGGACCTATATGGACATGCTTATATCCTATATGGGCTGTTTCTGGGCAAGCCCATGTGTGTATGCCCATATTGGACCCATATGGGAACTATATGGACATGCTTATATCCCATATGGGCTGTTTCTGGACAAGCCCATGTGTGTATGCCCATATTGGACCCATATGGGACCTATGTGGACAAGCCCATATGTGTTATGCCCATATTGGACCAATATGGGACCTATATGGACATGCTTATATCCGATATGGGCTGTTTCTGGGCAAGCCCATGTGGGTATGCCCATATTGGACCCTTAAGGGACCTATGTGGACAAGCCAATATATGTTATGCAAATATTGGACCTATATGGGACCTATGAGGACATGTCCATATGGGTAGTGCCCATATTGGACCAATATGGGACCATTATGGACAAGCCCAGATCCCATATGGGCCGTTTATGGGCAAGCCCATGTGTGTATGCCCATATTGGACCCATATGGGACCTATGTGGACAAGCCCATATGGGTTATGCCCATATTGGACCCATATGGGAACTATGTGGACATAACCATGTCCCGTATGGGCTGTTTCTGGGCAAGCCCATGTGGGTATGCCCATATTGGATCCTTATTGGACCTATGTGGACAAGCCCATATGAGTTATGCCCATATTGGACCTATATGAGACCTATGTGGACATGTCCATATGGGAAGTGCCCATGTTGGACCAATATGGGACCATTATGGACAAGCCCATATCCCATATGGGCCGTTTCTGGGCAAGCCCATGTGGGTATGCCCATATTGGACCCATATGGGACCTATGTGGACAAGCCTATATGGGTTATGCCCATATTGGACCCATATGGGACCTATGTGAACATGACCATGTCCCATATGGGATGTTTCTGGGCAAGCCCATGTGGGTATGCCCATATTGGACGCATATGGGACCTATATTCCTGGGCTACCCATATGGGCTTTCCGATCTGGTACACATACGGGTCCCATATGGGCTATTCCTGGGCAAGCTCATATGGGCTTTACCATCTCGTACACATATGGGTCCCATATGGGCTATTGCTGGGCAAGCCCATATGGGCTTTCCCATCTGGTACCCATCTGGAGTACCCATACGGGTCTCATAAGGGCTATTCCTGGACATTCCCATATGGGCTCTCCCATCTGGTACACATACGGGTCACATATGCGCTATTCCTTGGCAAGCACATATGGGCTTTCCCATCTAGTACCCATATGGGGTACCTATACGGGTCCCATATGGGCTATTCCTGAGCAAGCTCATATAGAACAAAAAAGTATTACTTCCCTTGAATTGAAATATAAGTAAATTTAATATAAATCTTCTTCTTACTATTATATTTACTTTCAGTACAAATAATAGTGTTTCATAAGTTCAAAGTAAATTGATATATGTACATTTTTTTCTAAATTCTACCACATGGTTGTCTGGAAACTTTAAATGTTAATGTGATATATAGCTTGTAAATATCGAACTTGTAAGTATATAATATAGAACACCTTGTATAAACAAGAAGCTGTTCAACTGCTCCTTCCTGCAAGGACACTATGTACGCATAGTAGTAGCAAACCAGAGGATAGAGTGGTGTTTGCTGAAAAATACAATTTCTGATTTACAATGTATCTGAAGTGCTCATACGAATATAGGCTGCCCATATGGGTCCCATTTCTGAATGAATATTGGCAGCCCAGATGGGACCCATATAGGCAGCCCAGGCGAATGTACATGTGGTAGCCCAGATGGGACCCATATGGGTCCCATATTGAATGCATATGGGCAGCCCAGATCACAAAGGCCCCTGTTGCACTTTCTATGTTGGTCCCAAATAGGCAGCCCACATGGGTCCCATATAGGTGTCCACGTGGGACCCATATCGATTGCTTGCTTGGTAGTTACACTACAGCCTCCTTTCGCCGACGGTAGCATGTAAAATATCGACGGCAGGAGCTTTATCATAAATACTTAGTTATTTTATAGACTCCTTTCGCAGACCGTAAACCATGAAATATCCGCGAAAGGAGCTTTAGCATATCAACTAACTTAGTTATACTATAGCCTCATTTCGCCGACGGGTGCCCGACAGTCAACTTGTAAACGTTGGTAGAATGTTGATTAAAATATTGGGGAAAGGAGATTCATTTACATGTACCAACCTATTCTATAATAGCTGCTTTTTGCCGACGGTAAAATTCATCATAGTCATATACGACCGTAAACCATGAAATATCGGCAAAAGAATGTTAGAATGTAAAATTCCACTGCAATGAGCGTTATCATTTATATTTCAACTAAGTTATATCATAGTGGTATATTTGCTAGATCGTTGGTTGTGATTTTTTTCTATGCTGAATGTGTGTATGCACAAAATTGAATATATATATGTATAATAAAAATTCTAGCTTTTCGCCACCATTGACCATGATATAACAGCGAAACGAGTTTTACCATATTAACTTAGTTATATTCTAGCCGACTTTAAATTTTAAAATTTTCAGCGAAGGGAGCTTAATTAATCTATCAAATAACTTATATTATGACCCCCATTCAGCGAAAGGAGCTTTATCATACCAACTTAATAATATGCTAGCCTCCTTCTGCCACCGTTGACTATGATATAACAGTGAAACTAGTTTTACGAGCAATAAGCAGCGCCTTGACACTTCCTACTCAATCAACAAAGGTGTGATCCTTCGTCAATACCATCTCGATAATTAGTTTATTCAACAGGTGTCAGACAGTGTGGTCGGCGAAAGGAGGCTTCAAATTAGCTTATTTTAAAATATTGTCATTGTTTATTGAAAGGAACAATCTAATGCAATCCAAATACACAATTTATTAATCCTCGTTTCGCCTCGTTGCGCCAAAAATTCTCCTTTCGTATTTTAGTCAAATCCCGCCCACATTGCTAGCTCGCTAGACTAGGCTAGCCCTCGCCGAGATCTCGATTTAACTTGTCGTTCAGGAGCGAGATCTGCTAGATCTAGCCAAGAGCTAGGCTAGTTGAACACGCCACTGATCTCATTAACTAGTCAAAGGGAGGTAATTTGGCTAAATCATTCTGATTGAACTTTTGAATGGTAATAATTCTTTAATCACTATCATCTATAATACAGACATGTTGTAAGTGTTGTGTTTTGGTGCAAATGTGATGCAAAAATACTCTATATAAATGTTAGAAAAATTGTTTTGTTGATCAATACAAATTAAATTTAAGTAAATATATATACCTCTGTGTCATAATTTCGTGCCTTCTCATGAAAACCGTGCTTAGTTGAATTCAACTCTTGTATATGTTCTACATGTAGTCATTTTGGTGAAATAAGCTAAACAAATCATCCAACAAATATCCTTCATCAATTAAGGCCATTATTTTGGACGACACGCCATAGCTGTAACCTTGACGACCAGGAACGATACACCTAGTAATTATTCCAGCTGATATTTTTCAACAGTTCTTATTTTTTATGCATCCCGTTTTCATTAAGCATTATTTTTATCACCTAAGGCTTTAATACTAAAACTGAATACGCATTTTGATAAGCACTACTCCAAATTTATCTTATCTAACTACAAATTTGAAATTCCATCACTTTGGTACCCAATACAGACCCGTTTTTACTGAGGCATGGATTTCATGGGAAACAGTCACCAGGATTCTGAGCATTGACCTAGGCATCACAAAGTTATGATTTTACGAGTTTTCGTGATCTTTTTTCAATTTTCTTTTTCTTATAAGTTAAGTTAACATTTTTTCTTCCGAAAACGGTGCAAACAATTTTAAAACTTGAATGGGCTAGTGCGCATGCGTCGCTTAAACTGTTAAGGAGCACGGAGATACGAGACAACAGCATAGAAGATATTTGTTGATTTTGATGTAAGATCAATTTTTCTTCACTATAATACTTATAATGCTGTAAAACTTTTGTTCATGCTGTAACTTTGTGTTTACATTCAAATTTGCTTTTTTGACAACAGCAAAATGTGGGATAGACTAAAAGCCTTAATTTAGTAATTTTCTTGGCCCATTCATGTTATTTGACATTTAATTTAACAATATGTAAAAATTATAATACTCTATCAAAATAACTTTATAAAAAATAAATAATTAAATATTCTTATCAAATAACATTTTATCAGGTTACTAATTAGCTGTCATTGGTCAACTCTTTTCTCTATAGATCCTTTACTTGTTACTTACACTATTGGCATCGACCGTGGTTAGTGCACTGGACGTTTTCCGTGTTCAATGCCCCATCTCAGCAGGTCATAACATTCCAGGTAAAATTGACACGAATGTTAATTTTTCTTCTACTTGTGAAGTTTTGCTGGTTCCCGGTTAAATGGTAATGGGCCAGTTCTGTTTAGATACAGTACTGGAAATCTGGTTTGGTGGAATTGCCAACATAATTATATACTGTAAAATCATTTAATTTCGTTGGGAAGAAATTTCGTGGTTTTGGTAAAAAGACATTTTCGTTGGGACTTGAATTCGTGGATTTTGCATTTCAGGTAAAAAAACAAGGGTCAAAATCAACGTTTGTTGGGATGAAAGTTTGTGGTTTAGGAGAACCAAGAAATCCACAAAATTTAATCCCCCACGAAAATTAATGATTTTACAGTAACTGAAAAATTGGTGAAAACTGATCAGCCAGAATAAACAAACAATATACTTATAGTTATTATTGTGTACACAATCTCTATACTGGTTATAGAACATACTGCTGATCAATGTAAATGCATTAAAATTGACTGCTTGGAGATGAGACTTTTAAGTGTATCTACATGAAGTAAAGGATTAAAATTATTTAACACAAGTTGTATGTGTAGATTTTGTTCTTTGTAAAGAGGTAACTGTTCATATAAGACTGTGGGCATGTGTTAGAACAAATATTGTACACACATTCTAATCTGCCTGTAATGACCACCCTTGGGACGGGTGGTCTCTCTGAACAGATTAACTATCATTAAAATGGTGTGATGGAGATACAATCGATGGTTTCTGTAGACAGGTTATGTAATAGTGGACTGTGTTTGGAGGTGGTTTTCAACATAGGTTTGATTGAACTCTGTGTTGTTAAATATGTTGGCTACCTGGGCTGTGGAGGACTAGACACTGTCGCCACTGTTTCTGTATGACTTGGAATTATCTGTGCAGGTACAGTGTTTTTGTAAGGCTGTGCGCTATGTTCACATAATGTTCACTTGTACTTCATTGTTATACATTAAAATTCAAACTGAAACATCTTTGTTCTATCTTAATCAATATTCCTAGTCATTCCATAAAGACAGTGATTTAACTTACATTCACATTCCATGTAGACAATGATTTAACTTACATTCACATTCCATGTAGACAATGATTTAACTTTCATTCACATCCCATGTAGACAATTATTTAACTTACATTCACATCCCATGTAGACAATGATTTGACTTACATTCACATCCCATGTAGACAATGATTTAACAGCAGACATGAACATTCCATGAGAACCAGATATTTAAAACATACATTTTAAGTCTGCTGAAACATGTTCCGGCATAGATAGGAGTTTAGCATGGGGGCAGGAGGGAAACAATTGCATGGTGGATTGGTACAAGTGTTAGTGAATGCTGGATGAAATAATTGATTTCCCTGTTGGTATGTTAACGATTTCATGGGTGATACTGCAGACCATCATTAGAGTGTGTTGGAACAGCATGCAGCATGGGGTCTCCAGCCAATGTCAGCAATCATCACTCAATTAGTGTTGGAACAGCATGCAGCATGGGGTCTCCAGCCAATGTCAGCAATCATCACTCACTTACTGTTGGAACAGCATGCAGCATGGGGTCTCCAGCCAATGTCAGCAATCATCACTCACTTACTGTTGGAACAGCATGCAGCATGGGGTCTCCAGCCAATGTCAGCAATCATCACTCACTTAGTGTTGGAACAGCATACAGCATGGGGTTTCCAGCCAATGTCAGCAATCATCACTCACTTAGTGTTGGAACAGCATACAGCATGGGGTCTCCAGCCAATGTCAGCAATCATCACCTGCTTAGTGTTTGAACAGTATGCAGCATGGGGTCTCCAGCCAATGTCAGCAATCATCATCCAATTAGTGTTTGAACAGTATGCAGCATGGGGTTTCCAGCCAATGTCAGCAATCATCATCCAATTAGTGTTTGAACAGTATGCAGCATGGGGTCTCCAGCCAATGTCAGCAATCATCATCCAATTAGTGTTTGAACAGTATGCAGCATGGGGTTTCCAGCCAATGTCAGCAATCATCATCCAATTAGTGTTTGAACAGCATACATCATGGGGTCTCCAGCCAATGTCAGCAATCATCATCCAATTAGTGTTTGAACAGCATGCAGCATGGGGTCTCCAGCCAATGTCAGCAATCATCATCCAATTAGTGTTGGAACAGCATACAGCATGGGGTTTCCAGCCAATGTCAGCAATCATCACTCACTTAGTGTTGGAACAGCATACAGCATGGGGTCTCCAGCCAATGTCAGCAATCATCACCTGCTTAGTGTTTGAACAGTATGCAGCATGGGGTCTCCAGCCAATGTCAGCAATCATCACTCACTTACTGTTGGAACAGCATGCAGCATGGGGTCTCCAGCCAATGTCAGCAATCATCACTCACTTAGTGTTGGAACAGCATGCAGCATGGGGTCTCCAGCCAATGTCAGCAATCATCACTCACTTAGTGTTGGAACAGCATGCAGCATGGGGTCTCCAGCCAATGTCAGCAATCATCACTCACTTAGTGTTGGAACAGCATGCAGCATGGGGTCTCCAGCCAATGTCAGCAACCATCACTCACTTAGTGATGGAACAGCATGCAGCATGAGGTCTCCAGCCAATGTCAGCAATCATCACTCACTTAGTGTTGGAACAGCATGCAGCATGGGGTCTCCAGCCAATGTCAGCAATCATCACTCACTTACTGTTGGAACAGCATGCAGCATTGGGTATCCAGCCAATGTCAGCAACCATCACTCACTTAGTGTTGGAACAGCATGCAGAATGGGGTTTTCAGCCAATGTCAGCAATCATCACCCACTTAGTGTTTGAACAGCATGCAGCATGGGGTTTACAGCAAATGTCAGTAATCATCACTTGCTTAGTGTTGGAACAGCATGCAGCATTGGGTTTCCAGCCAATATCGGCAATCATCACCCACTTAGTGTTGGATCAGCATACAGCATGGGGTTTCCAGCCAATGTCAGCAATCATCATCCACTTATTGTTGGAACAGCATACAGCATGGGGTCTCCAGCCAATATCGGCAATCATCACCCACTTAGTGTTAGAACAGCATACAGCATGGGGTTTCCAGCCAATATCGGCAATCATCGCTCGCTTAGTGTTGGAACAGCATGCAGCATGGGGTCTCCAGCCAATGTCAGCAATCATCATCCACTTATTGTTGGAACAGCATGCAGCATGGGGTCTCCAGACAATGTCAGCAATCATCAACCACTTAGTGTTAGAACAGCATACAGCATGGGGTTTTCAGCCAATGTCAGCAATCATCACAGGCTTAGTGTTGGAACAGCATGCACCATGGGGCTTCCAGCCAATGTCAGCAATCATTACCCACTTAGTTTTTGAACAGCATGCAGAATGGGGTTTGCAGCTAATGTCAGCAATCATCACCTGCTTAGTGTTGGAACAGCATGCAGCATGGGGTCTCCAGCCAATGTCAGCAATCATCATCCACTTAGTGTTGGAACAGCATACAGCATGGGGTTTCCAGTCAATGTCAGCAATGATCATCCACTTATTGTTGGAACAGCATACAGCATGGGGTTTCCAGTCAATGTCAGCAATCATCGCCCACTTAGTGTTGGAACAGCATGCATCATGGAGTTTCCAGCCAATGTCAGCAATCATCGCCTGCTTAGTGTTGGAACAGCATGCATCATGGGGTTTCTAGCCGATGTCAGCAATCATCACCCGCTTAGTGCTGGAACAGCATGCATCATGGAGTTTCCAGCCAATATCAGCAATCATCGCCTGCTTAGTGTTGGAACAGCATGCATCATGGGGTTTCTAGCCGATGTCAGCAATCATCACCCGCTTAGTGCTGGAACAGCATGCAGCATGGGGTTTCCAGCCAATGTCAGCAATCATTACCCACTTAGTGTTGGAACAGCATACAGCATGGGGTCTCCAGCCAATGTCAGCAATCATCACTCACTTAGTGTTGGAACAGCATGCAGCATGGGGTCTCCAGCCAATGTCAGCAATCATCACTCACTTAGTGTTGGAACAGGATGCAGCATGGGGTCTCCAGCCAATGTCAGCAATCATCACTCACTTAGTGTTGGAACAGCATGCAGCATGGGGTCTCCAGCCAATGTCAGCAATCATCACTCACTTAGTGTTGGAACAGCATGCAGCATGGGGTCTCCAGCCAATGTCAGCAATCATCACTCACTTAGTGTTGGAACAGCATGCAGCATGGGGTCTCCAGCCAATATCAGCAATCACCACTCACTTAGTGTTGGAACAGCATGAAGCATGGGGTCTCCAGCCAATGTCAGCAATCATCACTCACTTAGTGTTGGAACAGCATGCAGCATGGGGTCTCCAGCCAATGTCAGCAATCATCACTCACTTACTGTTGGAACAGCATGCAGCATTGGGTCTCCAGCCTATGTCAGCAACCATCACTCACTTAGTGTTGGAACAGCATGCATTATGGGGTTTTCAGCCAATGTCAGCAATCATCACCCACTTAGTGTTTGAACAGCATGCAGCATGGGGTTTCCAGCCAATGTCAGCAATCATCACTCACTTAGTGTTGGAACAGCATGCAGCATTGGGTTTCCAGCCAATATCGGCAATCATCACCCACTTAGTGTTGGATCAGCATACAGCATTGGGTTTCCAGCCAATATCGGCAATCATCACCCACTTAGTGTTAGAACAGCATACAGCATGGGGTCTCCAGCCAATGTCAGCAATCATTATCCACTTAGTGTTGGAACAGCATGCAGCATGGGGTTTCCAGCCAATGTCAGCAATCATCATCCACTTAGTGTTGGAACAGCATGCAGAATGGGGTTTGCAGCTAATGTCAGCAATCATCACCTGCTTAGTGTTGGAACAGCATGCAGCATGGGGTCTCCAGCCAATGTCAGCAATCATCATCCACTTAGTGTTGGAACAGCATGCATCATGGGGTCTCCAGTCAATGTCAGCAATGATCATCCACTTATTGTTGGAACAGCATACAGCTTGGGGTTTCCAGTCAATGTCAGCAATCATCATCCACTTATTGTTGGAACAGCATACAGCATGAGGTTTCCAGTCAATGTCAGCAATCATCATCCAATTAGTGTTGGAACAGCATGCATCATGGAGTTTCCAGCCAATGTCAGCAATCATCGCCTGCTTAGTGTTGGAACAGCATGCATCATGGGGTTTCTAGCCGATGTCAGCAATCATCACCCGCTTAGTGCTGGAACAGCATTCATCATGGAGTTTCCAGCCAATATCAGCAATCATCGCCTGCTTAGTGTTGGAACAGCATGCATCATGGGGTTTCTAGCCGATGTCAGCAATCATCACCCGCTTAGTGCTGGAACAGCATGCAGCATGGGGTTTCCAGCCAATGTCAGCAATCATTACCCACTTAGTGTTGGAACAGCATGCATCATGGGGTTTCCAGCCAATGTCAGCAATTATCACCCATGTAGTGTTGGAACAGCATGCAACATGGGGTCTCCAGCCAATGTCAGCAATCATCATCCACTTAGTGTTGGAACAGCATACAGCATGGGGTCTCCAGCCAATGTCAGCAATCATCCCCCACTTAGTGTTGGAACAGCATACAGCATGGGGCCTCCAGCCAATGTCAGCAATCACCACCCACTAAGTGTTGGAACAGCATACAGCATGGGGTCTCCAGCCAATGTCAGCAATCATCCCCCACTTAGTGTTGGAACAGCATACAGCATGGGGCCTCCAGCCAATGTCAGCACAATCACCACCCACTAAGTGTTGGAACAGCATACAGCATGGGGTCTCCAGCCAATGTCAGCAATCGTTATCCACTTAGTGTTGGAACAGCATGCAGCATGGGGTCTCCAGCCAATGCCAGCAATCATCATCCACTTATTTTTGCAACAGCATACAGCATGGGGTCTCCAGCCAATGTCAGCAATCATTATCCACTTAGTGTTGGAACAGCATGCAGCATGGTGTCTCCAGCCAATGTCAGCAATCATTATCCACTAAGTGTTGGAACAGCATACAGCATGGTGTCTCCAGCCAATGTCAGCAATCATTATCCACTTAGTGTTGGAGCAGCATGCAGCATGGAGTTTCCAGCCAATATCAGCAATCATCGCCTGCTTAGTGTTGGAACAGCATGTATCATGGGGTTTCTAGCCGATGTCAGCAATCATCACCCGCTTAGTGCTGGAACAGCATGCAGCATGGGGTTTCCAGCCAATGTCAGCAATCATTACCCACTTAGTGCTGGAACAGCATGCATCATGGGGTTTCCAGCCAATGTCAGCAATTATCACCCATGTAGTGTTGGAACAGCATGCAGCATGGGGTCTCCAGCCAATGTCAGCAATCATCATCCACTTTGAGTTGGAACAGCATACAGCATGGGGTCTCCAGCCAATGTCAGCAATCATCCCCCACTTAGTGTTGGAACAGCATACAGCATGGGGCCTCCAGCCAATGTCAGCAATCATCACCCACTAAGTGTTGGAACAGCATACAGCATGGGGTCTCCAGCCAATGTCAGCAATCATCCCCCACTTAGTGTTGGAACAGCATACAGCATGGGGCCTACAGCCAATGTCAGCGCAATCACCACCCACTAAGTGTTGGAACAGCATACAGCATGGGGTCTCCAGCCAATGTCAGCAATCGTTATCCACTTAGTGTTGGAACAGCATGCAGCATGGGGTCTCCAGCCAATGTCAGCAATCATCATCCACTTATTTTTGCAACAGCATACAGCATGGGGTCTCCAGCCAATGTCAGCAATCATTATCCACTTAGTGTTGGAACAGCATGCAGCATGGTGTCTCCAGCCAATGTCAGCAATCATTATCCACTTAGTGTTGGAACAGCATACAGCATGGTGTCTCCAGCCAATGTCAGCAATCATTATCCACTTAGTGTTGGAACAGCATGCAGCATGGGGTCTCCAGCCAATGTCAGCAATCATTATCCACTTAGTGTTGGAACAGCATGCAGCATGGGGTCTCCAGCCAATGTCAGCAATCATCACCTGCTTAGTGTTGGAACAGCATACAGCATGGGGTCTCCAGCCAATGTCAGCAATCATCATCCACTTAGTGTTGGAACAGCATGCAGCATGGGGTTTCCAGCCAATGTCAGCAATCATCATCCAATTAGTGTTTGAACAGCATACAGCATGAGGTTTCCAGCCAATGTCAGCAATCATCATCCAATTAGTGTTTGAACAGTATGCAGCATGGGGTCTCCAGCCAATGTCAGCAATCATCATCCAATTAGTGTTTGAACAGTATGCAGCATGGGGTCTCCAGCCAATGTCAGCAATCATCATCCAATTAGTGTTTGAACAGCATACAGCATGAGGTTTCCAGCCAATGTCAGCAATCATCATCCACTTAGTGTTTGAACAGCATGCAGCATGGGGTCTCCAGCCAATGTCAGCAATCATCATCCAATTAGTGTTTGAACAGCATACAGCATGAGGTTTCCAGCCAATGTCAGCAATTATCACAGGCTTCGTGTTGGAACTGCCTACAACATAGGGTCTACAGCCAATGTCAGCAATCATCTTCCTGAATGGGGATGATGTTTGTGATGCGAAAGTGCCTCCAGTTGACTGATGTTGAATCTGGTATGCGAATATCAGACAGAGCTGGAGTATTCTAGGATAGGACCGGACTAGAGTCTTGTAGCATTGTGCATTGGTCTGTTGTGGACAACTGGACAGGTTTCTCATTGCAAAGGCAAGGGTGTTGTTGGCCTTTTTGGTAGCGGTAGTGTTATATTTCTATGAGTTTAACTAAACATTTACTCACTTCACATAGCAGAGTATAGCTAGGCCATATTGACATGAGCCTGACCTATTGATTACCATAATTTAACAGCTGATATATTGTCTACGTTTATTACAACAACGAGTGTATGTTTTCATAATCGGGGAGTATCACGATGACGCTGTAGATGTAGTACAAACACAAATCTTATATGCCGATATTGCACGAATTGCTTGTGGAAATTGACATATTCAAAGCAAGAACCTTGATATATATTCTTGCATAAAGGTCAGGCTCAGGTCAAAATAGCCAAGCTATACAACTGCAACATTTATGCAACAATAAAAATTGATAAACCATTTCATTGTACTGTAACACATTCTACATCCCCACAACCAGCGTATGAAACCTGACTTTAGGCTCGGCCATTTGTTGTTGTTATCAGTTTATTCTGGTTGTTAACAGATAAATATGTCAAACCAGCACTTGAATACGTGATTATGAAAGATAGACGTAACAAACCAACTACATGTAGTACTTGTATATAACAGATCATAGACGTAACAAACCAACTACATGTAGTACTTGTATATAACAGATAGACGTAACAAACCAACTACATGTAGTACTTGTATATAACAGATAGACGTAACAAACCAACTACATGTAGTACTTGTATATAACAGATAGACGTAACAAACCAACTACATGTAGTACTTGTATATAACAGATAGACGTAACAAACCAACTACATGTAGTACTTGTATATAACAGATAGACGTAACAAACCAACTACATGTAGTACTTGTATATAACAGATAGACGTAACAAACCAACTACATGTAGTACTTGTATATAACAGATAGACGTAACAAACCAACTACATGTAGTACTTGTATATAACAGATAGACGTAACAAACCAACTACATGTAGTACTTGTATATAACAGATAGACGTAACAAATCAACTACATGTAGTACTTGTATATAACAGATAGACGTAACAAACCAACTACATGTAGTACTTGTATATAACAGATAGACGTAACAAATCAACTACATGTAGTACTTGTATATAACAGATAGACGTAACAAATCAACTACATGTAGTACTTGTATATAACAGATAGACGTAACAAACCAACTACATGTAGTACTTGTATATAACAGATAGACGTAACAAATCAACTACATGTAGTACTTGTATATAACAGATAGACGTAACAAACCAACTACATGTAGTACTTGTATATAACAGATAGACGTAACAAATCAACTACATGTAGTACTTGTATATAACAGATAGACGTAACAAACCAACGACATGTAGTACTTGTATATAACAGATAGACGTAACAAACCAACTACATGTAGTACTTGTATATAACAGATAGACGTAACAAACCAACTACATGTAGTACTTGTATATAACAGATAGACGTAACAAATCAACTACATGTAGTACTTGTATATAACAGATAGACGTAACAAATCAACTACATGTAGTACTTGTATATAACAGATAGACGTAACAAATCAACTACATGTAGTACTTGTATATAACAGATAGACGTAACAAATCAACTACATGTAGTACTTGTATATAACAGATAGACGTAACAAACCAACTACATGTAGTACTTGTATATAACAGATAGACGTAACAAACCAACTACATGTAGTACTTGTATATAACAGATAGACGTAACAAACCAACTACATGTAGTACTTGTATATAACAGATAGACGTAACAAACCAACTACATGTAGTACTTGTATATAACAGATAGACGTAACAAACCAACTACATGTAGTACTTGTATATAACAGATAGACGTAACAAATCAACTACATGTAGTACTTGTATATAACAGATAGACGTAACAAACCAACTACATGTAGTACTTGTATATAACAGATAGACGTAACAAACCAACTACATGTAGTACTTGTATATAACAGATAGACGTAACAAATCAACTACATGTAGTACTTGTATATAACAGATAGACGTAACAAACCAACTACATGTAGTACTTGTATATAACAGATAGACGTAACAAACCAACTACATGTAGTACTTGTATATAACAGATAGACGTAACAAACCA
The DNA here is from genome assembly GCA_963678985.1 of Spisula subtruncata. Taxonomy (NCBI): domain Eukaryota; kingdom Metazoa; phylum Mollusca; class Bivalvia; order Venerida; family Mactridae; genus Spisula; species Spisula subtruncata. Next base: position 13,735,089 of record OY787665.1, read on the forward strand.
ACTACATGTAGTACTTGTATATAACAGATAGACGTAACAAATCAACTACATGTAGTACTTGTATATAACAGATAGACGTAACAAATCAACTACATGTAGTACTTGTATATAACAGATAGACGTAACAAATCAACTACATGTAGTACTTGTATATAACAGATAGACGTAACAAATCAACTACATGTAGTACTTGTATATAACAGATAGACGTAACAAATCAACTACATGTAGTACTTGTATATAACAGATAGACGTAACAAATCAACTACATGTAGTACTTGTATATAACAGATAGACGTAACAAACCAACTACATGTAGTACTTGTATATAACAGATAGACGTAACAAACCAACTACATGTAGTACTTGTATATAACAGATAGACGTAACAAATCAACTACATGTAGTACTTGTATATAACAGATAGACGTAACAAATCAACTACATGTAGTACTTGTATATAACAGATAGACGTAACAAACCAACTACATGTAGTACTTGTATATAACAGATAGACGTAACAAATCAACTACATGTAGTACTTGTATATAACAGATAGACGTAACAAACCAACGACATGTAGTACTTGTATATAACAGATAGACGTAACAAACCAACTACATGTAGTACTTGTATATAACAGATAGACGTAACAAACCAACTACATGTAGTACTTGTATATAACAGATAGACGTAACAAACCAACTACATGTAGTACTTGTATATAACAGATAGACGTAACAAACCAACTACATGTAGTACTTGTATATAACAGATAGACGTAACAAACCAACTACATGTAGTACTTGTATATAACAGATAGACGTAACAAACCAACTACATGTAGTACTTGTATATAACAGATAGACGTAACAAACCAACTACATGTAGTACTTGTATATAACAGATAGACGTAACAAATCAACTACATGTAGTACTTGTATATAACAGATAGACGTAACAAACCAACTACATGTAGTACTTGTATATAACAGATAGACGTAACAAATCAACTACATGTAGTACTTGTATATAACAGATAGACGTAACAAACCAACGACATGTAGTACTTGTATATAACAGATAGACGTAACAAACCAACTACATGTAGTACTTGTATATAACAGATAGACGTAACAAACCAACTACATGTAGTACTTGTATATAACAGATAGACGTAACAAACCAACTACATGTAGTACTTGTATATAACAGATAGACGTAACAAACCAACTACATGTAGTACTTGTATATAACAGATAGACGTAACAAACCAACTACATGTAGTACTTGTATATAACAGATAGACGTAACAAATCAACTACATGTAGTACTTGTATATAACAGATAGACGTAACAAACCAACTACATGTAGTACTTGTATATAACAGATAGACGTAACAAATCAACTACATGTAGTACTTGTATATAACAGATAGACGTAACAAATCAACTACATGTAGTACTTGTATATAACAGATAGACGTAACAAACCAACTACATGTAGTACTTGTATTATGATAACAAGAGGAGTACATACAAATAATGTATTTGCGTTAGGTACTCTATCTTTAATGATTGCCCTTATTACTGAAAAGCAAAATCTATTTTCATGCTCCCCGCTTTGTCCGTCCTTCTGTCCGTCCGTCCGTCCGTCCGTCCGTCCACACTTTCAAACGACATCTCCTCTTTAACCGTTTGGCCAATTTTGATGAAATTTTGCCAGATTGTATGTGGCATTAGAGGATTTAATAATTGCTCAAAATATGGCCCTGGGGTGAAAATTGGCCCTGCCCCGGGGGGTCACCATTTTATATAGACCTACATAGGGAAAACATATAAAAATCTTCTTGTCTAAAACTACAATGCCTAGAGCTTTGATATTTGGTATGTAGCATCATCTAGTGGTCCCCTACCAAAATTGCCCAAATTATGCCCCTGGGGTCAAAATAAACCCACCCCGATGATCACCAGTTTTACATAGACTTATATAGGGAAAGCATATAAAAATCTTCTTGTCTAAAACTACAATGCTTAGAGCTATGATATTTGGTATGTAGCATCATGTAGCGTCCCCTAAGAAGATTGTTCTACCAAGATTGTTCAAATTATTCCCTTGGGTGAAAACTGCAGGGCTTCACTTAAAATCAGGTGAGCGATATAGGGCCATCATAACCCTCTTGTTTTAAAACATATCGTCAGATATAGCTCTATACACTTTAAAGATTGAATTATATTATAATATTGTTACGCTCCTCAACCTTGTGGTTACACCAGTATATTGTACGCACTGAGTGCACTAACTGATATAACAGTATATACCGTATGACTCGGTCTGAGTTACAGGACCCTGTGTTTCGTGTGTGTCGATCTACTAACGGATGTTAGCCTCAATTACAACTTTATTGGGTTACTTAACCCTGTGGTTATTCTGTGTAGATATACTAACGGATGTTAGTCTCAACCACAACTTTATTGGGTTACTAAACCCTGTGGTCACTGATTAGCCTGTGTACTAACGGATGTTAGTGTACCAGTGTATCTACGCTCAATCTGTGCTATTGGACCCTGCTACACGCCTGCACAATATTGGTAGCGACTTAGGCCAGAGCGTTATCAATTAGGCGTCCAGCACAGTATAGTCTATATACATGTACCACGAACAGACGGACTATAGTGATCACAATATCACCCGACGATTTCTGTCAGGTTACCTGGGGACAATAGATCTACCAACAAACTACTGAACAAACACCAGTTTAGATTTAACGTTCATGAATTTAATAAATAAAATGAGCATCACATTTACTAGATCTATAATAAATATATAATTTTACAATTATACTGTATGTCAGCCAAATATTCGGTGACGTCGCAAAACGACTAGAAAACAAATCTAGGATCTATTCCAAAAATACGCGAGTCGACCGAAGCTGTCAATTTCCCTAACAAATAAATAGTTAAATAGATAAATAAACACACTTAATGTTTAACATGAAATTGGGTGTAAAGATGAAATTACAATTATTAAAATATGTTACTTAATGAATACAGATAGATCAGGGAGTTAAAAGTTAAACCTACGAGCAAAGTCTATTCTGCGGAAAAAATCGCCAAAAGTATGGGTCTAAGAATTTGGAGTGGTGAATGCTCCAGTGCACAGTCTGGACGGGGTTTATATACGATCACTGCCCTGTGCACAGTGCACAGTGTGCACCACAAGTGAAACTGTGCAATTCACACCGCGCAACGGTGAAATTCACGAAAATAACGCTCCACATAAACTTTGGTGCAGCGACGTGAATTCACCGTGCACAGTGTGAACACTGTGAAAACAAGTGCCCGTGGCTAAAACTCGGGTCTATTACAATAAATACAGTCTAAAACAATAAATAAGCATCTTGCAAACAATAATAACCTCAAACTTGCGCTTCCTACAGCTTAAATTATACATATTTGCTAAAAATGTAGTAGCTTCAGCGCTTTGAATAAACTATTCACTTCCACAGTTGCTAGGCGACTATTCACCAAGAAAATCAATATGGCGGACGATAAACTGTCAACAAACATTCAACACATTGAATCACAAAAATACATGACTGACAGCTAAAATCAGAGTCCCTAACATCAGTAAGTAACAACAATAAGTAGTTCTTAGATGATTTAACACATACACAGTGATTTAAAAGTAAAAATGCATGAAATAAATACGGTGGAGTCGCGAAAACTGGTTATGCACAGAAAAGTTCTCAGACATAAATAAAGCATTCGACTCGGACTCAAATAGATACTAAGGATCTATACTGGCACAATGCAGACAGTAATTCTTGATAGCGATTATTCTACTCCTTCAACTGCTCTATTTTCACAACTTAAATGGATGACATTTCATGAGCGTGTTATTTATCAGAAAGCTATCCAAATGTGAAACCCCATGAAGCCGGTGTATCCACGGTACCGGTGTATGTAATTTTCTCATGAAATTGTAGATTTTTTTCTCGTGACAATGCCTGCAGGGTTGTTGACAATAACTGACGAGTAAATTAAATAAATAAATACGAAATGGACCAATTTCTGAATGAAATCACAACAAAAACTTACACCATGCCTTCACTACGAGTAAATCCTTATTTAATCGGCCATGTTTGACATGCATGTATTCAATGCTCGCTTGTTTATTTATCAAACATAATTTTGACAGCTATGACGTCATCCATTGATAAAAAGGGTCGTGTGCAACTTTTGGCGGGAAAAATCTACTTGTCAACAAACTGGACCAAATTTACTTGGAAAAAGTTATTGTAGCACCGGCTGCATGGGGTTATTTCCCTTTCCTGAAATTTTACATGGTGTTTGTTTACATGTATTTTTTCCGATTCCAAAGGTCATTTGATGTGATTTTGCAGTTTTATTAAAGATTAAAGGTCATTTTAGCAGTTTTCAACAAAATATGTGTCGAGGAGTTAGGCCACAACAAATTGATCATGCGTTCGTCGGGAGCGCCCGCTCCTGATTTTTCCAAAATGAAAAATAAATATTTAAATTTAAATTATTGCGGCCGCACCTGAGAAAACCACGCGCATGTGATTTTTTTCCTACATTTTTTTTTATTATTTTGCCGCTAGTATCAATATTTACAAATTACGAAAAATAAAGCCAACTTATTTATAATTTTTCACTGTTACTACAGAATATGTTCTGGGAAAGCGCGCTCTGCTGAGGTTGTTAGTTACTCGATTAATCTTAGCAGTAAATTGTTGCACACAAAAATCGTGTAACTTTTTACGATGCGAGCGTCTGGTGAAACGATTCCTGATTCTGTCCTTTACAAAAAACACGCATAAGTGTATACACGTAGTAAAATGGGAAGAATTGCGATTGCGGAATGAACCAACGAGCGTATCTAGATATGTTTGTATTCATTATTATTACTAGTATTCCGTACTACCGACGAAATCATGAATTGTTACCCATTTTCGCGACAATGACGTCTCGTTCGTACATGGTCCGTGGTATGTGATATTAACAGTTTTATGCATCCCGGACACGCAACGCACCTGTTAATAAGTTTCTATACTGTATCCTACATAATTTCATCAGGGATTTTAGATACTGGACATAGAGAAACCTTCAGAAGGTCCTACTTTCACGAAGAGTTCAAAATATTTGATAAAACATAGTTTGCTCTAATTATTGCACCAAATGCTGTACTTTTCAGTCACTTGCTAAAACTCCAGCTAGATCTATTACAACTGGATAAATCACAGCTTATGTAAGATTACATGCTGCAGTTCTCAACAACCGTCATAACATTTTACCAAGGTGGTCGAGTGGTATTTAAAGATGCTTAACTCCTGATCGAGAGGTCGCGGGTTTGATTCTCGGCCGTGACACTTGGTCATTTTTAGAAACGCTTTTTAGTGTTTCCCAACCAGCTAGAGATGATCCTGGTTGGAAACCCAGAGGTAGTCTTGTCTGTATCGGTGCACGTTAAAGAACCAAGGAAATTATTCGAAACAAGCTATTATAATTTGCGATAATGCCCCAGAGTGGGCCCTGCAAATTACATGGAAGAAAGAAAGGACCTTGTATATCCCTAAGGGAAGTGTCCTTAATGTTGGGCTAGATCCTACGACGGTAACCTTGCATAGCATTATGCATCAGTGCGCTACTAACAGTGCTAAATAAACAGCCGTCTGAGCATGATGTATCACTACAAGAACAAAACTGTACATGGTGATCATTGACTAGCTTGATGCTTAGTTGATTTGAATCTTTAACCACAACCTCAGTGCATTTGTGTTCATTATAATTTATATATATGTGACAATGTCTGCTCACAATTACCTTGAATACATGTATTCTGGTAAAATAATTTGATAAATCCTACAAAACATAACAAGAAATGTATAACAATCATTTATTTGGCCTAATTTCTTTTTAAAGCTATTGTAATAGACACTATTTCCTAAAAATGGGTGCATCAGAAATGAATAGGGCACTTTTGCTCCTTCACACGCTTTCAAAAATGGCATTTTCAAAAATAAATTTATAAAATTTTATTTCGCTCCTTCGCTCGCTCTCAATTACGGGTTTTTCAAAAATAAATATTTAAATTTATATTTCGCTCGCTCGCCCCTAATTTTTCCCAAAAAAATCCGTAGAACCAAAAATTAATTTGGTGTGGCCTTAGTGATTTATATTTATTTTGTCAATTTCGTTTGATGCACCGGCGACATGAGGTTCAAGGCTACAAGACTCTCCGAGGAGATGCACCAGATTATCTTCAGAATGCATTTACATTTTAATACTACAGATATTCATTCACGACTGTTACGTTCTTCTTCTACATACCAATTGTACAGTCCAAAACCCAACACCGAGTTATTTCGCCATACTTTTGTTTTCTCTGGCACCTCAATATGGAATTCTATCCCTCTTTACATCAAAAACTCTACTTCTATTCAACATTTTAAAACTTTATATCTACGCTGGGTGAAGCCATCATACTTTGAAACATCCCATGCTATTGCTACAACCTAATGACTGGCTAGCAAACTTCATGCAAACATTACTATTGCAGGTATAATAATCTATATATCCGTCTGCATAATTATTCCTTTGTGTATTATGTTTTTAAAATGCCATTGCTTTAAGTATATTGATTATGTCGTTCACATGTATAATGATACGCTGGCTCCTATGGTGTGTCTATATCGGATTAAGCGTTTTTGTTTAATTACAGCTGTAGATATTGTCTTGATAAAGTTTCTATAATTATGCATAGGTATACCTTCTTTTTTTCAAATCCTTTCACTGACACTCTTTTATATATATATATTTTATTCATTTTTTCAGATATATACATACACTTCAAAAATAAAAACCAGTGCAATACACACAGAAACAACAGCAATACATAATTATTAACATAATATAATGTAAACTTCAAATTCTATGCTTGTGGTTATTAGTTTGTGTATTGACTTGCTTTTAAAAAAAAAAAGTGAAGAGAAAAAGGCGAAAAGAGGTGAGAAGGAAAGAGGGTGTAAGAAGGGTGTGAGCCTTTCAATATATTTTTCTATAGTGATGTGCTAGTGATATGTTATTAGATATTAAATCCATTCCATTTTGTTTCAAACAATTCTAGTTTGTCTTTTTTCGTTGCAATGATTCTTTCGATGTATATGCGTCGTGTAAGATAATGTTTGAAATGTTCTATTGAAGGAGTTGATTTGTCGTATTTGCAATAGCTTATGAAGTATTTTGCCAATATTAATATAAAATTGGTTATGTTTTCGGTCCTGCTATCTTTTTCGTTTTCCAGCCCTAGTGTTATGGTTCTGTAGTTAAGTATATTTACAAAGATGTTGTTACTGTTCAAGTATTCTTGTATGTTAAGCCAAAAATGTTGGATTGTTTGACATTCCCAAAAGAGGTGTTTTTGTGTTTCCGTGTTCATTAAACAGAAGTCACACAATCTAGAAGTTGTTAATTTGCATTTATAAAGATAGTCATTATTAGGTGTTACTTTCATTAAGAATTTATATTGATACTCTCTT